>CM034151.1:35116449-35703868 GCA_019776745.2 Taxus chinensis
AAATCAGATACAGATGCACATCTTCCATTGATTTCTACTTTGAATTTGGACCATCCACCTGGGAGATCTAATTTAGAGTGGGCCTATGGGATCCCTTTTTCCTTTAAAAACTTTTGGAAAAAATTAAAATTTTCACATTTTTCTTAGCACCTCCACCCTTGAGAAATGAGCCTGACACATGTCCTAAGGTGGGTCCTAAAGGAACAGCAGCCAAATTCTGCCATTTCACCTCTTTTTTGAAAAAGGGAAAAATTTCCAAATTTTAGCTCCGCCCTTCCGTCATTGATCGAGGAAAAATGTTGACTATTTTCTGTCGGGTCTGCGGGATATTTTGATGTTTTAATCTATTTGGTAACAAGAGGTAAAAATTCCAAGTTGCCCCCATTGGTCCACCTCCCCACTCCTTTTACTTTTCATAGCCAACCTTGACCTCCCTTTTGTTGGGCTTGCAGTCTATTTTGATACTTTAATCCTTAAGAGGCAAAAAATCCAAGTTTCCCCGATGGTTTGCTTCCCTTCCTTTTGAATTTTCAAACTGCCATGTGTCACAATGGCGTATCTTGAGATGGTCCCCAAAAGTTGAAATCTTGAATGAGCGCAGGTTCAACACATGTCCTAACCCGAAAAAATTTGTTTCAAGGCTTAAAGCTCAGTGGAAGGCACCATGTGTCAGGGTCCGAGGCAATCTCCTTTGGCCTTTGAAAAGTCCAAGAAAAATGCAAACTGAGCAGAGTCCTCTAAGCGTCCTCCTGGTGCTTCTTTAAAATGAAATTCAAGGGCTAGTCCTCAAATATGCACGATTCCTCCACATGTCCCAGGCCTCTCAAAACCTTTTGAAAAATACTAAGTATGGGAAGACCCGACAGAAGCCTCTACGTGTCCTCATGGCACAATTCAAAATGATGCCCAAGAGTAGAGACTTTGAATGAGCGTGGGCTCACCATGTGTCCCTGTCCCACCAAAGCTGGATAAATATTTGTCTAAGTCCAAGAAAAGCAACGGAAACCTCCATGTGTCCTCCCATCACAACTCCAAGGCCAAATAAAAAGGTGAGTCTTCAAACGAGCGTCATTCCTCCACGTGGACAAGTTTTGGGTTTAAAAGTTCCACAAATTTTAGGAGTGCCCCACTAAGCCAGATCAAATCAAAATTGAACATGTCGACACCCTCGGGGTTAAAATAAAAAAATTTCCCCGCCACTTAATTTTTCTTCAATCAGAGCCTAGCAGGGCCACGAGGTGAGTTAAAACTTTTTCCCAAAGTAGTCAAAAACACAAGTTCAAAAACAAACCCGCCGCGCCCCATCCAATTATAAAAAGGCACGTAAGCACCAAAAGAACCAATCAGAATTGAGTGGAGCCACGAGACCAATATTTCCTTTTTGCCAAAAAATAAAAAAGTGAGAAATTAAAGCATTTTCCCGTCATCCCTTGACCAACCAAAAGAATCCACGTGACCTCTGAATGCTGAGGAATAATTTTGACAGGAAAAGGACACCCGCTAGACCGTCAAAAACACAACTTCACCATTCATGCCCAGAACCCAATTTTTTTGCTAAGGATGAATTTTTTTAAAACAAAACCAAGTGAATCATGGTTCTGAGCATATTTCGACAATGGATTTGGATTTTCAAAGGAATATAAATGTAAATCGATCATTTTCGAGCTTCCATGGTCAAGGAAAAATAGGAAAAATGGCAAAGCCCACAAATTTTGAAGAAATTAGGGCAGAAACAGGGCAAACTCAGAGACTTCTTCAAGGATGGACATGAAAATGGATTCTGTAAACAATTCGAGGCATCCAAATGGAAGTAGAAACTTCATAACACCCACATCGAGAGACAAAATGTTTCAGACATGTAGACAGAGGAAAATAATGGCAAATGGGGTGAAACAAATCTGAGCACCAATAGAGGCATTTTATGATCACATACTAATGGCATGGTCCTAGCTAAGAAACTCTTAAGAGTAGGCTATTATTGGCCTACCATGGAGGAAGATTGTTGTAACCTTTTCAAGAAGTGTGACATGTGTCAAAAAAATGGAAATTTGATATATGCGCCAGCATAGGATTTGTAGCCCATCAAAACTCTGTTGCCATTTTCTAAATGGGGACTTGATCCCATAGGAAAGCTCACTCCTACTTCCTCATATGGCCATACCCACATTATCACCACCATCGAGTACTTTACTAAATGGGTAGAGGTTTTTCCTCTCACTTATGTTACCGATACACAAATATCTAAGTTCATAATGAATCATCTCATCTACCATTACGACATCCCTTTCGCCATTGTCGCAGAGAATGCTAAATATTTCAAGAAAAATAAGTTCAATGCATTGTGTCAATGCTTTCAAATACAACCAAAGTGTTCCACTACCTATTACTTATCCATAGGACATTACGAAGGAAACAATTCCCTGAATATCTTAGGATCACTATAGTGTATAATATGACTACAAGAGATTTCTAACGACTATTTGAAAGTAAAAAATGGAGTTCGTATGCACATTGGGTGGTTGGTCAAAGGTTGGTAAACTATAAATTCAACCCTGGTCAACATTCCAATCCAAACGTAACACGTGGCAAAGGTGGCAACTGGTGAAAACCTAAAAAGAGAGTCATTTTGTTTGGTTATCGACCTCTGGCCTTCGTCAGGTGTAAAATTTGGTGGTGACAGTAAGAGGATCAAATTTTGTGACAAAAGGGAGCCCGAACACCATGAGAGCGAGTAGTGTTACTAAAATGGTGGGATCTCAAACCACCGTGTCGACGTCGATTTAGCTCGATGAGCTATTATTCTGGCTCAGTGTGGTGATCAACTCCCCACCGAGTTGATCAAATTTCTACTTGTTTGATTTTAGCTTGATTTACCTATCAATAACCAACAAGCGTACTATGAGGTCAAGTTGCACTGATTTTAGCTTCGCGAGATACTTTATTTTTAACTGATTTGATCATTTCCATGTGGTCAATACCATATATTTACAACTTTTGGGATATTCATTATCTCCCACAACAAATCGGTGAATAGCTCACCCCATATACCAGTCAAAAAACCGACTGAAGAGCTCACCACATGGCTTGGTCCACACCCTCTATTGGAATCGACACATCAAAGAGCCAACCACCCACCTTAATAAATGCCTTGCATCATGGCTCGGTCCACCAGCCAGCACACCAAACAATGCACATATGAAGCAAAGGCGGAAGGTTTGACTGAGGTCATGAAATACATGGGTGGCCAAGCCCAATAATAACCAGACACCCCCCTTCGTGTAGTCAATGTGGGATTTCCCCACTAAATACAAAGTATCCTGAGAAAAAAAGAGGCCAAGATATGAGTGAAACTATATTTGATCCCCTGACCTCAACGGTAAAAACAAGCGGCCCAACCAACTCGGTCAGTGAGTTGGTTAGAATGGGATTTGACCGGTAAGGCCCTTATACAAATTAGGGCCCTTTAGCAATATAAAAAGGGACCCCTCTCCATTTCTTTAATACACAACACAAAGCTCATTCCTAGATCTCGAGAGGTGAAGACCAAGCTAAGATGAGAGTTAGAAGGCATAGTTGTGTGAAGACAAAAATCATTTAGGCATTATTTTTATTATTATTGGCCTATTATTTTTAGGAAATAATATACTAAAGTATTTGTAATTGGGAGTATTTTTACACTACCCAATAGGCCTTAAGCCACATTATTTTTCACTTGCGACACTTGGAGTATCGATCGGAGTGCCAAAGGATGCAGGGAAGCGTTGGAAAGGTTGATCGAGTTCTGAAGGAGGTTGTGGATCAGGAAGGTCGATAATGATTCAACTGATCATCGGAAGTTCTTATAAATTTTATTAGGTTTTATTGTAAGAAATAACATTTTACTTATAAATTTTTACTAGTGGAAAGGTTCAAAAGAACTCAGAGATGTAGGTGATTTATGAACTCCATAATCAATCGTGTGTAATTGTCATTATTATTGCATTGATTTTAAATTGATTACTTAAAAAGAGTATTTTGTCGGCAAATATTAAGAGGTCTACAAGGGTCGGAGATCGGGTAGATAAAAAAATGATGTATTTTCGGATCAAGTTGGTATCAAAGTTGGTTTTGTTGAAATGGATTTATAACTCTTCTTCTAGTTTTTGGTTATACTTGCATTATTGGGTACCATGGTTTGAGTGATGATGACTCGACATTGAGAACATGATCAACAGATCATGGAGTTACAAACCCACCTGGTTAGTGTTTGAAAGCGTCAGCGCCAACAACAACAACACATTGTAGAGTTATAGAGAATCCTAGATGCTCTACTTAGGAAGGTGGATGAATAAAATTAGCTTCAGAAGCAACACTTGGAGAGGCAACATTCACCAGACTCATTCATGTGTCATTATTGTGGAAAAGGGCACAAAAAAAGAAATTTTGGAAATTTTATCTAGACGGGAGGCCTAAGTGGATGTAGAAGAAGGGAAAGGCTATTGCAAGAACCAACACCGGCAATTCAGTGGCACCATTGGGATAGAGAGCACTAGTGGATCATCTAGATATTATATTACGACATGTGAGTGCCTCAAGAAAATGGTTTCCATTGATTGCATGAGGACATTTAGTCACACTTATTTTTTATTGGACTATCGGAGTAGAGTACCTGACTACCAATTAGCTACACCGACTGGGACTTCCCACGATACCACTTCCTCGTACCAAGAGATTTGGTATAGATGATGGTACTCTGCATGGAGTGTCTACCAGCTATTGCACCATGAGCTTCATAGTTGGGGGACAAGTTTCTGACAATATCACTCTTGACATCATCCCTTTAGAGATGGACGAAATGGTATTGGGAAACTTCTACCTAACTTCTCGTCAAGGTTATATGAATGATGAAATAAGCACAGTGGAGATTCACATTGGGCACAGCTAGAGGATCGAGTTTGTGATGGGTCATGTTGTTCACCTTTCAGAAGGTGAATACAGTTAGCTATATGACTCATATGTATCAGGGGATCATGCTGATCCTAATGCAGAGTCGAACTCATATGTCCCTGTAGATCAGCCATATCCTGACACTGAGGTTGCATATATCCCAACAGATAATTAGGATCCATATGTAGAGGAGCAAGAGCTTGAGGATCCATATGCCACGTATTGGGTATCCTAGAGAGACACTGAGGATTCTACATCTAGTAAAAAATCTAAGGTGTAAATAAAGTTGAATTTGTTCAAGTATTGTATTCATTTTTCTAAGCATTATTTATTCCTCTTATTGTAATTATTTATTACTTATATTGGGTCTTATGTATGAATAAGACCCCTGTGTGGTCAATTTTGTATACATCTAACTGAACAAGACACACTAGTAAAAGACACAATTCTTGGGCAATGTTTGTACTTGGTTATACTTGCATTAGTAAGACCCCTTAGAGGGAAATTATTTTGGTAAATTGTTAATATCAGGAGATTTAGTATGGTTTGGTCCTTGTTGAGTTATTTGTCCAGAAAGAAAGAGACAAATGAGGTCAATCAACAATGAGATGCAGTGGAGAAGACAAAGTATATAAGCCACCGAGTAGGAGAAATATTCACGATAGGTTTATCATGTGAAATTATTTTCCTATAAAATTGGTCATGAAGCTTATTGTACAAGACTCAAAAAATGGAGCATTTTTACAACTAATTGCATGATGTATTAGGATATAATGTCCTTACACTTATATTTGAAAGTTATATAAAGACCCTTTTAAGGGCACATATCTCCTAAATAAAATTTTTGAGTGACCAAACCATTAAAGTTAAACACTCATAACTATGAGTTTGGAGATTTTTCATCGATTTATGTAGAAAATGGAGCTCGCAAGTGTCATCTCGGATCTTCATTGTATGTAGAGGCATTATAACCATGTAGAAAAATGGTAGTTTATCACCGTTGGCATCTAACAATAGTCAGAGATTCATTTTGTGTAGAGACATTGTGAGTGTGCATACAGAGTGGTACCTGATAGTCATCATCAATAGGAGGATTTTTACTATGTATAGGCAGCAGTCATGTAACAGGGTTGGAGTCACCATTTTTGAGATCATGAGAAATCAGATCAGATCAGTCATTCTATTGTCAGATACATTGTGACCGTGACACATTCGAATTGCAGTTGATCAACAGACTTATACATCATGCATTGGAGGCTTGAGGTCTTAAAAGAGGCTTAGCATCGTGCATTAGAGGTGTTGAAGTCTGTGAAAGGGATGTGACATCATGGTTGCTAGCTTCATTATGTGTAGAGTCTCTTATGACCCTGTAGCAGGATGGTACCTGAACAAGTCATTGTCCATTATTAACATTAGATCAATCATAGCTCTAAGCTAACATGGAGTTCCTTCAAACTAGTTTGGATTCTACATAATTAACTAGGAGACAAGAATTATATTATAGAGTCAAATAAGATCCTTGTTGTTAGATAATTGGAAGCCTAGCACTGAACAACGGAGGCATGGAGCTATTATTTTTATATCCCAAATGCCACATGCCAGAGGAAGTGAGCCCAAATTCCACAGGTCCTAAAGTTTGAGCCATCATTGTTGAATGTGGAGCTGGTAGAATATTGTGATCATCTCTTCTCAGTAATGTGATTTGGAGTTCAGAATATTTTTGGGACAAAAAGTATTTCCCATTAGGGAAGTGTGATCTAGAGGACATTAAAGGAGGACCATAAGTTCCCTGAATCTCCCAAGATTGCTATAGGGCAGAAGATGTCTCCAAGAGTTTTCTGATGACTATTTGAACGTAAAAAAATGGAGTTCATATGCACATTTGGTGGCTGGTCAAAGTTTGGTCAATTGGAAATTAAACCCAAGTCAACAGTCCAATCCATACGTGACACGTGGAAAAGGTGGCATCTAGTGAAAAGGAAAAAAGAGAGTCGTTTTGTTTGGTTATTGACCTCCGGTATTGGTCAGGTATAAAATTTGGTGGTTACAACAAGAGGCTCAAATTTTGTGATGGAAGGGATCCTGACCGCTGTGAGAGCTAGTGGTGTTGTTGACATAGTGGGCTATCAAACCACTGTGTCAACATCATGTTATCTCGAGAAGCTATTATTCTAGCTTGGAGAGGTGATCAATTGCCCACTGAGTTGATCACATTTCAAAGTGTTTTATTTTAGCTTGATTTGCCAATCGAGAATCAACAAGCGTACTATATGGTTGAGTTGCACTAATTTTATCTCCATGAGCTACTTTATTTGTTAACCAAGTTGATCATTTCCATGTGATCAATACCACATATTTACAACTTTTGGGATATGAATTATATACCACAATAATGCACCAAATAGATCTCCCTATGGACCAGTCAACAAACCCTCCGAAGATCTCGCCACATGACTCAGTCCACTACCTCCAATGGAACAACCGCATCAAAGAAACAACCACCCACCTTAATGAACACCTCACTACATGGCTCGGTCCACTAGCTAACACATATAATAGTGCACATACCGAGAAAAGGTGGAAGGTGTGACCGAGGTCACAAAATACATGGGTGGTCGAGCCCAATAAGAACTATCCACCCCCCTTTCCGTAGTCAATGTGGTATTTCCCCACTAAATACAAAGCGCCCTGAGAAAAATAAAAGCAGCCGAGCTATGAGTGAGCTGGGATTTGATTCCCTGACCTCGGCGGTAGAAATGATCAGCCTAACCAACTCGGCCAATGAGTTGGTTGGAATGGGAGTTATTCGATAAGGCCCTTATACAAATATTTTGGGGCCCTTTAGCAATATAAAAACGAACTCCTCTACATTTCTTCAACACACAACACAAATCTCATTCCTAGAGCTTGAGAGGTGAAGATTGAGCTAAGAGGAGAGTTAGAAGGCATAGTTTTGTGAAGACCTAAATCATTTAGGCATTATTTTATTATTATTGGCCTACTATTTTTAGGAAATTATATACTAAAGTATTTGTAATTTGGAGTATTTTTACACTACTGAATAGGCCTTGAGCCATAATAGTTTTCACTTGCGATTCCTGGAGGATCAATTGAAGTTCCAAAGGATGCAAGGAAGTGTTGGAAACGTAGTTCGAGTTCCGAAGGATTTGTGCATCAAGAAGGCGGAGAACGATTCGACTAATCATTGAAACTTATTAAAAGGAATGGAATACTACTAGGAAAGTGGAAATTCCATTAGGTTTTATTGTAATAAATAACATTGTACTTACAAATTTTTACTAGTGGAACAGTTTGAAAGAACCCGGAGACATAGGAAATTACCAAAATTTGTAATCAATCATGTGCAATTTTCATTATTCTTGCATTGATTTTAAATTGATTACTTAAAAGGAGTATTTTGTTAGAAAATATTTAGAGGCCTATAAGGGTACGAGATCAAGTAGATAAAAACTTGATCTATTTTTGGATCAATTAGCCTAAAGGTAATGGAGAAGCAGAGGCCACCAATAAAACATTTGTTTAAATCATGGAGAAAATGTTTAGTAAGACTTGCCATAATTGAAACCTACATATTCATCCCGCCCTCTAGGCTTAACAAACCTCCATTTGCATCCCTACTAGTGCTACCCCATATTCATTAGTCTATGACATGGAAGCCATTGTATCCTTGGAAATTGAGCTTCCCTCCCTGAGAATATCTCTCCGGGACTGTCTAGATAAAGATGAAGACTATAGGGTTGCTCGATTGGCAGAGTTAGAGTTACTAGATGAAAATTGTATGACACCGCTCAATCACTTAAAGGCTTATTAGAACTAGGTATCATTGGGATATAATAAATGGATCATAGCTCGTGAGTTTGACATAGTTGATCTCGTGTTTAAATAGAACTAGAAAAACACTATTAAAGACATAGAAAATAAAGGAAAGTTTGAAAGCCAACTGGTTAGGGCCGTATGTTGTGATCGCTATGTCTGGTTCAAGGGCATTCAGGATGGCTCATTCAGATGGTGAGGAATTAAAGGAACTAATGATGCAACGCATCTCAAGCACTTCTATTCTTGAATAAGATATTCCTTGGAAAAGTAAGAAAAAATAAGAAAAAAGAAACAATAAAAACAAAATAGGTCGTCCAAGTGTGAAAACCACAAAATTGTGGCACATTGGGCAAGTCCTTAAGTGAAAACCAGTTTTTGACGCTTAAGGAGGATTCATTTTTCACAAGCCACTTTCATATTTAGATGGGCAACTATTGCTTCTATCTAGGGCTAGTTTTCCTACATGTCTAGGAATCCTCCTGAATCTATCTTACAAAGCCGTGATTTGGCTCATCTGTTCTTGCTTATACGTGAAGGAATTCCCTTTGTAAATTCACGTCTAATGTTAGGAGCACCTTCGCATATGAAAATTCTTGAACATACGTGCATGGAATTCCACCTTTATATATTCCCATCTCACACTAGGGGCATCCATGCTTCTTTGTCACAATACATTGCTTTCAAAATAGACCTTAGAAAATAAAAAAAAGCATTCACAAAATTTTACAAAAACCTAAACATTCAAAAATTTCATTTTTCAAGGATGACGCTACACAAAAAAAATCACTTTGTCTTAAAGAAAACCTGAAAACAATGTGAACAATAGCATTGAAAACTTATCCTTTAAGATAACACCAAAAACAATATAAAATATATCAATGTTGTCCCACAAAAACAGAGTAGTAGTTTGATTAATTTTAGTTCTTGGTTTGTAGATTGTTGGTTACATTTTATATTCATGTTGTATATGCATTGAATCGAATTCATTTCCTTAGGTTGAGTATTACTTAACTGTTTCATTTATTTTATTTTATCTTGCACACTTGTTTATAATTGTAGTATGTTCATTAGATTTGTTTCCATTGCATTGTGTTGTTTGTTTAAATTAAGTTCAAATTGCTTTCTTAAGTTGAGTTTTACTTAATCTATTGCATTGAACTCATTTTACATACTTGTGAATACTTATCTTGTGTCCATTATTATTTTGGTTGTGTATGTAAATTGATTGTAAAAAAATGTTTTCATTATAAACATCATAACACATGTCACATCTATCATCTATGATATCATCACATCTAACATCATATAAAAAGCATATATCAATAAAATGCTAAGTTTTACATAAAGCATGTATACTAAGCTAATAATCACATACCGTATCATCAATGGGACAAGGGGGATTGCGCATGATCACAAATCTATCCCCCCACACCAATATCGTAAATATCATCCTGTAGACTAAAATTAAAAACATCTCATGTACAAAACATATGATATTATCTAAAGCATATATCATAAATCTAAAACATGTGATACATCATCAACATCCAGCATGATACATACATGAAAAGTAAAATCATACAACATCATGATATAATCATCATCCATAAATCATCATCGTAAGTCATATAAATACATAACACAAATACAATAAAATTTCCGTATGCATTTATATACTATCTGTTTCAAAAATATATACATCATCGATACAAAATCTGCCATCAAGGGCATGGATCGTAAAAATCCTTCACTAGGAGGCATAATCCAAAAAACATACATTTTACATACTCAATCAAACTTAGGCCTTCATAAGAGGCATACATCAAGGGTACATACATTTTTCAAAATAAAATAACTTGAGAGAGTCATCCATGACTCTCACCCTCTCTTAGACTATTTGACCTATGGCCTGGAGGAGGATGTTGCTTCTTATGAGATGGCGATGGTCGAGCCTGCCTCAATCTATTGTACTATGGGTTACTGCACTGATGTCACTGATTGAGAGATATTATGGGACCTATATTTAGACCTTATCACATCTAATTGATCAAATGGCATCACTCTCATCTCCTTAAGAACTACCTTGTAGTATGTAGCCTTTTAATAGGAGGCCTCACCACTAGCCCTCATAACATCTGGCAATATCTAGGCCATCCCGACTATTGTAGATGCTTGGTGTATAGCATCACACTCTCCTGTAACTCAGGCCACATCAACCCAAGTCTATGTCACCATGGTAGATAATCAATCTTTTTCTAGTGTCATAGTCTTCTTCTGGGCCTGTGCTTGAACTCGCTATGCTGGTAATGGGCCTATACACGTGCTTATACATGCTGTAATAAGCTCACAATATACGAACTCTGAACAAGCCATATACTGAGTCTGCTGAAACCAAGTGGATCCATCTCCACCACCTCCCTGAATAGCCTAGATCCTAGCCTGATATCTCTTTGAGGTCATAACCTCTACCTGAGCTCTATCCTGGTATCGCTCTTCGATAACCACCTAAAGTTGTGTCATGTCCTGATCTCTCTCAGTTATCATATGAAGCTCCACATCTATCTTCCCTACATCTCCACCATTGTCTCCTCCACCATCATGTGGTAGACTAGGATGAAGACCTTGCTACCTAGGAATGTGTTTCCCTAGAGCGCGAGGAGGAGGACCCTACTGAATCACTAGATGAATCTTTCACAATGGAATGAGAACTCCATCTGGTACACCAACTAAAGGCAATTGCATATGAGGAGTCATAGGTACCTATCTCCCTCTCCTCAGCCCTTGTCCTTGTAACTAACGCGTTGGAGGAACTTGTCCCCTAACCCCATCATGAAACTTACCATCAAAGGGATCATCATCATCATCTTTACCCTCATCCTTAGCATCGCTATCCGGCCACCCCTCTTGAGGTGGCCTAACTCCTGCATCCTAGGTTACTCGTGGAATGGTCAAATGACGAGGTAACACTATCAAATACCATGGTCCATACTCAACTGTACATACAAATCCGTAACCTATCTCAATGTTACCCATGGTACTAACACCATCTACTCATAGTTGGCCCTTTCTCTATCATCTGAATATGAGGACCCAAATCAAAAACCATTTTAGGCTCTACATGCGTACCATATATCATGTCGTGGAACATCATGAATGAGACAAAACTGTCTCTAACATCTTTCCACTCTGTAAAAATTTATTATGTAGCATTGGCTCCCAAACATAAAATTATATACCATGGCCACATTAAGCTCTAGAGCATCCTCTAGAAAATGAAAGTGTCTATACGGCATCCATACTATTAGCACCTGCTAGAGATCATCAAAATCTCGATAATAATGATAGGTATCTCCCATATTAGGCTGAACATCATCTCCTCCCAACCCAACCCATCCAAGATGGATCCTATGGGGCATGAGCTTGTAAAACACATATGGGATGGCTAATTGCTATGTGGTCCCAAGCCCATATCTTCAATAATCTAGCCATGCCTACCATCTTCTGACAATAGTAGGTAATAAGGTATAGATCCCAATAAAAATGCACTGATATACACTGGCCCCAACAATACCTCTCACCATCAACTAGTCCATGTACTACTCTGATGAAACCCAAAGGGAATGTAGCATCAGTCTTGTCAGTAAGTGAAACACCACTGAAAAAGGCCATCTTATAAACCACCACCCGATCTAACTTTGGGTCTATTATACACTGAGATAGTCTAATGGTCATACCTCAGTGAGGTATATCCTCCACTCCAAAAATATCAAATAGACAAGCTGTGATATCATTCCAGTGACTTGTATACTCAATCAGCCGACCCTAGCTGGGAACTTGCAAAATCCACTATACACCCTCTAGTGTGATAGTAATCTCACCAGTTGGGAGCTGAAAATAGAGACTCTCACTAAGCCACCTCTCAGCTAAGGCTGTGAGGAGGCCATGGTCCAGAGTAATCTATGGCATACTAGCCACATGACCTAATTGAGTAACATATAAAAGGATGTATAAGATCCCCTTGCCCTCCTCATCCAAATTTTCCTCTATAATAGCCAAACACGTGTACTACTCTCTATTATGAAGGACTGCCAATCGTCTCTGCAAAAAAACAATACACTCGTTAGGATTTAATTATAACTACCTTCTTCTATTTTATTCTTCTAAGTGCTACTTTTAACTTTATTCTAAAATATTCTACACCACATCCTTCTATACTTATCCTATTTTTCTTAAAAAATTGGCTAAGTCTTTCTTCTAGCGCATACACGCCCCTTTGGACACCTGCGCACTTATCCTAAAACATACACACATATGGCATGTGTGCACTTCTGCACACACCTACACACCCATCATAATGCGTACTCACATAACTAATTTCCCACCTAATCTAACCCCTCCCCCATCACATACGCGTCCAGTATAACGCCTGTGCGTGTAGGTTGGCATGTGCGGGAGGGTATTTGTATATTCTCCTCTAACACACACGTGTCCCTTCCAACATGTACGTGTGGACATACCCATATTTTCAATGCATATGAATACGCCTACCTATTTTCCATATGCATAGGTGTACCGAATGATGCATGCATGCCACTAAGGCATGCGTACGCGTTAAATCTACCCTAAACATGTTTTAAAAATTCTTTAAAATGAAATTAAATACAAAATTTGACATGAAGGGATAGGGCACTCACATAGGGTCCATCGACATCATCCCAAAGGTACTCCCAAATCTAGTCTTCATGTCTGATCCACCTCTAAACTCTCACTATCTCTGTCACAGCTCAAAAATCACTCAGGGTGAAAATTTGCAAGAACTCCATAGCAAATGAACTAACCGTGATGATTTACCCCCCAAGGGGGGGTATATAGGGTTATTTTGACCCGTTGTGATGCCCTCTCACCCACCGTGATGGCCAAAAGGCTTAATTCAATCGTCGTTGTTGATCTAACCCCTTGTTCTACTTGCCACGATAATTTTTTTTATTAAATAAATATTTTTAACTAATTTTCCGCTACGCTGGGGCATTATTTTCCACCTAGCCCTTATTTCTTCTCCCTGAAGAATTTTTATTCTTTCCAGGTGACATTCTCAATCTTCTTTCTTCTATTCACCATTGTGATGATTATTTTTATTAAATAATCATTTTTGGCCCATTTGCTTCTCATTGGGGCACACTTTTTACCACCCAAAGCCTATTTCTTCGCCATAAGGAATTTAACGTGCTTTTAGGTGATATTTCACATTCTAAATTATTTTGACTAATAAAAAATGTTAAAATTTTTAAAAATCATAAAATCGTTCAAAAAATCCAAAACATTGTAAAATTTCAAAAAATGACAAAAATTGGTAAACAAGTAATAGGCAGTTGAAATTTGTGTCTCCCGCATGACACTCATCTCATATTTTTTTGGTGTTTTCACATTTTTTTGAAACAACGAATTGGAGATCATCTTAATCTACAATCATTTACAAAATCTAAGCTACTTACTTTGTTTGTACTATGAGACACAATGAGTTTCCTGGTACTATTCCGTAGTACACACTGTTTTTTCATAGGACCCAAGTGTACTTTTTTCTGCTCCTTTCATGCAAAATTTTCTTGGGGCATCATGTTTAACCCTTATCATTTATCACAAGCATTTGGTACTACAGCTTGATAACAAAATATTTTTCAACTATCTTAAACATTTGTGGTTTGAATGTGTTTGTTTGTACTTATTTCCCTATTATATAAACTTATTTACTTCTTGAATTTCTTTACATTTTGTATGTTCCATGGAGTTGGCATTTTAGCAATGGCCATTTGTTTGTATCTTGGATTTTCATGTCATTTTACACCTCTATCATATGCTTATATTTTAATAAGGCCCAATGATGAAGATTCTTAGCAATATGATGTAATAAATATTGTCTTATGCAATGCAACATCGCTGATATCTCAATATCTCTTCCCTGTTATTTTATTCTTTCTTCCTTATTCTTCTATTTTCACGTCAAATCATCCTATCCCTTCCCATTAATCCATCTCTTCCATCTCTTATTTTTGAGCATCAATTGACCTCTTTCATCACCCTATCGAAACTCGAGGGGGCATCCTTTACCATACTAATTTTTCTTCCACTCATTCAAAAAATGTTAGTAGTCATTTGTGTTTGTCTAATTTCTTTGAAATGGAATAACTTATGCGACCCCAAAAAGGGGAAAATGTAGACACATGTAGTTTGATTAAATCAATATTATTATTAATATTGCACTAACTATTCTACTCCTTGTAAATTGATGACACCTCATCAATTAGGCCTATCTAACTCTCCTTTTACGACATCCTTTTTTTCATATTCCTCTTATAACTGACTAATCGGGATAACATATCTTCTTATTAGCTAAACCCTCTTCTAATCCTATTTTTATCTCCTCTAAACCGCTTCTATTAGCTTCCTATGTTATCAATCCATTTTATTGGATTGAGTAGACCCCTCACAACTCTCTCAGGCTCCTAATTCCTCACTAATCAATATTAATTAGCCTAGACCTAGATTAACTATCCTAAGGCATGTTTAGCCTATTCTAAACCCATAAAGTTATTTTTGTCTTATTAATTTGTCCCACATGCACCCGAATCAATTCATTTCTTGAATTAGAAACCTATAAATACAACTAGACCCCCCTCACTTTTCTAAGAAAACTTCCTCCTTTCTAGCATAAACTATAGTATGTTGTTTTAGGATTTAGAGCTTATTTTCATTTTTTTATTGATCGATTTTCTTTGCTATTGCACTACACACTTAATATTTGAGTATATGGGAAGAACCATATGTATTTGTAGCCATTGTTGGTGAGATCCCATTCTCATAATCACAAACTAATTGCTTAGAATCTTTATTAGGTTCATTTATAAAGCTTTAAAGAATAGATGATAACTAGACATGTTAGGTTTGCTTGTTTAATTTAAGATTAATGCATGAAAAGTAATGAATCCTTGTTTATTTCTTATCATGATGGTCCGTTGATATGTTTCTTTAAAGATTTGGGGTTTCTTAAGTGTTCTTACCCCATTTTCATAGCTTTTACGACTTTTCCTTATTCAAAACAACAATTTCAAAAGAGGTCCCAACAATGAGACCAAGATGTAGTCACTTTTACCTACTCCCTTTTAAACCCCAGGCATGCTGACATATCACCCAACCTAAACTGGGTGCTCACCCAAGGCACATAGAGGCGTCGAGCCTCTCTTTTATGTGAGCCTTATAAGAATGTTTATCATTATAGAAAAACAATATATAGACATAAACACATAAATATTATGAGACTAGATCTGAGCTTAAATGATCCATATAATGATTTTGAATACTAAAAATATCATACAAGAACTAGATCTTGATCATGAGAATAGTAAATAACATAAACACTCGGATCCATTAAAAACTGATATTTAGAACAACACCTTGATATTAACTCACCAATATTGCAGTAGCCAAATACATCACGAAATCCATAAATGGTCTAGATACATCATCAAAGTTTCAGTATTCTCCTACAATGGCTCCATTACAGAAGTTACAACTGTGATAACACATATCTCCCCTAGCTCTCTCTACATTCTTGCACACATACCTCATGCATTACAAAAACCTCTCATTTCACATCCATGTCTCCTTTGTTTCCATGAAAATCAATACATATCAATTGGTTCTTGGGAATATTATCTTTACCACCTACTCATCACTTAGAGTGAACTTCCTACCAAATTTCATCATGTCTTTCGATACTCAAGTATCATAAGCATGCAAGTGTTATCTAAACCATAACTAACTCCACTTTACAACTCCTAATCCTATCATGATAACAATATCCTAGAATATTATTTCCTTGGGTTGTAATTCTCCATGTTCTAGGCTTATCCGCAATCATATCTAGCTACATATCCATGTGTCCATTATTGCAACTCTGATCATGTTTCAAAATATGGTTAAGTCTTGATCTTGTTCTACATTGGTGCAATCCTCCACGCCTTCCCCAAAGTTACTTACGCGCAAGCCTTTACACCTCATTTGTGCACAAAAAATAATCCATGCCTTAGGTGCCTACTCTCCTCAGGGAATAAACACAGGGAGAACATAGGTAGAAGCTTGGGGTTATATCCTAGAAGGAAATTCTACCAAGTAAAGCATTGGGGTGTGACAGGAAAGAAAAATTCATGTATCCAATTCTAAGAAAGTTTAACTTTAAGAAAAAACCATAAGAAATGCATTAAACTTTCCAGGTGGCCAAAGAATGGGCACTTGGGGGTTGTGACCCTAATTTGAACAAGTCAGGACCCCACAGGAAGACCTTGGTGTAGAATACACAATAGAAAGTAGGAAATTTTAGGCTCCACATATATAGACCAAAAAGTGTCAAATCGTTTGCTCCAGGAATACATAGTGGAATGAATCCCCCATTGATTGTTGAGTTTTTCAACCATGGGAAGATGAGGCAAAATCCAATGGTACCATTTATTGGTAGAATCATTACAAAATGGGGTATCAACATATCATTTCTAGTCTGTCCACCAAGGGTGAGAGGAGTGCACAAAAATCTTATGCAGCATGTGGTTAGGGATTGAATTGAGCACTTCAGTGATACCATCCTAATCCTAGTTGGTTAGCCAAAATCAAGCTTTAAGCTCAAGCCAAGAATACCAGGATTGAGAGTGTTTATAGAATAAATCTTGAATGGTGTAAATGTCATGAATGAAATGTTTGAGTGATAGAATACATTGGTCCTCTACGAAACACTTATCTTGATCCTAAAATATTAACGACCATCAAAGAGAATGATGGTTAGTGGAGATCCCATTAAAAAAATCATTTCCTTTCCATTGAATCAACGGTTTGATGCAGTACTATTATTTCCAAATGATTTTAAGCACAAAAGTACCACTAACTTTAACAGGCATTAGAGTAATAAGGAGGTTGAAAAACCCCAAACCTTTCCATGCAAGATGGAATTAAGGTGATCCTTCTTCGATGCCACAACGTAGAAGTAATTTCCACACTTATTGGCTTTGAATTCATCTAACAATCCATTTCACACAGAGTTCTCTTCCTATTTTCTGAATGTCAATAAGGCCAACCCCTAGGAATTGCAGGGAAGGAAACATATCTCCCAAGAAACATGATAAAAAAACATTTTCTAGTGAAACTATTGGCCCAAATAAAATCTTTGAGGAGCTTCTCTAGCCTCTGAATAGTGGCTTTCAAGGGCACCCAACATGAATAGTAATAAACCTGTGTGGCAGCTAGAACTTTAGAGCACATTAGGAATTTTCCTACTAAGGACAATGGTCTGGTAATCCAATAATCCAATGTTTTCACCACCCATTACATAACATACTACCATAGCTTGGTTTGTGATTCTTGAAAGGAAAAAGGGATGCCAAGAAATTTTTACATTTCACTGTGTGTAATAATATTCAATTCAAAAGAGGCTAGCCAAGCATGCGTTGGGAGGAATGATTTCCATTAATACTGGGTTTACCACCATTGAATAGAAGAACCAGACACTAAACAAAAAACGTCAAAATAGTGGACGGAATTACGGATATTGGATTCATTTTTAATGAGCATGAGAAAGAAATCATCTGCGAAGTGACCATTAAAGAATTGAGAATTATTCATAGAAGGTATTGAAATTCCCCTAACGAGCCCTTGTGTTTTGGCATGGGAAAGAAGATACAAAAAACCTTCAACCACAGGTAGGTAGAGCGTAGGAGCTAATGAACCCTTGAAGAATGGATCAGAAAAATCAAAATGAATCAAAAGTAAGACAATTATTAGTTATCTAGGCAGAGGCATCTGAAAATAGAATTTTGATTGATTGAATGAAAATAAGGCCAAAGACAAGGGATTAAAGCATGGAAAGGATAAATGGTCATTCAATCCGATAATAATCTTTCTCAAAATCAATTTTTATGAACATAACATATTTATTAGATCTGCGGGCCCAATTGATGCCTTTTCAAACAACAATGATGTTATCTAGGATGTATCGCCCCTAAATGAACCCATATTATTCTGGTTAAATAACAACGGAGAGAATATTATGAAGCCTCATAGCTAGTGCTTTGGAAATTATTTTGTAGGAGACATTCAACAAAGTGATAGGCCGCCAACAGGTAATTTTCTCTTGATCTCCTGGTTTCAGGAGCAATTTAATATTTCATTTTTTGATACATGATCCGAAAGACTGATTCTAAAACCCCTCAAGATATATTTGAAAAATGTCTTGACCGATTGAATCCCAAAAATATTTATAGAATTCACAAGGGAAGCCATCATATTCCATAACCTTATAATTTGTAATTTGTACGACAACATTTTGGAGGTCATCAATGGTGAGCATTCACTCATAGACCACGTTCTGAGCATGGGAAAACTTGCAAGACACAATAGTCAGACATTGTTTGAGGGGTTTTTGGTGGTCGAGAGAGGGTTGTTGAGCTTGAAAAAACACCTTGTAATGTCTCACAAATTCTTGAAGTATGAGTTGGGGGTTAGTGACCCTAGCTTTTCCATCAAGAATGGCCCAAATTTAGTGAGAAGGTTTTTTGGCTCTGAGGGAAAGAAATAATTCTTTCAAAACTTAGTCGTCAATTTTAAGAAAATGCATGTGGGAAAAACTTTGAGATCCCCGAGTGTTGTAGTTATCTGCAATTTGAATTTTCTAGCGAAGCATTGTAACTTGAAGTTGCAAAGTTTTAGAGAAGGGGTTGCCTTGAATTTCCACCATCACTCGGCTAATATCATAGGTGTTGATGGAGTATGAGTGGCATCAAATTTTATCAAGATCTCTACAATATATTCTGATGAATCTAGTAGTTTGAGTCATAACGTCCTCCCACCATTGAGTCTAGGTGGCATGCATAGGTGGATGAAATCATTAACAATGACTAGGCCAAGGGGAAAAATTCCACACATGCTTGATATTCTTGAGGGTGGGACCATGTTGCATCAAGGAAGTATTAAGAAATAATTGGAATTTATGAAAAAAACATTCTTATCATGCCAAGTGATACAAAATTGAATGGGGGAGTGATCCGAAAGGAGAAATTCAGGCTTGACCTCCACTGGTATGGAATAAATGCTATCAAAATCAAAATAATTTTGAGATGAGATCATAGATCTGTTGAGTTTTTTACAAACACGATCTAATCCTCCTCAGAGATTGGACCAAGTGAACCATGCTTCAGAAGTGGGAGTGTGAGAAGCATTAGGGTCATAAAAACAAAACTTATTGAACCATGTAAAACTACCCCTCCCTTTTTCCAATTGTCTGCCTCATTGGTAGGTGGCTGCATTTGTCAATGGATGACTCAACCATATTAAAATCACCACTTATGACCTAATAAGCATCAATAATGGTGTAGGCTAGCCACTTCCAAAGATCATCCCTTTCGATTGCATCGTTAGAGGTACAAATATTAATTAGGCTAAAAGAGTGGCCATCAATATTAAATAGGACCCATATGACACAGTTAGTTGGGTCGATGCCATTGTAAATAAACAATGACCTCCATTTGGGAGATAAAAGGGAAATCAAACCCCCACGCCTTTCTTCATGATTACTATAAAAGGCCAAGTTGTCAGGCTAGATGGATTTACAATCCACCTATAACTCATAAACCTGTAATTTTCACCTCCTGCAAAAACAAAATATCTAAATTGGAAAATACTTTCCAACCTTCACGAATAATAAACTTGTGATAGGAGTCTGTAAGACCTCAAACATTCCAAGATAAACAATTCATGGATAACATTTTTCAAGATCCATACCTTCACCATCCAAGCCATCAAGGGCATCAAATTAGTTTTGTAGGAATCACACATTGTTATGCTGCAAAAAACCTAAAAATCAATTTTCTTCCATCCAATGTATTTGATGTTGCAATCCTCTTCTATTGAGACACACTGTACATCAGGCTATGGTCCTATCATCACCAATCTGGCACTATGATAATTCTTCACCGGGAACTCCTCGTGATATGATTATTTACTAATGCACAGCCTTTAGTTTGATGGATGTAATATGGAAACACAACAACAAACATAACATAAGAATACCATAGACTATGATAATAAGGAATGATGATAAAGCTGAAATATCAGAGTAAATTATAATATTAACATGAAATTGTTACAATCTCACCCATGAGGTACTTCAAGTGTTCCTGACTTCACTTGCCTTCCACCAATACTATGGGAGAAACTTCACAATTACACCTCTTAATGTCTTCTTTAACACACCTTCAAAATGATGGCTTCCTTTACACACTTACTCATACAATATTTCTCAGTACTTCCTTATATGCTAAATGAGGGGGCGGCCTATTTATTTATAGAACTTCCAGGCTTATCCATCTTATCTCTAAGATAGGATAAGAAATCCACTATGACGAATCATATTCCATACCTTAACTCTTATTTGTACATGTAAGATTATCTCTTAAGATAAGATAAACCTTATCATTTCACATGGGTTCCACAGTTTTAGAATTTTTACAAATAAAATACACAAAATATTTATGACCTCATTTCTTGTCCTTATTACCAATATAATATTTCTAATTCCTAATCATGTACACCCTACTTCTCTACTTACCCCAACTTTGACATTTTGACATTTGAAATAGAGACCAACGGATCTTTTGATCAAAGTATTCCTTCTACTTCATTTTCTTCTCATAGCTTGTATCCTTTGCTATTTACCTCATTTACTATAGCATTATTGGTGGCATCGTACTAGGCATCGCCATTATCTTCTATCGGATGCTACTACTAATTTATACTTAACAACATCCTATTCCTAATACATACACTCTCACAGTGGAAATATCAAATTACAATAGGAAGAATTTTAGTGTTGACATCTTCCCCCTTCCTAGCTTCTACTCCATCCTTGGAGTAGACTATTCTGGTGCTTGGAAAATCTTCAAATGTTTCCGTGGTAAGACCACAATGTTGCATCAATCCTGGGAGTGCCACTTCAATGTACCTCCAGTCGGTATGTACCATTTTGCTAGAATTTGACACAGCTGCAAATTTTATTAGGGCCACCTGTCCATTTGTGGAAGAAATTGTATCCTCTGTCTGCCTTTTTTTGCTATAATCGAAATCATGTTGACTAGGGCTTATACCAAGTAATTCACATGAAATGGAGACTTAATGGATCTTTTGATCAAAGTATAATGGGAAACCAAATCTGCTGACATTTTCTTCCTATATGATTTTATCCTTTGCTACCTCATCCCTGGAAGTTGTCCTCTAACAAATGAAGATGTAGCTTTAACCTTTCTTGGTTACTGAATCATCTGTGGCAACTACCATCCTACTTCATTTTGGCATGGGGTACTCTCACAGTGGACCTACAATATCTATTCCCCACTTTTCGATAGGGACCAACTAGATCAATAGGTCATAATGCCAACTGAAATGGGGAGTATCCTGTATGCTTACTTTGATGTTTAACAAATATCACATGTCCTACAATAATGCTGCATAACAATCCTTTAAAAAGAGTGGGCCACTGATAACCTACCTACAAGGCTACATCTTCTTGCTAGTAATTTGACACAACACAAAAAAAAGTTCGTTCCACCTGTACCATTTGTGCTTGGATTATATGTATCAGTTGCCTTCCCTATGATCATGTCCAACTACCCTCTTGTATTGTCCATCAGGTCCTATTCGAAATAACCATCCATGCATTAATAGAATGTGGATGACTTCCTTGAGTAATGTTACAATTAGTCTTTGCAATGGACAACCAAATCTAGGTGACAATGCGTTCATGCATATGAATTCCAAATATGCCACTTCATCCACTAGGAAGTTGTTTTCAATGGCCTAACTATGCTTCAACCCACTCTGGTTAAATAATCTATGGCAATTATAATATGAACTTAAATTTTGGCATGGGGTAGTTGGAGAGTGGATCTGCATTAAAATGCTTCTATTCCTGACTTTTCTATAAGGGACTCAAGTGCGAGATTCTAGTAGCATAATGGATCCATCTGATGCTAGTCTCCCTGATGGGTTAGGCATGTGTTTAACAATATATTTCACATGTCTTATGATAATTATAAACAATCTTTAAAAAAGAGTGGGCACTAGTGAGTAACCTGCATCCAAGATCCTTCTTGTACAGCAAAGTTGATCCAGCTAGAAGTGCCTCTTTCACATGTTAGCATTGTGGAATTCTACCTCATCATCTCCTTCCCTTGATCATGCTCCCAAACTACCCTAGATGTACTATTCCCATTAGGTCCTCCTTTCGAAATCAGAGTACTTCCTAGTGCAGCATCTGAGGAATCAGTGTACACAACGATTGGCTTGAGTACTCCAATCCTCTTAGTCTTTAAAACAGGTGACAGACATCAGGAAACTTGAATTCAGTTGTTCAAATATATTCATGCACCTTATCTCCTGTATTCACTAAGTAACATCCTGTCTTCAAGGGATAACAATAGGCTACATGGCTGGGAAATCTTTCAGAAATCACAAGATGAACCTTCTATAGTAACCCATCATAGGCTCGAAAGATGATCCCAACTTACTGCTATTCATAAGACATGCTAACTCTTTGATCCTGGCCTATCTATCAGGATTAGTACCAATACCATCTCTAGATATTACATGCCCTAGCAAAATTATCCATCTTAGAACTATCCAAAGACAAACTTTCTGATGGTTTAGTAAGGCTTATTGCTTACAATATAACCTTTTAGATGCCTGTCTCCCTGTTGTGTACAACTGGTAAAATCTTACTGCCCATAGATGCAAGTAATCATCTAGAACTATCTTTACATGCAAGTTCCCAATGATAGGGTTAGAAGTCTCTATTCATCAAATGCTGGACACGTTGCTAGAGCATTACACTTACCCAAAAGACATAACTCTATAAGAAAATGCTCCCCAAGGAGTGGTAAACTAGATGTTCATTCAGCTGATTTTCATCCTCTGGCTCAGACGTACTTGGTCCTAGTCACTGTATCCCTGAGGCAAATCTAGTAGCACAGAATGAATGGCTACTTTTACCAAGATCTGGATTCTTTAAAATAGGTGAAGAGGACCAATGATTCTTCCTTCAGTTGCCTTCATTGAGCTTCCTATAATCAACCTTATTGCGTTGGTTCCCATAAGTAACATCCTTTTTCAAGATCACAATGGGTTAGAAACCCATTGTGCAATCTCTTGAGAACATTCTTGATGAATCCTTCTATCAAGTAACCCATCTATGGCTTCTAAAAATGAGTCTTGGAAACTTACTTAGGATTCATTCTATATGACATTTGCTTTATGGGATCTTAGCACCATCTACTAACTTAATAGAATGTTCTACCCAACTTATTTGACAAAGTTCCTTGTAATCAAAAGTGAATATTTATATGTACCTTCGAAAGAGCTGGAGGCAATATTCCTTCTCACTCTCCATCACAACATCACCAATATTTATTTGTTGGATATGATCATCAATTTCTTGTTCAAATAATTTTATGGGGTCATGAGTCGGTGTGACTGGAAGGATATCCATGACCGAAACATCAATCTCAATTTCTTCATCTTCGGTGTCCACTTCACTGGTTACTAGAGTAATCAGAGGATGTCCAATCATTAGTTTTATCACTTGAATCCACAGGTTATGTCTTATGATGCCGAGGGATCACGGTTATCTTCACCCTCTCTCTACCATGTCTAAGTGTCATGAATCCTTCATTCTAGTAGTTTCTTGCATGAACTCTCCTTAGCCATGGTCCTTCCCAACAACATTGGGTAAGCAACAGTACCATTTTTCTTCACTTGAAATTCTACCACACATACACACACCCATAACAGATATTGTCAAATTTGAAACTAAACCTTTTGGTTCCAGTTTTTCCCTTATTTAATGACCTTAACATAAGTGTTGAGGGGTGATCAATTTTTAAACCCAACATATTCATTACAGAATCAGTCATTACATTAACTACAGCACCTCCATCAACTAAGACGTCATGAATTGAAATACCATTACATAATACCTCAACTTGTGGAGCGTAGGGATCTGCCTCTGCCTCCAAAATAGGTACCTCAACCTCCTTCCTTTGTCGAGCATTGAGTCCACTTCACAGCTCCCGCCTCTTCTCAGAAGACATAGCCAAGAGTTGACCATATGTAATATTTACAAGCCTTTTGGATAGATCTTCTAAGATGGAGTATGGTCCTTGTCCCTGTGAAATCAGAAAATCCTGCACACCCAAATTTCTTCTCCTATGTTTCTTACTAGTTTCTTCTTTCGTCTTCTTAGGATCATTTCCATCTTGATTATCTTTTTCTTTCTTCCTATTTTGTTACAAACACGTCTACTTCATTATTTATTCTCTTATCTACTACATCAAAAGAATTCACAGGTGATTTTCCTTTATCATTATCTCGTGTACCAGATGTAGAATATCTATCTGGACAATTATACTTATAATGACCCTTTTTATAACAACCATAACATACAACTTCAGAAATATTTATTTTTGGACCTCTATCTCCTCCTTGAGAACTAAATTATTTTCCTTGAAGAAGATTAATAGTTAACTGACCCATCTTCTTGAGCATATCTTCATACTCAGTACATGTACTAGGAGAAAGATTTGTGCTTACCGAGAGTGGTTGTGGATTCTAGACCAAAGGTGTTTGTGTAGACTCTACTTTAGCAACAATTTCTTTGAGCTCCTCTTCCATGCTTTCTTCTTGCCTTCTTGCAATCTCCTTTACTTGTTCAATGGTAGCTGGGTGGTTATACTTCACCTCGTTGTCTGATCTTTGGCTTCATCCTAAGAATGAAGTGATTATAGAGGAGATTGTCCACGCCATTCATTAACCCATCTACTAATCCTTCCTTTCGGATTTGGGCATCGAGCTTCATCCTTAGCTCTAGAACACGAGCATGATAATCCCATATATTATCCTTCTCTCCTTGGGATAGCTTTGTGATATCGATCATGATATTTGCATATTTCTGTTGTTCACCCAAATTCTTCAAGAAAACTTTCAGTTAACAAATCCCATGAGTTTTTCACATTATCACCTAGTGTTTCAAACCACCTAAGGGCTGAACCATCCAAAAAGGTAGGAAAAAATTAAGTCCATTATTCCCTTCTTATGAGGCCATTACAAATGCAAGATCTTTTAAACTCTTAAATGAAAGAGGAAGCATCTTCATTAGATTGGGCTGAAAAAATAAGAATCTTCCCCATTTCCAAAAGTAACCACAATGAAATACCAACCCATAAGTACAATTAACAAGACTTATGTGCAAAAATTAATTGGAATCACTATTATAGAAAATAGAAATGACCACGGTAAATTATGGTAAAACTTGACTTACTGCGGTAAAAATTGACTTTACAGTGGTAAAAACTATTCACAGTAAAAAGTAAAGTTACTGCAATAAATACTATTCACGGTAAAAAGTGACTTTACTGTGGTAAATACTATTCATAGCAACAAGTGACTTTACCATGGTAACTACTATGCATATTAAAAATAAGGTTACCCTCCAAATGTTTTCTAACTAAGTGAGAATATCTCTCCAAAAAAATCCACCAATGAGGAATGGTCTCGGCAACAGAACCAAAATGTCATCACCAATCTGGCACTATGATAATTCTTCACCGGGAACTCCTCATGCTATGATTATTAACTAATGTATAGCTTTTTAGTTTGGTGGATGTAATCTAGAAACACAACAATAAACATAACACAAGAATACCATAGACTA
The DNA here is from genome assembly GCA_019776745.2 of Taxus chinensis. Lineage (NCBI taxonomy): Eukaryota > Viridiplantae > Streptophyta > Pinopsida > Cupressales > Taxaceae > Taxus > Taxus chinensis. The sequence continues at coordinate 35,143,007 of CM034151.1, forward strand.
TGATAAGAAGGAATGATGATAAATCTGAAATATCAGAGTAAATTATAATATTAACATGAAATTGTTACAATCTCACCCATGAGGTACTTCAAGTGCTACTGACTTCACTTTCCTTCCACCAATACTATGGGAGAAACTTCACAATTACACCTCTTAATGGCTTCCTTAACACACCTTCAAAATGATGGCTTCCTTTACACACTTACTCATAACAATATTTCTCACTGCTTCCTTCTATGCTAAATGAGGGTGGGTGGCCTCTTTATTTATAGACTTCTAAGATTATCCATCTTATCTCTAAGATAGGATAAGAAATCCACTCTGACGAATCATATTCCATACCTAAACTCTTATCTGTACATGTAAGCTTATCTTTTAAGATAAGATAAACCTTATCATTTCACATGTGTTCCACAATTTTAGATTTTTTTACAAATAAAATGCACAAAATATTTATGACCTCACTCCTTGTCCTTATTACCAATATAATATTTCTAATTCCTAATCATGTAGACCCTACTTCTCTACTTACTCAAACTTTGACATTTTAACATTACCAAACCACTTACGACAAATATTTACTTTTTACCACAACATTCCTATTGTACTTTTGACTATTACCGTACTATACATTATTGGTGGCGTCGTACTGGTAGTGTCGTTATATTCTATCAGATGCTACTACTAATTACACTTAACAACATCCTATTCCTAATACATACATTAATAAAATAGAAATTACAGAGGAAAATTTTAGTGTTGACAGTCCCAAGAGATGCAAGAAGGATTTTGGGGCCTTTTGTATGGCCCCTATGAGCTTCCTATTAGAAGTAGTAGAAATGGTTGTGACATTGTGACATTAGAAAAAGAAATTGTTTGGTCCATGAGAACTGAGGCCGCTTTGGGCATGCTAGAGTATCTTAGTAACTGGAAAGACAAGCTGCCAACAACATTTGGTTCCTTAGTAGCATCAGTTGGCTACTTAGCTTTTGAGCTATGGGATTTTTTATTTAATAGTTGGCTCACACTAACTGTTTGAACCACAACACTTGTATTGTTGATTTTTATTCTTATTTTTCCAGCCCCACGTTGTTTTCCAACCTTCCTCATTAAGGGTTTTTTCTTGTTTAGGGGCTGCTTTGGCAACTGGATGATTGTGAGGGACATAAATAGGACATTCTTTGATCTTATGATCAAAGGCCTGATAGCGGAAGCAAGTGTTAGGTAGGTTGATATACAAAATACATAGGGAGTACCACTTGTTTCCCATATGAATTTAAACAAATTCTTCAGGTCTCTAGAAAGATCTACCTCTACGCAAACACACTTCTGCGGGATATCGTGGTAAAACTACTCTGGTTTGAGGTAGACCACCCACCTAATAAAAGATGCAATCTGATGCTTGAAATGAGTATGAAGCAAAGGTAGGCCAACAAATTCTACCCATACATGCACTTTGAGTGTAACATACTCAGAAACCATGAAATATTTAGTCCACATAGACAGGAGCAACAAAGATTTGTGAACATACTAGGTGGCTTGTCGGGCCAAAATGTTGGAGGCATTGGTTGGTTCAGAAAAGTGAAAAAAGGAAGAATCCTTTGGTCATATTTTGGATTCTTTCAAGTCTATCCCCATGAAGAGTCTAGACCAATTTAACCCAGGTTTTAAGCATGCTTTCAGAGGGGATTTGACTCACAAAATAACCAATAAGACAGAATTGTGCAAACCATTAACAAACAACATTAAAATAAGGAATAGGTAAAACCACATCAGGGGGAGAAACATTACCTTGTCAAAGTCTTTCGGGACATACTTCTGAGGAAATTTTACAAGCTATGCCATTGATCAAAGCTCCACTATCTCCAGCCACGGATGTAAAAACCGGGCTTGAAGATGGAGGGGTCATTATATAGGGGCACCAAGAGGGTCAGAAACCCTAGAAAAATGGTGGTATAAAAATCTCGCAGAGCATGAGAAGGTCGCAGAATGACAAGTTAACAAGGAAGAAACTCTAGTAGAGCCGACTATAGCCTCTTAGCTGCAAATCACTTGGAATGGTGAACATTTAAAATAACGCATATAAAAAATTCATGGATTGGAAACCATGAATTTTATCACCATTAATAAAACTATAAAACCATTCACTATGAAGATGTCTTTACATATTTCTAATGCTATATTTTATTTTATATCTATATCTAAGATAGCTCCATATAATCCCTCTCATTCAACTTGATTGTTTTATTGAATTCCTTTTCCATCTTAGATAATTACTTTTTCCATCACCGATATAAGTGTAAGATTTATCACTATAGAGTAATAATTGTAATTAAAAACAAAGTTTAGTGCATATTCTGTGATCATGCTATTCTATGAGATTACATTTATTTAAAATAAAATTCACATAGTTCGTGTGCGTCTCTTAACGTGCATTCTGAAATTTCTATATATGTCCATCAGATTCTTGATTACCAAATCTAATTAAAAACCCCTTAAAACTTACATTTATAAGAATAATATATGATGCTTCAAAGTTAAAATTACAAAGAATATTTTTCCCATGTAATGGAACCAATCCCCCCTCTATCTTATCTATCACACAAAAGTTTCCTAAAACTCTTAGGATGTCGGTTTGAAAAATATTGTCAAGTGTGGAATTAGGCAAAAGCATTTGCTCAAAATCACACTAAATGATTTGTGAGAGTGTAGGTCAATACCACTGATAAATTTTTTCTTACCTGGGTGTTTGAATGCTCAGTTTAACTTGTTTTTCATTGATTGAAGACCTTAGAAATCAAAATATCATCTCTATAAATGCATGCTTTTTATTTTTTGGTATACCCAATAGTATTAAACCTTCATCCTTGGCAAAATCTTCCCTCTTTTGACATAGTGGAATTTAGTTTATCCAAAACAATCGGAGACAAAAATAATGGGTAAATTATCCATAGTAATATGACACAAAAATCACTATGATAAATACAAAGAAAGATTGTAGAAAACATAATCCAAGTGAAACCCTAATTTCATGAGATTTTCTTCCATAAGTTTGGAGGTGGATTATTTCTTGGAATGGGGTGGATGCTTTCATGGAATGTGTTTCATACAAAAAAAGTAACCAAATATCTTCCCAAAAAAACATCGTACCTCTCTCTACAGACTAAATTTATGGGAATGGGGTGGATGCTTTCATGGAATGTGTTTCATACAAAAAAAGTAACCAAATATCTTCCTCAACAAACGTCATACCTCTCTCTACAGACTAAATTTCTTAGAATGGGGTGGATGCTTTTGTGGAATGTGTTTCATACAAAAATATTAACCAAATATCTTCCTCAACAAACGTCATACCTCTCTCTACAGACTAAATTTCTTGGATTGGGGTGGATTCTTTCATGGAATGTGTTTCATACAAAAAAAGAAACCAAATATATTCCTCAAAAAACATCATACCTCTCTCTACAGACTAAATTTCATACAACATGGAGTCTATCCAAGATTATGGAGAAGTTGAAGCGCATATATCTTGACAATATATTTTAAATATAAGGAGTTATGTGTGTCATGCAATTGAAAAATGCATAAAGTTTCATATCCTCTGTGATTTTGTAATCAACATTAGTGGGTGCAATATCTAACACACCTTTTCCATTACTTTTCTCACCCACATCTAATGAAGTATTATCATGTCTTGGGAGAGTCTTCTTTTTTCCCTTGCTTAAACCCACTGTGGATGTTGAGAAAGGTGGTGTTGCAGAGTCTATCTAAACTTTTTCACCTATTGAAATGAGCACAGAAAATGTTTCCATCCAAAACCATTGAACGCAAACTGTTATTAGGAAAACACTCAATAAATTCCACATCAAATATATGGGATTGAAACACAACACATCAATTTTTTCCATAAACAAAACATTTTTAGTTCTGTGTTAAAACCCATAATTACCGATGTTAATCTTAGCAATGTAAGAGATGAATCGGTTAAGCTTCATTCCATATACATAAAATTATATACTATGATATTATAAAATTTTCAAAGAATCAAACATAGGATGAGATGATGACCATGAAAATGCAATTTTCAAGAAACTTGATTATTGAAGGCTATCGGCCAATAAGCAATAAGTAGATTTTGAGACATCACCAATCAGAAATTTACTTATGTCACTCTAAACTAACAACTGAATAAACTCATAACTGACTAGCTGATGATGAATTAGAAAAAAATTAAATAATCCAGTTTGTGGAACTATTTGTTTCATTTGGTAAATGATTTTCCTACTTAAACACTTCCATTGTATTGAATTCATATTCCTATAAATTGAGTTGGATTTGAATGTTTTTTCTTTTGAATATAACATTACAAATATTTTAGGAAGACAATAACAATGAATATGGGAATTAAAAAAAAATAACTTTTGAAATGACTATCGACCAATTATACAATGTTGCATGCTCTTTTGGCACATGTATTTCAAAATTTAGAAAGAAAAACTTGAATTCTATACAGTTGATCTGCCTCAAAGGATTTCACCTAGATATAAGATTCCTTGCCTAGCACGACTAAATATTCATTCCTTTGTGAAGTGGTAGAAGCCTTTCATTATATTTAGTATTTATCACATAAGCTTGAATGAATTACATTGTAATGCAATTTAACATTAAAACATCAAATTACATTTCCTGATTTATTATCAGAAAGAGAATAGAGTGATGGAATACATCGGGTAATCCTTAATTTTGATAAAAAAAATGTTTACATAATTTTTTGAAAAAATATTTTAATCATACATGGACTATCAAAACATTGTAATCTTTATTATGGGAACCTGCTTTTATATTTTAATAATACAAAAGAGTTACAATAACGGGGTGACTAGATACACATGGTCCAAAGTAAAAAATGCCACACGAGCATGAGAAACACCAAAAACGCAACCAAAAAATTACACAAGTAAAAAACTAGGTGCAAGTGATAGCAACAATAGGCGGAGGTGGAGGATGATATTTTAGGGAGATGAACCCCCCACCCCCCATAGTCGGCTCCTCAAATGGAAGATCAATAGCCCAGTCATCATACTTTGAAATTTGTATGTTTAGAGGCACCATGATTGCCAAGTCTGGTGGTGGAGAGCCTCCAAAATACCCCCCAGTGAAGATAGTTCTAGTTAGAGGAGCTGGACACATCCTTACCCTGAGGTGGAAGAGTCTAGGCCGGTATAAAATAGGATGAGCATGAGGAGGGGAAGGACGTTGACTGTGAGATCAAATTCTATGATGCAGCACTAGGAAAGGTGGAGGGGCATGGGTATTATCTGAAGGGACCTGACTTATAATGCATGTAGCATTCCCCTAATGATCTAGAAGGTGTTGTAAATACATAAAATCTTGAACTACTTTTAGTGTATGGGCCTAAATATTCATAGTCACAGAAGAGATATTAGCAACTTTTTTATTCATAGTTTGCTCTAAAGTAAGCTCATTATACTAACAAAATAACATTAATTATATCTTTCCATAACATAAAAATAATATCGGCCCGAAATATATTCCAAATGAAAACACTCTGAGTAGGGAGATTAACAAAGTTGCCAAACATTTCAACTTTCCCTTCAAATAGTTATGGATGGAATGGGAGGAAAAGATAGTGTATCCAATTCCATGAAGATTGAGCACATTGACAACTCCAGAAGACATGTTTGAAAAATTTAGGGCGACCACAAAAAGGTCATTTAGGATTAGGAAGGTCAATGTGACTTAACTATTCTCCCAACAAAATACCCTGATATATGAGGCACCAATGAAAGAAACTAAGCTATGGTTCAAAGTTTGGGTTTTGTTAGTGAAAATCAGAAGCACCCCCTAAATGACCTTCAGATCTACAAGTGAGGATTTGGTAATTTAGTGTGATTGCAAAACATGGAATCTTTTCCCCAAGTGTGGGACTTGCAAAAATGGGAAAAAATCTCTAGATTGGAGGTTGGTTCCTCTACGTTATTTGAGCTGCATGCTCTCTGATTTCTTGGAGTTCCATCAATTCTACATAGCTAACCTCCTAGGTTCAAAATCCAACAATTCCAGTTGCTTCATGAGTTGCAATGTTTGTAACTCAAGTGACATAGAAAATATTACCTCTCTTCCATAAACAAGTCTGAATGGAGAGCTAACGGTGGATCTCTTGGGAGTTATACTATCAGCCCATAAGCCTGATTTAAGTTTAGTGAGCCAAGTCCTCTTGATGATCTTTAATAGGTTATTGTTGGTAGACTCAGCTTGGCCATTACCTTGAGGGTAATAATTGTTATCCAAAATGGTGCCCCAACTCATTTTTGTGGCTAACTCCTTGTGTTCTTTCCTCTCTTGTGCCTCAGTCTACATTTTTTGATTTTTCGACACTCAAGGCTTTCTGGAAATGACACCATCAGATAGAGCTCTCTCTCAGCTTTCCAGAAAGGTAAAGTTTGCCTCCTAACTCCTTATATTTTTCAAGTTATGGCTTGGCGGAGTTTTTGTGGAAAATTTTCCCATTTGAGGCCCGCAGCCAATACGAAGCTGCCACGTGGCAGAGGAGTTCGGGGTTCAGAGGCAAATATGAATTTTTTTCCAAAAGAGTATAAAAAGGTCGATTTTCAAAGGAAGACCCACCGAAAAGAGAAAGAGAGAGAATTTCAGAGTGAATCAGAGCTTGCCACGTGGCATCCGACCAGCAGAGTGCGGGGAATTTTTGAAAATTTTTCCAAAGACAAAAAAAAAGGTAAAATTTGAAAATTTTTCCCGCCGATCCATTTTTGGGCCGTTTTTGCCCTAAATATTCAAACGATCATATCTTTTGATCTAGAGCTCAGATTTTCGCGTTCTTTATATCATTGGAAATCTGTTAAAATTCTCTACATTATTCCATGGTCAATTTCTAATTTTGGTTTAGTTTGGAGAGATAAAATTAAAAAACAGTTCTGGTACATGTCCATGGCCAGAAATGACATTTCAATAACCAAATTTTTATACATAATGGGTTGCATTCTTCTCCAATATGGTCAAAAATGATAGGGTATGGGGTTGTAAGGTCCTCCATGTTGTTTTAATGCATTTTCCATCAATGAGGGATGGTTCCCTTGCATTTTTCACGTTTTCTCTCTCCTGGGCTCGACCCATGTACTGTAAAAGCCAGATTTGGCTCATTTCTTCATGGTTGAACACTTTTTGGCAATTGCAAACTTCTTCTTTCACCTCCAACAAGTGATATTTGTAAGAATAAGACCTTTTTCATAGTATTGTAACAGGTTTATACCTCTTTGATGGTGGAATGCAAGATATTTTTACATGGAATTGATAGTGCAAACTCTATGAATGCTTTCAGTCCTCTGATTGTATTTTTTTACTTCATTTTAAGACGTCTAACTACATCTATCAGCTTGTGTATGTTTTCCCTTATTGCATTTCATGAATTTGTGTCTATTTACATGGCAAAAAATGTTTCACCACTCCTTTTGGTGCATCAGCATCTTTAGTTTAGTTTCATTTTTGCATTTTTATCCCTATCTCCTTACAATCTAGGGTAGAATTAGGATCTAGAACCTTTGTAGTCGTGAAAAATATAGATCTAAATAAGAGGATTTTGAGGAACTAACCTCTATTCATGGAGATTCCTATCTCATTTTCACAAGTCCCACACTTGGAGAGAGGTTTCCATGTTGTGTAATCACATTAGATGTTCTAAAACATCAATTTAGAACCTTGATTTGCATCCAAGGGTGCTGCTGATTTGTAACAATATTTTTGGCACGCCCAGTGGGACCTTAGAGGTCTCATTTTTATTGTAGAAAAATTGATGTGCATCTGCTACAATTTTCTTACTTGAAAAGAGCTATAATTTGCATATCAGGTGACTCCAAGGGGAAGAATCAACTAGTTTCAGCAGTGCAGAACTGAAAACTCATGAGAAGAATCACCACAAGGTCAAGAGCTGGAGAAGAAGAGGTGATGTTTGAATAACTACAGTTATCTACAAGAGTAAGGAAAAGTGGGAGGAGAATCCAAAGGTCTCCATCTCCACCAAACAGAACTCTCTCAACTCCTCCACTTGGTACGCCTTTCATTCAATCAACAAGTGTTCTAAGACCAATTAGAATGGCACAAAACAACCCCTATGTCAACTTTATAGGCTGCAGCCCACCTGCCCTCAATGCACAACATCCAATTCCAATTGCAGCCTTGAAGAACATTCCCTACTTCAATGGAGAAAATCAGACCACTCCAGGTGATCATGTTAAAGACATTGTCAATCTTTATGCAATTCATTAAATCAATGAGATGCAAGTGACTGTCAAATTGTTGGCATCTTCATTCAAGGGGAAAGCATTGTAATGGTTTAGAAGCCTTGGAGCTGGTTCTATCACAAATTAGAATCAGCTATGTATAGCACTTCATGAACAATTTGGAGAGAAGGGAGACAACTTGTCTCTTTTGGAGCAGTTGACAACCATCAAGAGAGCTCCCAATGAGCAGCTAACTGATTTCAACTTCAGATTTCAAAAGACTTGGGAGAGAATTCTAGTGGTAGCCAGACCAACAGCAGATAGGTGCTTTTCTCTACTATCTCAAAGCTCTAATTTCTGATATTTCTATGTTGATTCAGTCCATGGGAGGCATAACTATCCCTATGGCTTATAGCATTGCCATTAGGGCTGAAAATTATTTGATACAAGCTTGAAAACTAGCCCCTAGACCTCCCATGCCATTATTTCCAAGTTTAGAGAGTCCAAATACCAATCAAGCACCTAATTTGGCTCCTTCTCCCACTCCTAGAAATCAAAGTTCAAATGAAGCTTCTACTTCATCTCCAAGTGCCCCAAATGAGCTTCAGGAAGTCATGAAGAAATTGCAAAACCTAGGCAATGAGCCAGTCACTCTCAAGAGGCATCAAGCCCAAGGTTTTAGACCTTCTTACCAGCCCCAAGCTCAGCTCAACAGGCAGCCATAGCAACCACAAAGACCCCCTAATCAAGCTGCAAATATGAATCAAATAAGGCCTCTTACCAATAGACCATTTTGAGCCCTACAATCCAAATGCCATATCTACCTCTAAGGCATTGGTGCCAACACAAAACAACATTGCTCAGGAGTATGACTAGTGTTTTCCATGCAATGAACCTCATAACCAATCCATGTGCTTCAATGGTGCTTTGAATGAAGCATTAATGGTGACAACTACTGGTGTGGAGGGTGAAGGTAGTCAAGGAAACAACCAATAACAAGAAACATTCCAACAGCAATCAGCCCCAAATGACACCACATTGGTAAACTGGCAAGCAGAAGATTCCTGTGGCATGAATCAAAGCAGTTTCCCAAGGTCTTGCAGCCAACACAAGGTCAAAAAAAAGGAATTTGGGTGAAGAACAGCCATTAGCTCCAACCAATCCATAACCTTCCATGGCTCCACAAATGGTTGGCAAGCAAAATCTAATTTCAAATGCACAAGGGCAGCCAAGAACAACTCCTAGACCAACTCAAATACCAGTTATTACTGCCCATGTGCAAGGAGTGAATGTACAAGCAAAGGGACAGCAAAGAGATCCTTCATCACCATTCAGTATCATTGATCAGATGAAGAAGACAAATGTTAATATATCAATGTGGGAATCCCTATCTATCCCAGGCCAAAGAGACTTGTTACAAGCTGCCATGAAGGACTGGCCAACTTCGAATCAGCAAGTTCAGATGCAAGAGAAAGTGCTCACAAATGCTGCCCAGCCTGAGGGAAATCATGGAGGACAGCAAGGTAAAATTTTGAAGCCCCCTCCTTTCTATGTTTCATTAATCATTGGAAATCAGTTAGTGCACAATTTCATGATAGATTCCGGGGCAAGTAGCTCAGTGATGCCTAAACAAATAGCTGATCAGCTAGGGCTCCAGTATGAAACCATATCCAAAGGGGTAGTGCAACTAGATGGGATAGCAGTAACAACAGTTGGGGTGATTAGAAACTTGAGTCTTACCTTGCATGCATGTCCAAATGTTGTTGTTTCACAAGATGTATCAGTCATAGACCTTCCACCACTCTTTACCCTATGCTTGTCAAGGGACTTCACAGCCAAGATTGGGGGATATTTGTCTGCTGATTGGTCACACATGCTGTTCAGAATGAGGTATGGAACTAAGGCTACAATCAGGTCTGAACCTATTGCAAACTTCCACATTGAGCCTTACACTCCAAGTCAGATCAACGCCAATTGTTCAGCATTTGATCAAGAAGACCACCCAAGCACCGATGAAGCTGACACCAAGGTTGGGAGCATCCTGGATCTAACTCTTGATGAATGGGAAAACAAGGTACATGCTTTTGATCCTTATCAAGAAGTAGAAGAATCTGAGCTAGGGGTCTATTGTATACATGAAGAAAATCAGCCTATTCCTAACATCACCAAGCCAAACCAAAAGGATGACAATGAGGTATGGCAGCTGTTTTTTGATGGATCAAGAAGTAGATAAGGTGCAGGAGGTGGAGCCATGCTTGTTTCACCTCAAGGAGTAAGGTACTATTCAGCTTTTAGATTTCAGTTTGCATGCTCCAATAACATTGTTGAATATGAAGCCTTAGTGCAAGGGATGCATTGGGCAATCAAGAAGAAAATAAAGAACTTGCAAGTCTTTGGTGACAGTGAATTGATTGTAAATCAGGTCAAGGGACAGCATGCTGCTAAGAATGATCTACTCAGGTGCTACAAGAACAGGGTGTGGGACCTCATGGAAGATTTTGAGGGTTTTGGCATCAAATCCATTCCTAGGAAAGAGAATCAAGCTCCTGACAGGCTTGTAGCAGTAGGGGTAGCCTTTGACATTGTGGAAAGCATTCAACAAGACAAGGTACAGCCAAACATCCACGTGATTGTGAGGCCTTCAGTGCCAGATAACAATGTCAGTTGGCAAGTGTTTGAGAATGACCAGCAAATCATCCATTTCTTACAAGAAGAAGCTAAGTTCTCAGCTAAGAATCAAGAAAAATTGGAACAACAGTATGGTGACCAAGTGGTACAGCTGAGAACTAACAAGCTACCCAAGGGACTTATCACTTTGGAGTCCATTTTTAATCCCAATGATCAGTTTAGAAAGGAGAAAGAAAACATTCAGGTCAAGAGAGAGGATTCAGTATCCATCTTGGTAGAAGAGAACAAACCATTGCAAATTGGAAAGATGACAACTGATCAAGAAAGGTATGAGTTCGTACAGCTGTGTCAAGAGTTCCCTGATGTGTTTTCATGGAGCTATGAAGATTTGAAAGGTTTCAATCCCAACTTAGCTCAGCATACCATTGAATTGGATCCAAATACTAAGCCTGTCAGGTAGAAACAAAGACCAGTCAATCCACACATGGAGCCTCTCATGAGGAAAGAATTGGACAAGCTGATTGAGTCAAGAATCATATTCCCAATCAAGCATTCTAGTTGGGTTGCCAACTTGGTTCCAGTCAGAAAGAAGAGTGGAGAGATCAGATTGTGTGTTGATTTCAGAGACTTAATTAGAGCATCTCTCAAGGACCATTACCCACTCCCTTCCATGGAGAAAATCTTGCAAGTTGTGGCTGGCTCCGAGAGGTTTTCACTACTTGATGGCTACTCCGGCTACAATCAGATTATGGTGAAGGAAGAAGACCAGTTCAAGATAGCCTTCACAACCAAATGGGGGACTTTTGCATACAGGAAGATGCCATTTGGGTTGTCCAACGCTGGTGCTACCTTCCAAAGAGCAATGGACATGGCGTTCAAAGGTTTGATTAACAACGTGGTGCTGATTTACCTTGATGATATCACTATTTTTTCCAAAAATGCAGTAGACCACCTCTCTCATTTGAGACAAGTTTTCACGAGGTGTAGGAAATTTGGAGTGTCTTTGAATCCTAAGAAGTGTATCTTTCTTGCACATGAAGGAAATCTCCTTGGCCATATTGTCTCCAAAGAAGGATTAGCAATTGATCTAGAGAGAGTCAAAGCCATAAGAGCACTACCATTGCCAAGCCACAAGAAATCCCTTCAGAGTTTCTTGGGGAGGATAAACTTTGTTCGGAGGTTTGTCCCAGATTTTGCAGCCCTTGTCAAGCCCATCACCAAAATGTTAAAGAAGAGCATGGCTTTCAAGTGGACAGCAGAAGGCAAGGAGAGTTTTGAAGAAATCAAAGAATCCATTTCTCAAGCACCAACTCTCATCAACCCGGACTTCTCCAAGGATTTCATCCTCTATGCATTTGGAGGTAATGACACTATTTCTGCCATTTTGGTACAGCAGAACAAGGATAATGATGAGCAGCCAATTGCCTTCTTCAGCCAGAGCCTAGATGACTATGAGGTGAAGTACTCTTTTATTGAGAAGCATGTGCTGGCAGTAATCAGAAGCTTGAAGAAATTCAAGCATTTAGTCTCAAACAACAAGGTCTAGTTGCTGGTCTCACATGCTGGGGTTAAGGACTTCCTCCTCAACAAATATTTGAATGAGAAAAGGGCAGGTTGGATCACCCATGTCATGGAGTATGACATTGAGATCAAAATCACCAAGCTGGTAAGAGGAAAAGGATTATGTGAGCAGCTGGTTTTGGGGAAGCAAAAAGAAGCATGCAATGAAGGAGAGGCTGTTTTGACAGTTCAAGACAGCCATGAGCCATGTGGCACTCAAGAAGAAAACAATGCTGCCCCCACTCCTTGCTGGACCCAAGGTATAATGCACTTCCTAAGCACAGGCCTATGCCCTCTGGAGATGAACAAGACCCAAAGAAGACACTTCAGATTGCAGGCTGTCCCATATGCCATTGTTGATGGAGTTTTGTTCAAGAAAGATGTGAATGGAGTGCTGCTGAGATGCATTAGCACAAATCAGATTCATAGGGTGTTGGAAGAGTTCCATGGTGGATCAGCTGGTGGTCATTTTGCACCGAGAGTGACAGCTCTAAAAATCATGAAGGCTGGTTATTATTGGCCTAAAATTTTCAGTGATTGCTATGCATGGATCAAGAGGTGTAAGAATTGTGCATTCTTCACAGGAAAAGAGAGACTTGCTGCCCTTCCATTGCATCCAATCTCAGTTGACCAGCCATTCATGCAATGGGGTTTGGACTTCATTGGAGTCATTAATCCTAATTCAAGTCAAGGGCACAAATGGATTTTGACAGCCACGGACTACTTCACCAAGTGGACTGAAGCAGTAGCACTCAAAGAAGCAAATGAGTCCAGCATCTTAGACTTTTATGAGGGGATAGCAACCAGATTTGGTATACCTACTACAATAATCTCAGATAATGCATTGGAATTCATTGGATCCAAGGTGACTGAGTGGGTTGTCAAGAATGGGATCTACCTAAGCACTTCATCAAACTATTACCCTCAAGGTAATGGCCAGGCCGAGTCTACAAACAAGAACTTGTTAAGGATCATTAGGAGGACTCTTGATGAGAATCAGAGGTCTTGGCATACCAAACTGAAATCAGCCTTATGGGCTGATAGGATAACTCCCAAGAGATCCACAGGTAACTCTCCATTCAAGCTTGTTTATGGAAGAGAGGCAATCTTGCCCATGTCACTTGAGTTGCCAACATTGGAACTCATGAAGCAATTAGAGTTGCTAGAGTTTGAGCCCATGGAGGTGAGATATGTAGAGTTGATGGAGCTGCAGGAGGTCAGAAATCAGGCATCCCAAGCAATGGAAAAGGATCAAGCTTTGATCAAAAAGACCTTTGATAGGAAGGCCAAGGATAGATCTTTTCAGGTTGGAGATCTAGTGTTGAAATGGGATGTGGATAGAGCAAAACCGGGAAGGCATTCAAAATTTGATGCCATTTGGAGTGGCCCATACATGGTCACGAAGTGCAAGAACAACAATGCTTTCCAATTGGCCTCATTGGATGGTGAAGAACTACAGATTCCAGTCAATGGAATCTATCTCAAGCGTTGCTTCTAGAGGGAAATTTACCACCTTGTAAATATTAGATTAGATTTTCATTCCTCCAAGTGCTTTGCACATTGTTTTGTTGTAGGTTAGCTTTACAAATTTTTTTGTTTTAGTTTTTCTTTCCCTAAGTGCTTTGGCACAGCTTGCTGTCCCTGGAGATGTTTTGCAGTCCTTGCTTCCATCATGTGATATTCCATCTTCCTCCTTGCACATTCTAAGTCAGTTGAGGTTCTAAACAGAATATTTGATGACTCCATGCCCAATGGACTACTTCAGGCAACTGGTATTTTCATCTAGCAGGCAGATGACCCCTCTGAGTCGCCAAAATTGTTATCCAAAATGGTGCCCCAGCTCGTTTTTGTGGCTAACTCCTTGTGTTCTTTCCTCTCTTGTGCCTCAGTCTACATTTTTTGATTTTCAGGCACTCAAGGCTTTCTAGAAATGGCACCATCAGATAGAGCTCTCTCTCAGCTTTCCAGAAAGGTAAAGTTTGCCTCCTAACTCCTTATATTTTTCAAGTTATGGCTCGATGGAGTTTTTGTGGAAAATTTTCCCATTTGAGGCCCGCAGCCAATAGGAAGCTGCCACGTGGCAGAGGAGTTCGGGGGTCGGAGGCAAATTTGAATTTTTTTCCAAAAGAGTATAAAAAGGTCGGATTTTCAAAGGAAAACCCGAAAAATTGGAAAAGAGAAGGAGAGAGAATTCCAGAGTGAATCAGAGCTTGCCACGTGGCATCTGACCAGCGGAGCACGGGGAATTTTTGAAATTTTTTTCCAAAGACAAAAAAAAGGTAAAATTTGAAAATTTTTCCCGCCGATCCGTTTTTGGGCCGTTTTTGCCCTAAATCTTCAAACGATCATATCTTTTGATCCAGAGCTCAGATTTTCACGTTCTTTATATCATTGGAAAGATGTTAAAATTATCTACATGATTCCATGGTCAATTTCTAATTTTGGTTTAGTTTGGAGAGAGAAAATTCAAAAACGGTTCTGGTACGTGTCCATGGCCAGAAATGACATTTCAACAACCAAATTTAATACAAAATGGGTCGCATTCTTCTCCAATATGGTCAAAAATGACAGGGTATGGGTTTTTAAGGTCCTCCATGCTATTTTAATGCATTTTCCATCAATGAGGGATGGCTCCCATTTGTTTTTCATGTTTTCTCTCTCCTGGGCTCGACCCATGTACTGTAAAAGCCAGATTTGGCTCATTTCTTCAGTGTTGAACACTTTTTGGCATAGAAAACTTCTTCTTTCACCTCCAGCAAGTGATAGTTGTAAGAATCAGACCTTTTTCAAGTATTGTAGCAGGTTTATACCTCTTTGAGGGTGGAATGCAAGATATTTTTACATGGAATTGACAGTGCAAACTCTGTGAATGCTTTCAGTCCTCTGTTTGTATTGTTTTACTTCATTTTAAGACCTCTAATTACATCTATCAGCTTGTGTATGTTTTCCCTTGTTGCATTTCATGAATTTGTGTCTATTTACATGGCAAAAAATGTTTCACCACTCCTTTTGGTGCATCACCATCTTTAGTTTAGTTTCATTTTTGCATTTTTATCCCTGTCTCCTTGCAATTTAGAGTAGGATTAGGATCTGAACCTCTATAGTTGTGCAAAATATAGATCTAAATCAGAGGAGTTTGAGGAACCAGCCTCTAATCTAGAGATTCCTCTCTCATTTTCACAAGTCCCACACTTGGAGAGAGGTTTCCATGTTGTGCAATCACACTGGATGCCTAAAACATCAATTCAGAACCTTGATTTACATCCAGGGGTGCTACTGATTTACAACAACAATAGTTTGATGAAGTACTTAGGTAGATCCCATTCTTGATAGCAGATTCAATTCACCTTGGACCCGATGAATACGAATGCATTATCATGATATTATTGTAGCAGGTACACCAAATCTGGTTATTATTCCCTCATAGAAGTCTAGGATGCTAGATTCATTTGCTTCCTTGAGTGCTACTGCTTCAGTCCACTTAGTGAAGTAATCTGTGGATGTTAAAATCTACTTGTGCCCTTGGCTTGAGTTTGGGATTAATGACTCCAATGAAGTCTAAACCCCATTTCATGAATGGCTGGTCAACTGAAATTAGGATGTAATGGAAGGGCAGCTAGCCTCTCTTTACCTGTGAAGAATGCACAATTCTTACACCTCTTGATCCATGCATAAAAATCACTAAAAATTTTTGGCCAATAATAGCCAGCCCTCATAATCTTTAGAGCTATTACTCTTAGTGCAAAATGAGCCACCAGCTGGTCCACCATGGAAATCTTCCAACATTCTCTATGAATCTGATTTCTACCAATGCATCTCAATAGTACTTCATTCACATCATCTTTTGAATAAGACACCATCAATAAGGGCATATGGGAAAGCCTGCAATATGAAGTGTCTTCTCTTGAGTCTTGTTCATCTCTGGAGGGCATAG
This sequence comes from Taxus chinensis, assembly GCA_019776745.2. NCBI lineage: Eukaryota > Viridiplantae > Streptophyta > Pinopsida > Cupressales > Taxaceae > Taxus > Taxus chinensis. Next base: position 35,159,387 of record CM034151.1, read on the forward strand.
GCCTGTGCTTAGGAAGTGCATTATAATCTTGGGTCTAGCAAGGAGTGAGTATACCACCATTATTTTCCTCTTGAGTACTTCCTTGCTTCTTGGCTGTCTTGCAACTTCAAAATAGTCATCTTTCTCATTACATGCTTCCATCTTGCTTGCTCAAAATCATCTGCTCGCATAGTCCTTTTCCTCTGACCAACTTGGTGACCTTGATCTCTATGTCATACTCCATGACACGAGTAATCCAACCTGCTCGTCTTTTCAATTAAGTCTTTGTTGAGGAGGAATTCTTTAACTCCCGCATGAGAAACCAACAATTGGACCTTATCATTTGAAACTAGATGCTTGAATTTCTTCAAGCTCCTGATTACTACAAGAACATGCTTCTCAATGAAAGAATATCTCACCTCATAGTCCTCTAGGCTTTGGCTGAAGAAAGCCAATTAGCTTCTCATGCATTGTCCTTGTTCTACTGGTACCAAAATTACAGAGATAGTATCATCACCCCCAAATGCATAGAGGATGAAATCCTTGGAGAAATCCGGGTAAATGAGAGCTAGGAGCTTGTAGAGATGATCTTCTTTGGTTGCTTCAAAAATCTGCCTTACATTCTGTTGTCCATTTGAAAGCCATGCTTTTCTTTCAACATCTTGGTGATGGGCTTGACAAGGGATGCAAAATCTGGGACAAACCTCCGAACAAAATTTATTCTCCCCAAGAAACTCTGAAGGGCCTTCTTGTGGCTTGGCAATGGTAGTAATCTTATGGCTTCAACTCTTTCTAGATCAATTGCTAATCCTTCTTTGGAGACAATATGACCAAGGAGGTTTCCTTCATGAGCTAAGAAAATAAATTTTTTAGGATTTAAGGAGACTCCAAATATTTTGCACCTTTGGAACACTTGTCTCAAATGAGAGAGGTGGTCTGCTGTATTTTTTGAAAAAACAGTGATATCATCAAGATATATCAACGCTATGTTGTTAATCAAACCTTTGAACGCCATGTCCGTTGCTCTTTGGAAGGTAGCTCTGGCATTAGGACAGCCCAAATGGCATTTTCCTATATGCATAAGTTCCCCATTTAGTTGTAAAGGTTGTCTTGAACTGATCTTCTTCCTTCACCATAATCTGATTATACCCTGAATAGCCATCAAGTAGTGAAAACCTCTCGGGGCCAGCAATAATTTCTAAAATCTGCTCCATGGAAGGAAGTGGATAATGATCCTTAAGAGATGCTCTATTCAAATCTCTGAAGTCAACACACAATATGATTTCCCCACTCTTTTTTTTTACTGGAACCAAGTTGGCAACCTAACTAGAATGCTTGATAGGGAATATGATTCTTGATTCTATCAACTTATTCAATTCCTTCTTCTCATGAGAGGCTCCATGTGGGGTTTGACTGGCCTTTCTTTCTGCCTGATGGGCTTAGTATTTGGATCCAATTCAATGGTGTGTTGAGCTAACTCAGCATTGAAACCTTTCAAATCTTCATAGCTCCAAGCAAACACATCCAGGGAATTCTTTGACAAAATTGTATAAACTCATACCTTTCTTGCTTAGTTGTCATCTTGCCAAATTGGAGTGATTTTCCTTCTCCTACCGAGATGGACACTGAATCTTCTTCCTTCACTTGGATGTTTTCTTTCTCTTTCCTAAACTGATCATTAGGATTGAAAGATGGACTCTAAAGTAATAAGCCCCTTTGGTAGTTTGTTGGTTCTCAGCTGCACCGCCTGGTCACCATACTGCTGCTCCAACTTTTCCTAATTTTTGGCTGAGAACTCAACCTCTTCTTGCAGGAAATGGATGATTTGTTGATCATTTTCAAATACTTGCCAACTTACATTGTTTTTTAGCACTGAAGGCCTCACAATCACATGGATGTTTGGCTATACCTTGTCCTTCCTTGATACTTCTCTCAACAACGTCAAAGGCTGCCCCAACTCCTGCAAGCCTTTCAGCAGCTTGGTTCTATCTTTCCTAGGAATGGATTTTATGTTGAAGCCCTCAAAATCTTCAATGAGGTCCCACACCCTGTTCTTGTAGCATATTGATCAGATTATTCTTGACAGAATGTACTGCCCCTTAACTTGGTTGACAATAAACTCACTATCACCAAAGACTTGCAAGTTCTTGTATACCTCTCTTCTTGATTGCCCAATGCAGTCCTTGCACCAAGGCTTCATATTCAGTAGTGTTGTTAGAGCATGCAAACTGATATCTAAAAGTTGATTAATACTTAACTGACTTGAGGTGAAACCAGCATGGCTCCCCCTCTCGCACCTTGTCTACTCCTTTAAACATCAAAAAACAACTGCCATACCTCATTGTCATCTTTATGGTCTAGCTTGGTGATGCTAGGAATAGGCTGATTTTCTTCATGCACGTAATAAACTCCTAATTTAGATTCCTCTATTTTCTTGTAGGGATCAAAAGCATGTACCTTGCTTTCCCATTCATCAAGATTCAAATCTAGGATGCTTCCAACTTTGGTGTCAACTTCATCTGTGATTGGATAATCATCTTGATCAAATGCTAAATAGTTGGCATTGATTGAGCTTGGAGTATGAGGCTCAATGTGAAATTTTGCAATAGGTTTGGACCTAATTGTGGCCTTCGTTCCATATCTGGTCTGAAACAACATGTGTGACCAATCAATAGATAAATAGCCTCCAATTCTAGATATGAAATACCTTGACAAACATAGGGAAAAAGTGGTGCTAAATCTATCATCGACACATCTTGCAAAACAGTGACATTGGGGTATGCATGCAAAATGAGGCTCAAATCTTTAATTACCCCTACTGTTGTTAATGCTGCCCCATCTAGTTGTACCACCCCTTTGGATATGACTTCATATTGGAGGCTCAGCTGATCAACTATTTGCTTGGGCATCATAGAACTACTTGCCCCAGAATCAATAATACAATTGTGTACTAGTTTATCCCCAATGATCAATGAAACATAGAATGGAGGGGGCTTCAAAAATTTACCTTTCTGTCCTCCAAGCTTCCCCTCAGCTTGAGAAGCATTTTTGAGTACCTTCTCTTGCATATGAGCTTACTGATTTGAAGTTGACCAATTCTTCATGGCAGCTTGTAGTAGATCCCTTTGGCCTGGAATGGATAGTGATTCCCACATAGATATATTCACATTTGTCTTCCTCATTTGTTCAATGATGTTAAATGGGGATGAAACATCTCTTTGTTGCACCTTATCATACACATTATTTTCTTGTACATGGGCTGCAATAGCTGGCATTTGAGCTGGTCTAGAAGGTGGCTTGGGCTGTCCTTGCACATTTGGAACTACATTTTGCTTACCAACACTTTGTGGAGTGATGGAAGGTTGTGGATCACTTGGAGCTAACGAATTCCCTTCACCAATATTCCTCTTCTTTTACCATGTGTTAGCCGCTAAATTCTAAGAAATTGTTTGATTAATACCACAAAAATCATCCTACCAATTCACAAGTGTAGTCTCATTTGGAGTTGTATTTTGCTGAGATGTCCCTTGTTGTTGGTTTGTTTCTTGACTCACCTCACTCTCTACGCCAATTTTTGTCACCATCAAAGCTTGGTTCAAAGCACCATTGAAGCACATAGACTAGTTGTGGGGTTTATTGCATGGGAAACACCAATCATACTCTTGAGCTATATTATTTTGCACTGGCACTAAGGCTTTAGAGGTAGATGCAACATTGGGGTTATAGGGTAGAAATGGTCTGTTGATAGGAGGCCTTACTTGATTTTGATTTGCAGCTAGATTGGGTGGCCTATTAGGCTGATATGGTTTCCTATTAGGCTAAGTTTTACGCTGATAAGAAGGTCTAAAAATTTGAGCTTGTTGCCTCTTGAGTGTAACCAGCTCATTGCCTAAATTTTGTAATTATTTCATGACTTCTTGAAGTTCATTTGAGGCATTAGAGGATGAAGTAGAAGTTTCATTTGAACTCTGATTTCTAGGAGTGGGAATAGGAGCTAAAGTAGGTGCTTGACTAGTGCTTGATTTTTCCAAGTTTGGATATAAGGGCATGGGAGGCCTAGGCCCCAATTTACTAGCTTGGATCAAACAATTCTCAGCCCTAATGGCAATGCTATAAGCTGTAGGTATATTTGCACCTCCCATGGATTGGATTAACATAGAAATATCAGAATTTAAAGCTTTGAGATAGTATAAGAAAACACCTTTAGTTGTTGGCCTTACTGTCACTGAGATTTTATCCCATGTCCTTAGAAATCTGAAATTGAAGTCTGTTAGCTACTCATTGGGAGCTCTCTTGATAGTTGTCAGTTGTTCCAATAGAGACAAATAATATCCCTTTTCTCCAAATTGCTCATAGAGAGCTATGCACAACTGGTTCCAATTTTGGATAGAGCCTTCCCCAAGACTCCTGAACCATTGCAAGGCTTTCCCTTTGAATGAAGATGCCAGAAATTTGATAGCAATTTGCATCTCAACAATCTCATGGATTGCACAAACATTAGCAATGTCTTTGACATGATCACCAAGAGTGGTCTGATTTTCCCCAGTAAAGTATGGGATGTTATTTAATGATGTAACTAGAATTGGGTTTTGTGTATTGAGAGCAAGTGGGATGCTACCAGTGAATTTGACATAAGGGTTGTGTTGTGCCATTTTGATTGGCCTGAGAACCCTTGTTGATTGGGTGAAAGGTCTACTAGGTGGAGGAGTTGATAGAGTTCTATTTGGTGGAGATGGAGACCTTTGAATTCTTCTTCCCCTCTCTCTTATTCCTGGGGATAACTATAGATACTCAAACAATCCCTCTTCTCTATCCCTTGACCTATTTTGGATCCTTCTCATGAATCCTCAGGCTTAGACTACTGAAACCAGTTGATTTTATCTCTTTGGAGTCGCTAGATGTGCAAATCAGGGCTCTTTTTAAGCAAGAAGCTTACAACAAATGCACATCAACTTTGTTGTAATGAAGATGAAGACCTCTAAGGTCCCACTGGGCATGCCAAAACTGTAAGTGAAAATTGGCAGCACCCCCTAAATGACCTTCAGATCTGCAAGTGAGGATTGGGTCATTTAGTGTGATTGCACAACATGGAATCTTTTCCCCAAGAGTGGGACTTGCAAAAATGGGAAAAATTATCCATATTGAAGGATGGTTCCTCTTCGTTATTTAGGCTACATGCTCTCTGATTTCTTGGAGTTCTATCAATTCTGCATATCTAACCTCCATGGGTTCAAACTCAAACAATTCCAATTGCTTCATTAGTTCCAATGTTGGCAACTCAAGTGACATAGGCAAGATTACATCTCTTCCATAAACAAGTCTAAATGGAGAGATATCGATGGATCTCTTGGGAGTTATCCTATCATCCCATAAGGATGATTTAAGTTTAGTGTGCCAAGTCCTCTGATTTTCATCAAGAGTACTCTTGATGATCTTTAATAGGTTCTTGTTGGTAGACTCAGCTTGGCCATTACCTTGAGGGTAATAATTTGATGAGGTGCTCAGATAAATCCCATTCTTAACAGCCCATTCAGTTACCTTTGATCCTATGAATTCCAATGCATTATATGATATTATAGTGGTAGGTATACCAAATCTGGTTATTATCCCCTCATAGAAGTCTAGAATGTTATATTCATTTGCCTCTTTGAGTGCCACTGCCTTGGCCCATTTGGTGAATTAGTTTGTTGCTTTTAGAATCCACTTGTGTCCTTGGCTTGAGTTTGGGTTAATGACTCCAATGAATTCCAAAACCCATTGCATGAATGGATGATTAACTGAAATTGGGTGCAATGGAAGGGTTGCTAATCTTTCCTTGCTCTTGTATGCACTAACAGGTTCCTGGCCTTGTTAAGCCTTTAAATTCAGCTAGCGATCAAGGAGTTAAGGTTACAATGAGCATGAAACTTGTTAATATCAGGATACAAAGGGGACAGAAGATTATAAATCATGCTAGACTGATAGTTGAATAATTAGATCTCCAGATTCCAATGCTAGTCCCATAACCAAGTAGTAGGAGGCTGTATTTACCAAGCTTATGAATCATGACATTAGGCATCAAATCTTCAATTTTGAGTACATATAGAATATTAGAGTTGATCAAATTTAATTTCTATTTTAAATCATGTCAGGTAATCCAATCTCTCCTAGATTTAATGTCTCAGATGGTATTGATGCCAAGTTACGAGAAAGCCGAAGTGCCTTAACACCATGAACCTCATCCAATGTGACTCTATCATTAGTACAGAAAGGAGACCACGATAAGTTGTGATCATTGAATGAAATCCCATTGCGAAAGCCATCTCTAATCTAGTGAATCAATGAATTAGCAACTTCAAAATATTTTCAAATGCTCTTCACAAAAAAGTTACCTATAATTTTAACCAACACTTTGGTGATAATCAAGGTATGTAGCCCAATATGTTTCCAAAATTTTTTACAATAGGGAGATCATGAATAAATTTAGTGTCGTAATGATATTTTATAGGCTTGGCTTCCATTTATGCATCTGATAACCCATTTCACATAAAGAGAAATAATCTTTCTGTAAACATCTATAACTCTCATACCTCCCTAATCATGACGAAAGAGTGAAGATATCCCAAGTAACTCGATGAAATCCACTCTAATGTTGTTTAGACCAAAGATAATCTATCAAAATATTATCTAACTTATCGGAGGATACCCATGAAGGAAACCAATAAGAAGCATAATAAACTTGGGAAGTGGCCATAATTTTAGTGCAGACTTGAAATTTGTTAGCCAAAGAGAGAGGCCTAGAAACCCAATGTTGAGATTTTCGCTCCACCCAATCAATGACATATTTCCACTGAGTACAAGAATCACTATCAAAGGAAAAGGGAATCCCCATGAATTTGAACCTCTCTCCATGATTGATAAATTTCTAAGGGTAACCAGTTAGCCAATCAGGCATAGGCCAAAAACTATGATGAAAGCCAATAGACTTGGCTAGTTGAACATTGCATCTAGAAGCTTGACATAAGGTTTTTAAATAATAGAAATATTTTTTAATGTTTTTTTAATTCTTGGCTAAAGTGAGGAAAGATTCATCTATAAAATTCCCATTGATAAGTTCAAAATCATGATCATGGAGACATATTCCATGGATATGTCCCCTCTCTGCCCGATCAACAAAACAATAGCCTAGGGAATCAAGAATAAGAGAAAAAAGAGTAGGACCAAGGCACCCTTTCCTAATAGACCTAAATAGGCTGATAGCCTAATATTGATGTCCATTGATTTTGAACCAGGAAGAAACACTAGCAAATAAGGTTTGAATAACATTGATGTAGTCATAAAATCATGTACTTACTCTTACATTTATACCGCCAAGTATGTTATTTTATAAGTGGATATCGTGTAATAAAATTATGCCCTAATGACTCATCCCCTAGCCTTGACATCAATTAGTTAGTTATCATCATCATTTGTCTGGTACAGTCATCAGTTTGTTAGCATACCTAGCATAGTTTATATTTTAGGTGTGTTTGTTTTAGATTACCCCTTTATTCTCTATTGCTTGTTGTATTTCAGTATTCTCTCACCTACGTCCATATCATCCTCCTTTAGTTTAGGGGAATGTTGTTTATTATTTCTCCTATAAAATGTACATGCTTCTTCATAATAAAATAAGATGTAGAGACTGTTCTTCTCTCCATTATTCTTCTGTTCTAATTTTGTCCCACAGTTTGGTATCAGAGCATAAATACCTTTGGCCTCTATGCTAGGTATGGTCAGCGTGAAAGCTGAGCAGAGAGAAGAATTACATCCTGAGAAATCCACCTGCACGGAAGGAGGTTTAGAACACTTGGTGTGTGGAGATCTGAGTGGTGTGGAGAAGAAGATAGATATTCAACATACGTCCTATCTGGTGGAGAGGTTGGAGTGGCCTGAAGCTGTTGGTATGTGGTATTGTGTGGAGGAATTAGAGTGGCCTGTAACCATGAGGATCTTGCTTGTTGAATCTGCATGAAAATACAAGAAGAAAATCTAAAGAATACAATCTGTTGTGTGGAGGAGAGACAAGGAAGTCTTCTTCAGTTCGTGCATGGAAGAATCCACTTGTTGTGTACTGTGGTGGAGGAAACAATGGCCTGTAGTTTTAGTTTTTGTCTTTTTTTTTGCTCACTCCTGCGTGGAAGTATAAAACTGGTGTGTAGACAACCTGCGTTGAGGATTTTTTTCCTTCTGCCTACGTAGAAGTTGAAAGCTGCATATAATGTGCAGAATCCCGCATGAAGAGTCAGAGTGGCTCTTGAAGAGAAAAATTTGGATTTGTGAAGCCTGAAGGTCAGATTTTGTTTTAAAGTAGTGCCTTTAGTGTCTGAAAAATACCTCTCCACCAAGAAAACGAAGGACAAGAAGTAGATATTACAACATTACGCTGAATGTTAAGTGTAGACAACTCGATTGAGAGCATCAATAACATGTTTGCCACTACCTAAAGTCAAAACATAAACTCGCAAGCTAGAGAAGACTATGAAGAAGCTCCTGAGAGCTCTGAGTTCTACTTTGCATTGCTCAATGAGCTTCGGAACACCAGAAATCTAGCCTTCGAAAAGCTAGTTTGAGAAGGACTTCTTGAATATTTCCTTTTTGACGTTAGCTGCCAAGAAAAGTGAGTTCGGGAAGAATTAGAAGTCGGGTACGATGACGAAGAAGAATTCCCCACAAAGCATCACCGTCTCACAACACATGAATATCGTGAGCATCTACGAGTCAATAATTCTCATCAGTGAGTCAAAGTTATAATAACTCTTGAAATAAATAAATAAATAAAATTATTACAATGTCTACTCCAAATTTGCTTCTTTTCGATGCTCAGTTGCTCAAAGGGCACAATTTTGCATCCTGGAAAAAAAAATGAGGACAATCCTTCAGTTTGAAGGATTATGGGGTATTGTCATAGGGGTTGTGCATCGTCACTAATACTGAGCATTATTAGCATCAAGGCTTTGGCATGCGGAGAAACCAAAGGAGGACTGGGACAAGTTGGCAACTATTTATGAAGCCAAAAATCATACTAAGATCCTTCATCTTCAGTCAAAGCTACACACCCTCTCTATGGGGTCAGATGAGAAAGTGGAGGAGTTCTTACATCACATGGCTGAGCTGTAATCAGAGTTATTAGCACTCGGTGAAACGGTGGATGACAAAATTCTCGTCCCAATCACCTTAAGATCACTCCCTTCTCAATTTTGAGTGTTTGTTATGAGGTTGAATGTATCTAAACAAAATGTGGCATTTGAAGAACTTGTGAATTTTCTACAGTAGGAAGAGGCCATCACTTCATCCCAAGAGGAGTCTTAGGATAAATCCTTATTCTTAAAGCCATACCATGGCCAAAAGAATTGAAAGGGTCCCCCAGAGAAGTCTAATCAAGCGTAACCAAGAAAACAACAAAAATATCAAAATACAAAGAGGTGGTGTCACATTTGCAGAACCAACACTCATGAAACTGATCATTACTGGTACAATAGCTTGAAACAAGGGTCTTCAAGTCAAACAAGAACATCAGAGCATAAATATTTTCAAATTTCCAAATGATGTCCTTGCTAGAGAAAGTAGAAGGGACATCTTACAGCCCAAGAAGATGATGAATCTGATGAGGAGACATCAGAAGGAGCCCATTGTGGTAAGAACCTTATACTTGTCTCTCAAACTTCTCAGCCCATGAAGAAATTCTGGTTGATAGAATCTGGTGAAAGAAAGCATATTTCAGGTGAAAAGAAGCTATTTTATTCACTACACAAAGAACCAACTAGAGATCTAGTTCGGATAGAGGAGGACAAAGAGTACATTGCAGAAGGAATAGGAAATGTCACCATTCCTCTGGGACCACAAAAATTTACACTTACAAAGGTACTATATGTTCTTGGCTTGAATAGCAACCTCTTATTAGTTACTCAGCTGTTAAATCATCACCTTAAGGTAGAATTTCTTGTCCAAAAAGGCATTAAATTATGTTTAATCTCCAGAAAATGTACGGTTCTTGCTAGAGAATTTGTAAAAGATAAGTTATTTTCTTCATATATTGTTTCATCTTCTGCAGTAGCTTTATCTGCATCTACAGTAGAATCAACTGCCCTATGGAATTTTAGATATGGACACTTGTTGGTTAGTTCATTGTACCAAATGAGTTCAAAAGTAATCGTCCACAGACTACCCAAATTATCCAGTTCCTTACCTATTTTCCCTGGCTGTCTTACAAGAAAACAACAAAAAGATCCATTTTAGGTGAGAACCTTCCATGCCAAGAAGCATATGGAGATAGTTCATACTGATCTGAATGGCCCATTGCCTGCTTCGTTTTAAGGATACACGTACTTCCAATTGTTTGTGGATGACCACTCTCGCAAGATGTGGGTATATTTCCTGAATAATAAAAGTGAGGCTCTTCAACATTTCCAGAACTTCTATCGTCGTGTTGTGAAAGAGACCAGACAACCACTTCTTCTACTTCACTCAGATCGAAGGGGGGAATTTACATCAAAGAATTTCTTGGCCTTCCTGAACCAACAAGGCATTAAGCAGAACATGACTACTCCCTACAAACCCCAGTAAAATGGCATTATTGAGCATTGCAATCACACAGTGATGGAGATGGCTCGTTGCATGCTAACAATAACAAAGCTAGAGGAACGGTATTGGGATGAAGTAGTACATACATATGTATATCTTCTCAATAGGGCATCGACAAATATTCTACAAAATAAAACGCTAGAAGAGGTATGGAGTGGTAGAAAGCCATCAATTTATCATTTACGAGTATTTGGTTGCACAACATACATGCATGTCCCAAATCAAAAGAGAAATAATGTTGAGCCAAAGTCACTCCCATGCATCCTACTTGGCTATAGCACTACCTTGAAGGAATATCATCACATGGATCCTGAAATAAAGAAAATATATGAGATTCAGGACAAGGTTTGTGACGAGTCATCCTTTGACTCAGTAGTGACAATAGAAGATCCATTACCCACCACATCTCATCGACTAGTCTCCGAATGAGATGATGAGCTAGAGGAGACTACTCAGAGAAAAAAAATACTACTAGGAGAGCTGTTTGTTGACCTTAGATAACTAGAGAATGTGACTCCACATCAATCCACATGGTAACAAAACATTTCTTCTCAAAAGCAACACCGTTCTTATCTGAAGTGGGTACAAAGCACCATCAAGGACTCACATTTGCAACAACTCCTAGATATATCATTTGGAGTTAAAACAAGGATTCAAACAAGAAATGAGGTAAACTTTACACTCATGAGTTCATTGATTAATAGCTCCAAGCCAGACAATGTTTTTGAAGCACTAAGTCAACCTCAATGGAAGGAAGCCATGGATATAGAAATTGACTCACTCAAGAAAAATCAGACATGGGAACTTGTCAATTTGCCTAAAAATTGGGTTTCAAGACAATATATAAGGTAGATGGACCCATTGAAAAACATAAAGCATGACTTGTAGCAAAAGGATTTTCTCAGAAAGAGGGAATCGACTATGAAGAAAACTTTGTACCCACTGCAAATATGAAGACCATCAGAGTAGTTTACACACTAGTAGCATAGAAAGGATGGAAACTTCAGCAGATGAATGTCAAGAGTGCTTTCCTAAATGGTGATATGAATGAAGAATTATATATGACCCAACCTGAAGGATTTGTTGATGAAGAGCATCCTAAGAAGGTATTTCGTCTCATCAAATCACTGTATGTACTAAAACAAGCTCTAAGGGCATGGTATGTCAAGATCAATGATCACCTTTTGTAGCATGGGTTCACTCGTAGACCCTCATATTCAAATTTGTATATAAAGAAGGTAGGAAAAGAAATTTTCATTCTTGTTGTGTATGTAGATGATCTTGTGATCACTGGCAGTTCATAAGATCAGGTTGATATAGTAAAGAATGATCTTAAAATAACCTTCGGCATGACAGATTTGGGGCTAATACATTGTTGTCTTGGCTTGGAGATATGGAAAAAGGAGCATCACATATTTGTCTCCCAGAAAAAGTATGCCAAGACACTCCTGGAAAAGTATAGAATGTCTGACTGTAATCCTATATCCACTCCCATGGAGAAATGGTTGCAACTTTCAAGATTCTAGGACTCACCTCAAGTAGATGCTACTCTCTATAGGAAATTCATTGGAGGGCTCATCTATTTGACATTTACCAGACTAGATCTATGCTATGGTGTCAGCTATCTTTCCAAGTTCATGCAAGAGCCAAAGCAATGTCACTGCACATCAGCAAAGCATGTTTTGAGATATATCCGAGGAAAAACTGATTATGGTCTGAAATATAAGAAGAATGATAAATTATTCTTACAGGGATATGTCGACTCGGACCACGCCAGATCTGTTGATGACAGGAAGTCCACTAAAAGATACATTTTTCATCTTGGATCTAGACCTATCTCGTGGATAAGAAAGAAGCAAAATTTTGATTCTATCTCATCCACAGAGGTAGAATATTGCGCCGCATGAGGAGATGTGTGTGAAGTGATATGGTTACATCGCATTTTGGATGACCTGGGAATTCCTAAAAAATAGTCACCTATTCTCTATTGCGACAATCAGAGTGTGTTGAAGCTCATGTAAATTCTAGTTTTTCATGAACAAACAAAGCATATTGAAATTGACTTCCATTTAATTCAAGATCACATCTTGAACCATCACATTCAGCTCCAGTACTATCCTACGGAAGCACAGGTAGTTGACATTCTCAACAAATCTCTTGGAAAAGTGAAATTTGAACTTTTCAGGGGTCACATTTGCAAGAATAATGTAATAAGGGGGGGAATGTTAGCATACGTAGCATAGTTTATATTTTAGGTGTGTTTTTTTTTATTATCCTTTTATTCTCTCTTACTTGTTGTATTCCAGTATTCTCTCACCTACGTCCATATCATCCTCCCTTAGTTTAGGGGAATACTATTTATTGTTTCTCCTATAAAATGTACATGGTTCTTCATAATAAAATAAGATGTAGTGATTGTTCTTCTCTCCATTCTTCTTCTGTTCTAATTCTGTCCCACATAGTTGTGTGTTCATTTTTGGTCATCTCTCAGTGAGTCTTAAGTGTCGTAATTTTCTTGATTGTCATCTCCAGTCCTTGATTGGCATGCCTAGGGTGGCATTAGGGCACCTCGTCCCTGATTTTAGGTGCCTTGGTCCCTGTAACACTTGGGTCTAATTTATCTATTCGAGGTCGGTATTTTTCATTTTCCCATTCATTACCCTAGGTACTAGCTAGCATGTTGGGTCATTAGTGTCAAAATTTGAACAAGAGATCCCTATATAAATATAACACACTCACTATTTTATGGGCAAACTATCATCTATCAAGGGCTAGCTATCTACTAAGGAAAGGGACTGCATTTGGGCATCTTATACATCTGCATCACACAAGCATAGGGAAAAGGGTTGTATTTTTTCTATTCCATCCACTATTTACATCTTTACATCTAGTTATTGCCCCCTAGTTCTGCATCATAAGTGCTAGGGAATCCTAGGAAAACAATTGCATACAAAAAGACATAGAACTAAATTGGGTCTTGAATGTAGTGCAACGCTTATTTGTAAGTCCACCATTGTGGCAAAAAAATGTCCATCTAACATATTTATACGTAGTTTGCATTTTAGGAATTTAATGCTTTGAATAGAGTTTTGCAAGTATATCTTCACATCATATCCATGCTGACATAAGAAAAGATATTGCAACAACCATGCGACAAGGATAAATATATCACACAGACCTTGTAAAACTTCTAGATTCAAATCTTGAGCCTTTATGTAGACCAAAATTCCTAGAATACAGACCAGGTAACTCATAGGTATGTAGGTACTTCCCCAGGTACCCTATTTTAATCAGATCTCTAGCTATTGCACATCTCAGGGAAGAATTTTCATATTATATCTCATCTGCACATCAGTCCATTCAATCCCAGCACACTACGAGGTAAGTTATATTTAGGTTAGTACCTTATCTATTCTATTTTATTTATTCTACTTCATTTAAGTATTAAAATATATTTTTATTTCATTAGCTATTTCCATTATTGTTACTATTTAGATTAAATTAAAATATAGATTTCCAAATACCATTATGTTGACAATCTTATTGATAACCTCTTTAACATCATTATCACTTCTGTGCCTCTATCTGATATTAGTGAGGTCAATGATTCATGGTTATCCTTCTTTCTACACTACTGAATGTGACACTCATACTCCATTGTTACCTTCTATTGATATTGCATCTACTATTATTCCTGATTCAATGTCATGTATCACTTCTCCTACCCCTCTTATTACATCATCTCCTATATATGTGTCTCCATTAGACACTTCATCTATCAAGGTTGTTTCTGATGATATTCCCACCATAGCTATAGCTATTTCATCTATCTCTCCTCATATATATTACTTTCCTCCTACTCCTAGTGTTCCCTTAGCATCCGAATCTTCCTTTTTCACCTCTTAATATTCCTATGATTACGCATAATGGAAAAATAAAACCACGTAATAATTTTTTGTCGTATTCCACCATTCCTTCACATGACATAATCTCTCTCATACATGTAATAGGTCATCTGCAATCTCAAGTGCACTCTCGCACTTTAGAAAACAAGGATTATTATAGTTCTATTGACAACAATTAATTACATGATAATCCGGTCCATAAAAAGATTCATAACTTTGCATTTCCTTGAGATTTTTGCACACCCCTTTCACATGTTTTGATGGTATTGGTGACCCTCATGATCATCTCCTCCATTACCGCTCACTTATGGCATTTTATGCCAATGGTATATTATTACTTAAGGTCTTCCGATATAGTCTTGTTGACGAGGCATTACAATGGTACACTCATCTACCTTTTGGGTTCATTACTAATTTCAATGACATGGAGGATGCTTTCCTCCATCGTTTTATCATTAAAAATGGCCCTAAAGTCACTTATGATTATATACCTACTTTACATCAGGGCTCCTTTGAACCTATTAATGATTATATCTTGCGATTAAATGTTTGTATGCATCAGATCGTATTCCAACCTATTGACCTAAAAAGTAATGTGTTATTTTTCATGGCCAAATTCCTCCACTCAAGGAAAGATTACAATATGACACATGTGAGTCATTCATTCTCCTATGTTATAAAGTTCTTTACCTATAAAAATATCTTATATCATCACATGACATAGAGCCTACCCATACTTCTTTAGCCATTGCTTCATCTAGTATTCTACCCACATTTCTGATTGACAATCCATACCAATCTCCATCTTTTCCTCACATTCCAAATATACACACTCAACCAAATCCACAACCAAAGTGTACTTATCCCACTCTATGACTAGCTAATACTCCTATCACTCTTACTTGGTCGTGTGAACCTCTACATTTCTCTCCTCACGCTCGACTACATGATGTGATACATGTGTTACTTAATGAGTTATTAATTCTCTTACCATCCAACTAACATCATCCATAAAACTGTTTACACTGTCAACGTGATCAACCTTATTGTAATTACCATCGCATAAATGTCCATAGGGAAAATGATTTTCTTTCCCTTCATGATCGATTGTAATAACTAGAGGATACATGTGTTATCTCATTTCTCTCTCATGAGCATTCCATGTCTCCTTTCCATGTTAACAGAGGCCTACTACATCAGGTACTCAATTTATAGGTTACTTATAAACTGCATGTTCTCCACCTCATTCACTACCACCACCATCACATTCATTACATTCACGCTATCCACCACTTCACACTGCTCCATCACATGGGATACTTTATCCCTCTGCATATCTCAAGGCTGCTCCATATGAGTTCAATTCATACACTCATTCTTCATCCATCCCACATTCTTCCACCGCTTCACGCCGTCTTGGTATTTGCTAGGTGATTGCCATCACCTTACCCCCTAATGTTGAACTTGTGTTCTTCCCCTTATTACACAATTTTTGGGGGATTTATTCTAATAACATTTCATCACGTGCTATGTCACTCGTCTAGCACATTCAATCATTTTCCAAATGATGCACTCTTTCTTACCCGACTCACTCTTGACTTTTGAGGGGTCTTAACTCAATGAGCCTATCCATTTGCCAGTTGGGGGAATCTCTAATCTTCTAACCTCATACTTTCCTCATACTAACACTTTAATATCACATCCTACTATCATTTGATACAACACGTTTCTTTCTTTGAAAATTATACATCATCCATTTTTACATCTATTCTATTATAATCATTACATTAAGTACGTGCAACACATTTTATTTAATAAATATTTCATCAATCACATTACATTGGTTATATACATTTTCATCATTCACCATACACATTTTGTGTACCAATACTAACATCTTAATGGGAATGTACATTAATAAAACATGAACAACATGTTACATATACTAGGACAATATCTTTAGAATCATACACCATCAGTCACATCGTGACATCAAAACACTACAGGATAGGTTTATCAGATATAAAAAAATAGGTGTCCATAAATATATAACTAGTACAATCACCATAACAAAATATATGTCCCATCACCGGGGGAAACTCCCCTATATCATATGAAATAGTAGCACTTAAAAATCATCGTCACTATCACTCTCAGGAACCATAATAACTCTAGAAATATATGCCTCTCCCCCAATGCGATGCTTCTTTTCACGACCTTGATATCTCTCGACCTACCTCCGTAGCAAGGTAATCTCCATAGCCTACTCGGAACATTGGGCTACATATCCACATATCATGCAAACACATCTTATGCTAAGGGAAAACCACCTACCACCTCTCAAGATCATCGAGTCTCCTCACGTGCCTCGTCCCTCTTACCTAACAAAATAGTACATGTTAACGCTGCTATGACTACATGCTCAAATAGATGGGCATTCTCACCCACAATATCATGCACACACTTGAGTATACCTCCACCAAACACATCGGTCGACACATTCCACATCAATGTGTGAATGTATGTGTCCACAATCAACGACCAATACACATCACTTACAAAAAAATTACAATGTACTAGACAACTACATAACATAATATACGTATACCATGAAATAAACAATACACATATACAAATACTTACGCTCAGCAAAGACTGCTGCTATAGGATCGGGGGCATGTGCCCCCCTATCTCCTCCTCCTCTATGTGGTAACTCTATTGGACCTATGAGCAATGGGTACACCGAAACCCACTGATGAGTCGCTTACCATGCCCATTACTCCTCCGTGTAACCCGTGTCATATCCATCCATAGGCTCTATTGACGGATCTACCTCACCTAGCCCCGATGGTACTAACTACTCTATTGTTGGCCCTAGCCTAGCTCTGGTCATCCTCAATGCTCTAATAGCTCACAACCATATTTATGGATCTAGGAGCACATCCCGAGCCATGCAGAACTAACGTGACACCCTCTCTACCTAAAAAATATCCGCCACACCTACAAAGTGGTCCTCTAACCACAAATTCCTTTGAATACATCGTAAATTTTTAGCATCATCTCTCCATCACCCATTGTTATGGTTTGGTATCCATATGAATTCCTCGGGCCCAATTCTATCTATCAGTTCCCTATAGGTATCGGTGTCCATCTTTCTACTATGAACATGAGCCCATTGTCGTGCATATATCTCTGGACTAGCCCACTCTCCTCATGGACCTCCAACTAGTCTCAATATGGCTATGTGTTCATATGCCGATCCATGCAATAGTGTGGTGGCTACTATCCCTCCACCATGTTCCTCGTGTGTAAATCGGTATAGGTCCCTATATAGGTGGGCCAACACACATTGTTCCCACGCATATCTAGTACCCTCCTCCTCTATTCACTAGCATATGTCATGCATCTTTTACAATATGCCTACATATCTACCCTTCATGGCTATACATGATGCAATCACAACCACTATGAACTTCCACAAGCGTGAAACCCTAGACCACAATATAGCATCCAAACTTATATGGGCCTCGATAAGTACTCAAGTTTCCATAAAATATCATCTTGCGGCTTACACCTGCCACTCCATATTATCTAATGGCATAAACCGCATTATCTACCCCACAATTAGCAATCCCAATATGCCATATACATCCTGCAATGTAACAATCATCTCCCTCATAGGTAACCCAAATGTGCAAATATCGACCCACCATCTCGTGCATAACGCAGTCAACATGGGTATTTTATGGGGTACATCCCCCATTCATGCTATGTGCCAAAGGCCGGCACATTCCATCACATCCAAATCATCATCTTATAGAAATTATCCTAACAACGTACTCATATGCCTCCCACCACAGAACTCCCTTGAGTGGATATCCCTTTGCACACAAAAAATGACAACAAACGCAACGTTATAACGCATTACAAAAACAACTACACTTATTTATTATACAAAAAAATATTTTTCACTATTATAAACCAAATGCACACATTCTAGACTAGGGCACCCAAGAGCAGGACACTAGCACCCAGTTCTAGGTGCTCTTGTCACAAGGGTCACTATTGCCCTCACCACTCTTATCCAGGTATCAAATGATGAGAAAATAAAAAATCACAAATTTTCAAAAATTTAATACACATGACTACTATGCCATGCATTTTATGAAAATCAAGGCACTTACTGATTCCATGGTCGTACGTGACACTATGACTCTCGTCACCCTCTCAAACCAACAAGGATGCGTTGTCCTTAGTTGCAACATTTTCACTCAACTTTTTCACACTTTCATAGTCATGTACAATAACAAATGAAGTATGTAAACACCTTTCCACTTTATCATTTATAGTTACTTTTGATCACCTACTTTACTATAGTCATTATTTTGGGCTTATTAATACAACTAATACAAAAACCATTGTTTTTATCATATCTTGAGCACTTTTACTCTGATTTACACCCCCTTTGCATAATTATTTTTATAATTCTTCCCACCACTATACTAAACACATTCCGTGAGTGTAATATTTATTCGAATGTGTCTTTCATTTGATTTCAACAACATTTTAGTGATTTGTTACCACTATCTATCTATCTCGTGCTTACTTTTGGCTTAGCGTTTTTTCTTTTCATCGCTTCTCCTTTTGCCGAAAGGGGAACATATCATTGGGGTCATCCTATGATTCCCCTTGTATTAATCATGATGAATCAACATTACCAATTCACCATTTTGCAAACATTTACTAATTCACTATGCGATAATTCACCAATAATTCCCCTAATGACCTAATCTAGTGGAAACAAGTATGCAATTCTTCTATACGATTCTTTATCAGTTTCCCCTAATGACCTAACTTGGGGTAAACAAGTGATTAAAAATATTTCCATGCGATTATTCACCAATTCCCATCACTTTCCCCCTATTGACCTAGCTTAGGGGCAACTTGCGTAAAATCTCTCCACAAGTAACTAATCAAACAATTGACCAATCAATCAATCAATTAAAACGTTCAAAATTTCTAACAAATTGAGATCATTCAATAAAAATGAGTTCAAATTAATTTCCCTTCCGAATGACCGAAGTTGGGAATTATGCGTGGCCTCCAAAATGACCTATCTTGGGATATTTCATTCATCATTTTTCCCAGATGACCTAACTTAAGAAGTTTGTCTACATTTTGCACTTTCTTCCAGATGACCTAACTTAGAAGCCCTTTCAAATTATGCATTTGCTTCCAGATGACCTAACTTTGGAGCCTTCATAAATTTCGTATTTACTTCTAGATTAGCTAACTTGGAAGCCATCACATTGTGGAGACACTCATGGAGTGGGGGAAAGAGTGTCTTCCCTATACCACTCCTAAATGGTTCAACTGTTTGATCAAAATTATTAGGATCCAAAAACCACAAAATTTGATCTGAGACCTTCTGTAGTGGCTAGATATTGAGGATGTAGTTAGATATTGGAGAATAACACACTTTTCTACCTAGACTCTTCCTATGGTGGCAGGACACCCAAATCTCGTGGTTATTCACTTAGATACAAGCGTTCAAGTTCAAAACTAATCACTCCATATACCATCTGACCAATATTATATTTCATCCTAATCATCACTTTCGTTTAGTGAACTTCATCTTATTTACACTTTTTTTGCTACGTTACATGGATCAACCTGTTTATCCATGGTTCGACATACTTTTATATTTTTATTAACACATTTTATGATTTTATTAGCACGCTTCTACATATTTGTTCGTTCGACTAAAACATGGGTTTCTCTGACTTTTCTTAGGTATGCATCTCTATATAATTTATGTTACCAAGAATTTTTCTCACCAACATAAAGTGGGGGGAAATGTAGAAAAAATCACACACTTACTATTACATTTATACCGCAAAGTATGTTATTTTATATATTGATCTCAAGTTATAAAATTATTCAATAATGACTCATCCCTTAGTGTTGTCATCAGTTAGCTAGTAGCCATCGTCATTTTTCTGGTACATTCGTCAGTTTTGTATTCAATTTTGGTCTTCTCTTAGTGAGTCTTAATTGTAGTAATTTTCTTGATTATTGTCTCTAGTCCTTGACTGTGGAGCTTAGGGTAGCACTAGGGCACCCAAGTCCATGATTTTAGGTGCCCTAGTCCATGTAATAGTTGTATCTAATTCATCTGTTTGAGGTTGGTCTTCGTCATTTTCACATTCGTTACTCTAGGTAATAGTCGGCATCTCAGGGAATTAGTATTGAAATTTTCACAAGAGATCCCTATATAAACATAACACACTCACTATTTTATGGGCGGATTATCATATATCAAGGGCTAGATATCTACTGAGCCAAGGGAATTAATTTTAGCATCTATTACATCTCTATCACACAAGCATAGAGGGAATGAGTTGTATTCTTTATATTCCATCTATGATTTGCATCTTTACATCTAGTTATTTCCTTTACTTTTGCTTCATTGGCGCTAGGACATCCTAGGAAAAAAATTACGTACACAAGATCATATAACTACATTAAGTAAGGAATGTAATGCAAGACTTAGTTGTAAGTACACCATTGTGGTAGCTAAGGTCAGTCCAACATATTCATATAAATTTTTCCTTTATTTGAATTTGATGCTTTGAATAGGGTTTTGCAGGTAGATCTTCACATCATATCCACATCGACATAAGTGAAAATATTACAAAAACCACACGAGAAGTACAAATATATTGGGAAGACCTTTTGACACTTCCAGATTCAAATCTTGAGCTTTTTTGCAAACTACAATGCCTAGAATATAGACTAGGGTGCCCATAGACACCCCGATACTCCCCTAGGTGTCCTAGTCAGGCCAGATCTCTAGTTGTTGCACTTCTTAGGGTAGCGTTTTCATATTTTGTCTCATCCACACATCGTTTTTTTCGAGCTGAGAACACTACAAGGAAAGTTATATTTAGGTTATTACCTTGTCCATTCCATTTCATTTATTCTACTTCATTTAAGTATCAAACTAAATATTTTATTTTTTATATTTCATTAACTATTTCCATTATTGTTACTATTTAGATTAACTTAAAATATAGATTTCCAAATATCATTATTTTTGTTGATCAATTGATAATTAAGGGTCCAAACCCAAGGGATTGAGGCATAAAAATAATAAAGGGTCATTCAATACGATAATAAGCCTTCACAAAGTCAATTTTAATGAAAATAACCCACTGCAGAGAAATTATGGCCCATTCCATACTAATTAACTAAAATATTTTATTTGGAATCTATATTATAAGTTAATCTAAATAGAAACAATATTGGGAATAACTAATATAAAATTAAATACATATGCTAAATATTTTATTTTGATATTTAGATGAAGTAAAATAAATGAAACAGAATGGATAAGGTCAACCTGATTTTAACTTACCTCATTGTGTGCAAGATTGGATAGGATGATGTGTGGACAAGGTAGGGAATGATGGTGCTACCCAGTAAGTTGCAACAAGTGAATATCCATCTATATTGGGGTGCCTGGGAGAGTACTGGGGAACCTATGGGTGCCCTGGTCTATATTCTCGGTGTTGCAGTATGTGGAGAAGCTCAAGATCTAAATCTTGAAGTGTCGCAAGGTATTCACAATTTCTTTATCCTTGTCACATAGTTGTCGAAATATCTTCACTTATGTCATTGTGGATATGATGTGAAGATATACTTTCCAAACCCTATTCAAATAATCAAATTCCTAAAAATAAAAAACTCATATGAATAGGTCAGAATAACATTAGCTACCACAATAGTGGACTTACAACTAAGCGTTGTACTACAATCCAGATCTAATGTAGTTCTATGTGTTTGTGTGTGTTATTTTGTGCCTGGGATGCCCTAGTGTCAATGATGCAGAAGTGAGGGGAAATAACTAGATCTAAATATGTAAATGGTGGATGGAATAGAAAGAGTAAAACTCTTTCCCCCTATGTTTGTGTGATATAGATGTAGAAAATGTCCAAATTTAGTCCCTTTCCTTAGAAGATAGCTAGCCTTTGATAGGTGATAGTCCACCCATAAAATAATGTGTATGTTATTCTTATATAGGGATCTCTTTTTTAAATTTCCACACTAATGACTTGGCATGCCGGCTAGTACCTAGGGTAACGAATGGGAAAATGACAAAGACCCACTTTGAATAGATAAATTAGACCCAAGTTCTACGGGGACCAGGGCACCTGAAATCATGGACTGTGGCATGTATGGGCACCCCAACACTACCCTAGGTGCCCCAGTTAAGGACTGAAGATGATACTCAAGAAAATTATGACACTTAAGACTCATTGAGAGATGATCCCGACTGAATATACAACTCACGACTATACCAGATAAATGACGATGGTGATCGACTAAATGATGATAAGACTAGGGGATGTGTCATTAGTGAATAATTATATTGCATGAGATCCATATATAAAATAAAAAACTTGGCAGTATAAATGTAATAGAAAGTGCGTGATGTTTGTGACTATATTTGCCCCCACTTTGTGTTGGTCCATAAAATGCTCGGTAACATAAAGTAGATAGATTTGTATCCCTAAGAAAATTTAGAGAAACCCATGCTATAGTAGAATACATAGATTTATAGTAGAAGTGTACTGATAAAACCATAAAAGTGTTTCAAACCATGGATCAACGGGTTGATCCATGTAACCTAGTGAAAAAGCGTAAATGTCAAGATAAAGTTCACTAAATTAAAGTGATGATTAGGATGAATTATGATGATGGTGAGATAGGGTAAGGAGTTATCAATTCCCAACCTAAATGCTTTTATACAAATGAATAACTGAAGGATTTGGGTGCCTTGCTACCAAATGAAGAGTGTAGGAAGAAAAATACGTTATATTCCAATCTCTAACTACATCCTAAATATCTAGCCACTGCATATGAACTCAGATCAATTTTTTTGGTTTTAGGATCCAAATAATTTTGATTGAACAGTTGACCCATATACGAGCTATATACGTAAGGCACTCTTTCCCCCACTCCAGGGGTTTCACCACAATGTGATGGCTTCCAAGTTAGGTCATCTAGAAGAAAACATGAAATGTAAGAAGGATTTCCAAGTTAGGTCATCTCAAAGAAAGTGAAGAATGTGAGAGGGCTCCCAAGTTAGGTCACATGGGAGTAAGCGTAAAATTTATACTAACTTCCCAAGTTATGTCGTATGGGAAAAGTGATGAATATATCTCCCAAGTTAGGTCATCTGTGCGGCCTCGCTTAACTCCCAAGTTAGGTCATTAGGGAGGGAATTTTTTTTTAACTTGTATTAACTGAATGATCTTGATTTGTTAGAAAGTTTGAAAGTGTCAATTGATTAATTAATTGGATGATTGTTTTATTAGTTTCTCGTGGAAATATTTTACGTAATTTTCCCCCAAGTTAGGTCATTAGGGGGGAAATGATACGAATTGGTGAACTATTTATAGAAATATTTTTAACCACTTGTTTCCCCTAAGTTAGGTCATTAAAGGGAAGTGATAAAATGTCACATAGAAAAATTGCATGCTTGTTTCCCCCAGAGTAGGTCACTAGGGGAATTGATGGTGAATTGTCGCACAGTGAATTAATAAATATTAAAAAAATGGTGAATTGGTAATGTTGATTTTTTGCGAGTAATATTAGGGGAATTATGGGATGACCGCAATAATATATCCCCCTTTTGGCAAAAGGGGAAGTAGTGAAGAAATTCATTTATTATTAATTAATAATAGACATGAAGAAAGTCATTTCAAATCACAAATGAAGCTTCCTTATAAAAATCACTTAGAAAACCATCAATTCCAAGAGACTTATCATTAGTAAGAAAAAGTAGGGCATTATAAAGCTCATCTATAAATAAATGAGTGTCACAGTGATTCTTGTATTGAGGAGATAGTTTGCAAGAAACCCCTTTTACACATTGTTGTAGGGTAACTTGACTTTATTTGGAGTTTTTTTGAGCCTAGAAAACTAAGGTGTAACTCTCCATAAAGGTATTAACAATATCTAGAAGGCTCATGACATGATCATGGACTTGTTGAATATCTTTGATTTGTTCTTTAAAAAATTTGGACCTATGGTATTTGTAGAATATTTTAGAGGCTTTGTCTCCCACTTTAATCCAATGAAGTCAGGCATGTATCTGCACCTCTGCACCCTTGTGATTTTTAATAACCTTAAGTTAGGGGCAGAGATTAGTGTCTCAGAGATGGGTTGGGATGTCAAAAGATTGAGCTTCAAGAAGAGTATAGGTTCTCTAAAACTCTTTGATAAGAGTGTAATCTATCATTTTCCAAACTCACACAACTATTTTCCAAAATGACATAGAAAAAAGGTGGTATGCTGAATAATAACATTTCACCAATCAACCTAGTTAGTAGCATAGGGAAGATAAGGTGCTATGTTTGAAAATTTAGCAATGAGAGAGATGACACCAACAACAACATGACTCAGTAAGGAAAAATTAAGATTGAATTGATTGTTAAGAACCTTAAAATCCCCCCAATTAAACTTTGAAAGAAATGGGGATGCAATCAGAAACAAGGATACTCGACTAGACATTGATTAGAGAATGACTGTTGCTATCTAGATCAAAAGTGTGCTGTAGAGAGATAATGACACGATCTAACCTTTTAATGAATTTGTCCCTACCTCCTCAAAATTTGGACCAATCAAACAAATTTTAAGAAGGTCAATCATTTTATCGTCTAAAAAGAGGGTTATAAAGGCCTCAACGGTGTTTGAAATAAAATAAAGGCTACCGTTCCCCCACACACAACCTCATAGGAATAGAACCCAACTTATCCTTAGGATGTTCAATCATATTAAAGTCTCCTAAAAAAATTTGATAGGAAAAAGGTAAGTTATCTCCCAACCATCATCATAAAGTCATCATTTTTGTGCCATCATTAGAAGCATAAATATTGAGAATGCCAAAATAATAGCCATTAATTTCCAAAATAATAAACATGGAAACAATTTGATGACATGCCTCATGTAAGAAATCAGAGCAAAAAATACAGGAGAGACAAAAATAGAAACACTACGTCTTCCTTCCACATGTGAAGAAAAAACGTGTTTATAACAATGAACAATACACATTTTAACGTACTTGGAAAAATAAAACTAGTAATCTTAACTTCTTGTAAACAAACAACATTAATACTACCAATTAATTGACAAGATGTTTTCATAGAGTATTTTTTCGAGGATTCTATAAGGCCTCACACATTCCATGAGAGAAAATTGATGAGAAGTTAGACATATTATGCTCTACTGGCCATCATGGAAACCATCCCTAGAGTCTTGTAGGTATTTTATATGGGCGCAAGGATGGATTACATAGTTCAATGAAAGGTATACTATATTTTGGTATAGAATATCATGGTTATAACTACTTCATTCTTTATTTGAACGAGATGAATTAGGCACGATTTCAATATAGGTTATCGAGGCATGATCCTTCTTCTCCTTTTTCTATATTCACCATTATGCATCACAAACAATAAGTTTCATCACATGGTGGGGGCATGATACCTATCATTCCCATCAAAATTTGTGTTATTTAATAGTTGTACCTAGATCCTTTTCTAGTGGTGTGGTATGTAGGATTTTAAAATATAAAAATGGCTATAAAATGTTGTGGAACATTTTTATCATTGTTTTTAGAATATAGCAGGGTGAATAGAAAACCATGTCAAGATTTTCCTTATTTTCTGGGTTATTGGGAAAAATTTCGGATGACACCTTTTGGCATTAGGTCAAGTGACACTAAAATCATTTGTGTCTTTGACATCCCATTCA
Source organism: Taxus chinensis (assembly GCA_019776745.2). Taxonomy (NCBI): domain Eukaryota; kingdom Viridiplantae; phylum Streptophyta; class Pinopsida; order Cupressales; family Taxaceae; genus Taxus; species Taxus chinensis. Next base: position 35,185,693 of record CM034151.1, read on the forward strand.
AAAAAGTTTGGGACTGATCACAACCAATATCTCGGTAGCTCAATTCAAATATAAGTATTTAAGAACACAATAATTGGGAACTTCTCCCTCACTAAAGGGAATAGGTGCATTGCTTCCATGATTTTTTATCTTTACGTTACTATGTTATGTCATGCCCCAAACTTTATGATCCAAAACGGTCATCCACATGACAGGTAAAAATTGGTACAATTGTTATTTGAAATGTAAGGAAGGATATAATGTGATTAAACCATTATTTAAGTGATAAGGCTAGGTAGATTCACAAGCATGTTCGCCATCAATAAGGTAATCTTGTCACTATCAAGTTTTAATTTATAAATTATGATTTTAATAAAAAACTTGTTAAATTTACATCCTGAAGGTTGTCCAAATATATCTAAGCACAATGAGAATTGTATTTAGCTTTATCAAAATGAAGGTTTAGACTATATTATTAATTCTACTTCAATTCATTTTCCATAAGTGCAAGATATAGATAGAATTTATTCATACCAAATTCTAACTAAACCAATATACTCTAATAATTTCAAAAATACTACGGATATCACTAACTGCTAGAGGAATCAACTTAAAATACTTAACACATAATTGAGTATTACTCTATAATGTTATCAAGTCCAAAGATCTATTTATATTATCAAGCTAATAATCTACTCGATGAAGCCTAATATAATAAAAAATAACCATTCACTAAAAATTACGTAAATTCGTTCCACAAAAATAAAAGTTTAATTACCGTTTTCTCTTTTCATTGCAAAGTTGGGTCAGCTTGGGGTCAGAAACAAGTGGGGGAACTATGACAAATCTGAGCCAAAGGATTAAATGTAATCCTTACCGTTGATTGAAAAACCTAATTTTTTTTATAAATATCTAATTTCATTTCTCTTCCTCTCTTTTGCAGGTTTAGGAACATCCCAGATTTTGGACGAAGAGATATCAAAATTGTTTGGATCTCCTTCAATTGTTTCCTTTCCTGAATTTTTTTTGTGGAATAAGTCCATGTATTTAAATGTTATCAAATATCTATTTACTTACAATATATTAATATCCTACATATCTTGTTAGAAATAGTAATTTCTAACTACCATCGGCAATACATTTCTCAACCTCACCACTGACTGTAGTCAATGTCAAGATCGTTCTTCCTTCTTCTAGAATTTTTTGTGAGTGAACAAACGTGAGAAAAAAAGAAATATCATGAAATTTATATAACCAATATAAAAAGAGGTGATTGTAAACATTTTTCTAAGGGGCAATAAAAATTTAATTTCATTGTGTCGTAGCACATCTGCTTATTTTTTGTATTCTTTTTTCTTCTGTCTCTTCACACCATCAGTGATATCAGAGAAACATTTTCTGGTCTTTGGCTGGGTTTTGTATAATGCTCTGTCAGGTAGCTTACTCCATGTAAATCATTGTTTTGTTTTCCCACATAATGCATGGATATATATAGTTTGAATGCCCACATTTGGCCGAGCTATGTGGGATTGATCAGTGGGTTATGTTGATCCGCTTATCCTAAGTCATTCGATTGAATGATTTGAACGTTGATCCAACATACTATAATGGATACACCCAATATAAAGGCCAAGATATTTGGTTTGTTTGAATATTGCGCCATAGGACAAGGTGTCGAGATGACCGTTTTATTTTACTAGTCTGAGGAACTTGCAGAGTCGGTCAATTCACGTGGTATGTGCACCGAGTATAGTTGTTTGATGTGGCTTAAGATAAGTTTACATCGTCCATGATTTGGGTGTAACTTTACAAGAGGATTTTTGTCGAAGATCACAGAGATCATAGAAATATGCCATCTACAAGTAAGGTCTTATTTTGAAAGAAAAAAATAAATTTTTATTGAAAAGAAATCATAAGGTATGGCATTTAGTATAAATCAACCTATAAGACCAATATTTTATGGAAAAAATTATGATACTTGGGCTTTTAGAATGAAATTAGAATTTGATTCATGTGAATTATCAGACATAGTTATAAATGGTGATACTGAACCACAAGATGAGTTTACCTTGAGTCTAGATGATGAGAATATTCTTAAAGAAAATAGAGAAAAGAATAAGAGGGATTTGCAGATCATTGCACAAGGATTGGATGAGTCTATTGTTGGACGGATTAAGCTGGCTACTGCAGCCAAACAAGCATAGGACATCCTAGAAATGACATATCAAGGTACTAGTAAGGTAAAAATTGCCAAATTATAAGCAGTTAGAAAATGATTTGAAAATTTTCAGATGAAATATTGTGAATTAGTAGATCAATTCGCATATTGTGTTATGGATTGGGTTAATTAAATAAGGAAGACTAGTGATGATCTAATAGATAAAAAGGTTGTAGAAAATATTTTAAGATTTTTTCCTAAAAAATTGATGTAATTGTTGTGGTAAGTCAGGAATCCAAGGATTTGACTAAGTATTCGATAGATGAATTGATTGGTTCTTTTGAATAGTTATGAAGACATGTTAAATAGGAATGACAATACCTCATTGGAGCATGCATTGAAAACACAAATGAAATTTGGCAGAGGCAGAGGAAGAGGAAATCCAAGATTCAGAGGAAGAGGAAGAATAAGAAATAATTTTCAAAGAGAATAAATAAAGATTCTAGATCCAGGAGGAAGGAGAAATAAAAATTTTGGCTCAAGGGGACACAATAAAAATCACACAACACAAAGGTATGATAACTTAAATGTGCAATGTTATTACTACAAGAAGTATGGTCACTTTGCTAATGAATGTCGAAATAAACAACCTAATATGAGTAAGAAAAATGTAAAATTTTCTAAAAGTAATTCAAGGTCTTTATTTATTACATGTAATTAGCTGAGGAAAGTTCTAGTAACATTTAGTTTCTAGATAGTGGTTGTAAATATCACATGACTAGAAAAAAAGAGTTGTTTGAGAAATTGGATACTTCAGTTAAATCAGAAATAAAATTGTGGAATGATAATATAGTTGAATTCATGGGAAAAGGTTCAATTAATGTGATAATGAAACTTGGTAAGAAGACTATTTCCAATGTTTATTTTGTATCCTATTTGAATTATAATCTCATTAGTGTGGGACAACTCATTCAAAAGGGTTATAGAGTTTCATTAAAGGATTATTTTTGCACTATATTTGATATTTTCCCAAGTAACATGGTGACAGCAAAAGTTGAAATAACAAATAACGGAATGTTTCCACTTCGCATGAAAATGAAATGATGGAGGAGATTGGAGAAATTTCAAAGCATCAATTCAAGATCAAGCATGGGTATGGAATTTGAGGTATGGTCATCTAAACTTCAAAGTATTGTGTTTATTGTATAAAAAGTAAATGGTAAGAGGTTTACCCCTATTGAAGCACCAATGTGTTTATGTGAAAGTTTTATTTTGGCCAAGTAACATAGAGAAATTTTTCCAAAGGAAATGTCATATAGAGCTTGGGAACCTTTAGAAATTGTGCATATAGTTATATGTGGTCTAATAAAAACACCATCATTAGGGGGAACATTTATTTTCTAATATTTATTGATGATTATATTAGAAAAATGTGGGTTTATTTTATCAAATATAAATATGAGGCATTTTGAAAGTTCAAGGAGTTCAAAGTATTGGTTGAGAAATAAAGTGGCCGATCCATCAAGGTATTGAGATTAGATAGAGGAGGATAATACAAATCAAATGAGATTTTGGATTATTCTAGGTATCATGGATTAAAGAAGCAGTTCAGTAACAGATACAAAGATTAAAAAATGGTGTTGTAGAAAGGAATAATCATACAATAATGGAGATGACAAGTAGCATGTTGAAAGGAAAGAATCTATCTAATGAATATTGGGCTGAAGCAGTAGCTTGTGTCATTTATATATTGAACAAGATTCCAACAAAGATTTTGAGGTACATGATTCCAAAATAAGCATGGTGTGGTAAACATTACAGTGTATTTAATTTGATAGTATTTTGGTGTATTACATATGAAAATATTCCTAAAGAAACAAGGAGTAAATTGGATGATAAAAGTTAATTATGTGTTTTATTGGTTATGATGAAAAATATAAGGCATATAAGTTGTTTAATCATATAACCAAGGAATTCACTGTAAGTAGAGATGTCGTATTCAAAAAAGAAGAATCTTGGGATGGCAATATAGACAAGACAATAACATGTACAACATTAATGCCATATGAAGACCAAAAATAAAAAGGTCAAGGAAACCAAGGGGAACAAGGAGAACAATAAAATGAGAAAGGAGGAACATAATAAGGAGAAAACTCAAAAAGCCTAGTTGAGCAAGGAGAATATTCAAGTCTACAAGTAATGACTCAAACCCTACACTTGCATCATTGAGACCAAGACTAAGAGGTAAAAATAATAGAATCTTACAAGAAATATATGATCAAGGAAATATGATATATTTGTAATTAATTTTTCTTTATTTTCCCAAGATCCTATATATTTTGAAGGTGTAATTAAAGAAGAACATTGGATTAATGCAATGAATGATGAAATGGGATCTATTGAAAAAAAAATGCATGTGATCTAGTTGATTTACCCAAGGATAAAGAATCCATATGTGTGAAATGGATTTACAAAACCAAATAAAAATAAAATGGAGAAGTTGACAAATATAAGGAAAGATTAATAGCTAATGGATTTTCAAAAGAATATGGAATAAATTACAATGAAACATTTTCTCCTGTAGAAATTCTTGATACTTTTAGAAAGGTACTAGCTATTACAACTCAAAATAAATGGAAGGATTATCAAATGCATCTTAAATCAGCTTTCTTGAATGGTTATATAAAAGAAGAAGTTTATGTGCAACAGCCACCAAGATATGAAGTAAAAGGATATGAAGATATGGTTTAGAGGTTGAAGAAGACACTTTATGGATCAAAGAAAGCACCAAGTACATGGTACATTGTGATAGATTCATACATGATAAATAATGGATTCATCATAAGTACTAGTGAGCCTACACTGTACACCAACTTAATGAGAAAGGGTAAATTTTAATTTTTTCTTGTATGTTGATGATTTGATATCTAAAGGGAATCTTTCTATAAACATGTTTAATTCTGTAATGACAAAAGAATTTGAGATGGTAGATTTGGGATTGATTAAATTTTTTCTTTCTATTGAAGTCATACAAAATGATAATAGTGTTTTCATTTGTCAAAGTAAATATGCAAAAGATGTATTGAGAAGGTTTAGAATGATAAATTGTAGTCTAGTCTCTACACATGTGGAAGTAGGCACAAAACTAAGTAGAGAAGATAATGAAACATATTTTGATTTTACTATATGTAGAAAATTGGTGGGTCATTTGATGTATCTTATAGCAACTATGATGGATATAATGTATGGAATTAGTTTTATCTCTACATTCATGGATTCACCAAAGAACTCACATTAGCAAGCAATAAAAGGGTTATTAAGGTATAGCAAAGGAATTATGAATTATGATATAATGTATTCTACTTCAGATATTTCTGAGTTGATTGCATATATAGATATTGACTTTGCAGGAAGTACAGATGATAGAAAGTTCACATTTTTATATGTATTTCATCTTAGAACAGGTATTGTAGCATGGGAGTCAAAGAAACAACCAATAGTGACAATCTCATCAGCATAAGTAGAGTATGTAATAGGTACATTAACAACATGTCAAAAAATTTGGATGCGAAGAATCTTGAAGGATCTAATATATGAGCAAGAGGATCCTACTATAATCTATTGTGACAAAAATTCTACCCTTTCACTATCAAATAATCATGTTTTTCACAAGATGACAAATCACATTGACTCTAGATAACACTTCATTCAAGAATTGATCAACGAGAAATCATCCTACAACATTTCAGATCAAAGGAGTAACTTGTAGACTTATTCACAAAGGCATTAGAACAAGAACAATTTGAGTATTTGAGAGAAATTTTGGGCATTTTAAATATTGATATAATTATTTATTGATAGTATAAATTAAGGGGGAGTGTTAGAAACTGTAATTTCTATCTACCATTTGTAATAAATTTCTCTACCTCACCACTGACTGTAGTCAATGTACAGATCTTTCTTCCTTCTTCTAGAAGTGTCTAAAAGTAGAAAAACTTGAGAAAAAGGAAATCTCTAGAAAATTTTATAACCTCTATGAAAAAGGTGATTGTAAACATTTTTGCAAGGGTTAATAAAATTTTGATTTCATTGTGTCGTAGCACATCTACTTATTTTTTTATATTTTTTTTCTTATCTCTTCCCACCATCATGTCTCACATGTAGACATAAATATTGACAAACCATTTTGGTCAGGGAGAATGCATACAACATTTACGAAAGCGGATTTTCTTCCCATATACATAATAGACATGGGTTAAGCTCTTGTGTCCCAAGAGAGGGGGAGGATACCATGGTTTGGTAAGATCAGGAGATTCAAGAGTCTATGTTAGCGGATGGGGTTAGGAGTGAGCGCATGGCCAAGGAAGGGACATGAAGGCCATGAAAGAAACCCAAAGGAAAAGGCCATGCCCTTGCATCATGGGAGAGGTGGGGATAAATTCCCAACATGAAGTTACTGGGTATAGGGGATGTGAACCAATTCTAAATGTAATCACACAAGGAGAATGGCCAGGTATACGTTGCATAACTACAAAGGAAGAGCAAGGTTCTGCAACCCCAGTTGGGTTTAGCGATGAGAAGAATAGGAGAGAGGGGTAATCCTACAAAACAAATATATATTTTATTTATTACTATTTTTAATAAGATTCCTTAAAACCTCATCCGAAAACAATTACATTTTTGTATGTTTAAAATTTCTTCCTTTTATCATATATGGGAATATGGATAGGGAAAATTTTCACCAAAATAAATCATATGAATGTAAGGATACAATAACATCTAACTACAATTGTAATTTATTTAACCATATAAAATGCAACCCAACTCAGAACATCTCAAACTTTTATATATAAATATATTTGTTTATTTCCATCCCATAAAAAAATGCAGTGTGAATGATTTTAATTAATAAATTAATTTATTTAAAGGCTTCCTAAGGAGATATGAAACTATTATGAGGAATTTAAGACATTTTTAAAAAAATTCCTAATTTATTCTTTCAAGTAAATGAGATGATATGGTAAAATGAGACAACAAAGTAACTATGATATTATCATTTGTTACAAGAAAGGGAAGAAGTTAAATTTTCTATTTCTTCCATCAATTTTTTTGTACGCAATGTCAAAAAATTGGATTCATAATAGAAAACCATCGATCATTTTATTATATGTTAGTTGAAAAGGAGGGAAATTTTAACTTTTGTGAACTTACAACCAGTTGAAATCAACCATTAAGAGTTACATCACTCAATACCCATTTTTCTCTTCTTGTAAGTAATGATTATTTCCCCCATATATTAACAAGGACTAGATGTTTATTCAGGTTATGATAAAGTGAATACCCTTTTCTATGTACAAATTTTTCCTTTATTCATCGAGGTTAATATTTTCTTTTACTATAAAAAATAAAGAAACACCTCTCTTTCCCATATCAAGGATTTACTCATTGTTTCTTTTGGTTATCCAACTCACAATGCACCAAGTGAATCACATATCTTGATAACTAACATGTAAGATTTATGCATAAGGATTCAATCCTATCTTTCATTAAGGATAGTACAAAATTTTAAAATATCTTCCATTACTTCAATACATGGATTTTAACAGAGTAACATCAATCTCTTCCATTTTATGATAACATGAATGAGTAAAAAATCCTCTATAAACATATAAATCTTTGCATTAAATACAAGGTTTGTACAAGAAATGTAACCGTGAAGTTTTCTTATCATAAATCTTTTATCGTACATCTTACAAAGAGCATTCAACTTTACAAAAATAAATTGAAGTAGAGAATCCTCCCAAAAATGGGAACACAAGACAAAATAGTGTAATAACATTTAAAAAAGGATACCACCTTCGAAAACAAACTTCAAAGAGCTCCATACTCAACTTTTCCAAACACCAAAACACAACAAGTTGAAGGCCCATTTTACCTCCCAACCTATAGAAATCATAAAATGCCTTCTCTCCAAAGAGATAACATGTTAGCCTCCCCAAATCACATGGGAAAGAGGGGTACGATTCTACATAAAGATGCCAAACAAGACAAAGTTTCAACAGAACCAAAACAAGGATAGGAAAGAGAGGAACAAAAGAAAAAAATTCAATCATTAAGATCAAATCAAAAAAGGAGCCAAGAAACAATGGATATGGGAAGAGGGGAGAGGGATCACCAAAATACTAATATATATATATGTGTGTGTGTGTGTGTGTGTGTGTGTGTGTGTATTATCAAGAGTTTCAAATCATTCTCCAAGTAATATCTCCAAGAAATCATCAGAATCCTCTAACCCTTATACCTACTAGGAAGACTCCATAAGTGTTACCATCAACATAATATTCATGGCTTCCTCAAGAATCCATGGGAATAAAGATAACAATTATGGCTTCCCAAGAATCATTGAGAATAAAAATTCCCTCCCTTTCCCAAAACCAACTCCAAACACACACCCTATTAGGATTTGAGGAGAAAAAATCCAAAATAAATTTTAAAAAATGGAATATCTCATGATACAACATCCCAAAACCAAACAAAAAATCTCAAACCATTACCAACACACAACATTCATGCACATACAAAAAAATTTCTAAACCAAAATGAAATAAGGAGTGAGAACTCTCTCACACTCCATGCACATTTCCATAAGCTCCTAGATCTTTGACTCCACAAAGTCCCAAGGATCCTCTACATAGTTATCCACCAAAATAAAAAAATCAAGCAACATATAGGAAAAATCTCCATCTTAAAAAGCCATGGGAGGGTGACATGTGTCGCCCTTCCAAATAATCAATCCATCCAAGTCACCCATGTCACTTTCCGAGTTCCCTCCAATAATTAATGCTAAGGGGAAAAAATTACAAATTATCCCCGAAAGCACACAACACAATCCTAAGGTCACCCATGTGAGACAAGAGGAGAAGATTTAGATGGTGACTTGTGAGAGGGTGAAGTGAGAAAAAAAAAATTTGGGTTCAGGAAAAGCTTCCCCCACCTATAGGTTAAGTACCATGGACCATTTTTAAGGTAAAGGAGACCTATATCTTTTATTACATGCTTTCAAAAATGCCCTTAAAGGTCAAATTCGGGATCTAGGAGTTGAGTGTGAAAATCAAGGTGAGGAATGGTCCCCAGAAATCTGATTATCAACTCCCAAAACATCCCTAAATAAGTTCAAGACACTAAAATACCACATACCATAAATCATCCCAAATGACCACATTATTTCAAAGAAATCAAAATTAAGTGAGAAATAAAGTAAAATTAATTATTCCATGGTGCTCAAGGTTAAGAGGATAAAAAAATGAATTAAAAAAAATCACATATAGTGATCAACCAAATTACCCAATTAAAAATAATTACCACATTACAACAAGGTGAGAAAAATGATTCAGGAAAGACAGACTAGGCACCTTTGGTAGTGTTACCAATGAGTCCAATTTTTGCCAATTGATGTCACATGCAATCCTATACACTCAAGGAAAACCTCAAATTTTATCGACATGATAAAATATCAATATAAATGATTATGAAAATCAACTATATTATATCATCTGAATAATATTTCTCCACATCTATGTATCAATGATACATGAAAACATGATCCAAAATAAAAAATATCTAAATCATGACCAATATGATAAATGAACTCTATATAGAAACACAATTTTTCAAATCTAAACACCATAATGTCATCATCTCTAATCAATATGAAATGCACAAAATCATTAATATATATTAGTGTCTCAATATTTCCCTATCAAAGTAAGAATGCCATATACCATATAATGAGAATCGTAGCAATAACTAATCAAAATCTAAAAAAATCAAGTATGAGATGTCTCATATGCAATGCCAAATTGATCAGATGAGAAAATATCTCATAGGAAGAGAGATAAAAAAAAGTGGGCACTACACCCCTATCTTCTAGAATTAGACTTCATCGTAGAAGTCATCGTAAGGGTAAGAATAATAAACTCTCAAAGGTATAATATTCTACCACAAATTTCTTAGTTTCGACAACCATGTTTAACCAACTTTATCTTGGCTCAGTATCAAGTGTAGCTCACCTTAAGAGAAAAATTAATTAAGAAAACTATAACCTCCAAGAAGTTCATTAGCATCATCATCAAAATTATTTATAGGGTCCCATATAAGTGCATGTACAACCCAACGGTCAAATTTAAGGGAACTATTCTTTAGTGAGCCAGGGAGACAAACATTTGTTGTCTTAAAAGGTTAACGAGTTAAGAAAATTTGACATGCAAGAACCCACTCATGAAAACCATCCAAGGGCATCACAAAGAATAAACGCAAAAAGGTGATGACATGATTTGAAAATTCTTTTTATGTTCACACAACGAAAGTATTGATGAATTACATAATGTCTAGACAACCATAAGGTTAAGAAAAAATTCATATTTTTATCATGGGGTTCCATAGCTTAAAGACTATGCTTAAGTATCATATAACAAACTCATAACTTTTGATTTAGGAAATATATAATGATAGTTCAATTTACTATTGTTTAAAAGTTTACCTAAGTTTCCATCATGGAAAAACAATTTTTGCACTTTCTACACCCCAATAAAGCCAAAATTTCTTAATGAAACAAAAAACAAATAGTCTTTAATTTAATAATATATGCAAATTTTACTAAAATTTATCATTAATTTATCACTATATCTAATAGAATATGTTGGTCCTCAATTCTACACCCCCTAGTGGCCTGACAACATTCTCTGGGAAGGGGGATGTTTGGATGGTGGTAGACCGGATGGTATGTGTCGTTTGTATGTGGGGACGGGTCTAGAACTTTCCTTATGATCAATCCTTCAGGTGATTGAGGGGCACATACAAAGGGGATGGCCTCATCCTGCTACTTTTGGTCTTGCCTTGACCTAGGGTGAGAGGACCCACGGTGTAATTTGAATGTAGAGGGGGAGATAGATTTTTTGTTCCTCTTGGATATGTTTCAATGATGGATCAATCTGGGATAAGCATGGCCATGAATAAAACAATTCACTCTCGCAATTTTTCACAACAAACGTTATATATGCTTACCGTACAATACACATGTTACTATAGGCAGCAAAGTTCCTTTTCTCTTGCATTCTCTTGCTAATAGAATGAAGGATACAAGGCACCATTAGTGATATTTAGAGAAACAAAGTATTAAATGGAAGTTAGTATGGGGTGGGATCAATTATGGTATTTGAAATTTCACAAAGGGGGGATTTATATGATGAAAAATTCCTTGTATAAAAGCATTTAACAATTACTACATCATCATGCTATTCTAGAAAGTATAGAACACTTGATTAAGTAGTGACTATTTTTCAAAAGGAAGATTTACATTCATTGATACCCAACAGATGAAATTTTTTGGCACAATCTCTAAAATACTTGACACAAAAGTTCATGCAAATATTCTAATAAATTATTTATTGCTTCTACTTCTAGTACACCCAAGATACACTCAAAGGCTAACAAAAATCACTTCGACAAAATGGGTACAATAAGGATTTTAGAATTATGTCCAATATTGCAGAGTAAATGTTAACACCAAAATATTGAAATAATGACCAAATCGAAACCATTAAGGACTGATCTAGTGTACTACATAGAGAAGCAATAAGCATAAAATTCCAGCAAAAAATATAACTCATCAATCAACAATTCAACATGCAGAACCTGGAACACAAAAATCAAATCTCATAAGTGGACATATTTAATTCAGATATTGATCTTATTAACAAGGGAACATAAATAAAATTACCTCAATGTTTTTAAAAGGTTGTACATTGTAACCACCTTGACACAAAAGTTTGGGAAAATGAAATCCATATGTTGATTGCTGATTTTTTTAAAATTTCTAAGTCACATTAAAATTTGTCATTCGGTGTTGATTGCATGTTTTTTACCTTTGTAAAAACTATAAACATACCCTGATAACTCAAAAGTATGAAGATTTTGTAATTTGATCAACCGGTCCATCAACTAGTACCTAGGGAATTCTTATGGTTTCATTCAAAGAAATAAGGCTTTAAAATATAGTGGGTTTTGTGCTCAAGATTCGTATTAGAATATCTTATATTGAAAAGACTCTGAATTCATCTTAAAGTCTCATCTTTTTTTCCCATAGAATCTTAAGTCTCATGGACGTCATTGAAATATTTCATTTAATTTCAGACCTCTAACATTTCTCCCAAATCCTTTCTTTTTATTTTGACAAGCCACAAACTTTATTACAAATTGCTAAGTCTCCTTTACTGAGACTAAAATTTGAAGAAAGGGGGGAAATATGAAGCACACATAATAGCTAAATCTTACGGAGAGTCTAGGAAAATGACCAGCTTAATCCAAGGGTCTAGATTGAGCACCAATAATGGCTCTTTCTTGGGGATGGGAACCCCCTATCCATGCCTCAAGAAAAAATACCAAATTCTTAATCCAATGGGTAAGGATTTAGGGAGAAAAAAAATGAAGGATTTCCCGAAAATATACATAACATTCTGAATAGAATACTGACATATCATATTGAAATAATACAATAATACTGACAAAAAGGGAAACAAAAACAAAAATAAAGCAAAAAATAATACAATAAAAATGTATATTGTACAATGATCATACTCGATCCCCTGGATTATTCCAAGAAATGTTTGAGATCCCTACCATCGATCGGAAACACCAATAAATTTCCTTCCAAGTATTTCAGAAATAAAGTATGTTCTCCAATTCTGATGTTTTATCTGTAAATTTTCAGCACTGGATAAGACCATGCCAATCAATCTTGATATTTCAATGGCAATTTAACATAAGCTTACTTTTCTTCATTTCTCATGCTACATCCCAAAAAAACCTTTATGTGATTTTGAGAAGTTCCTAAGTTATATTCTTCAACATCCTTGGGTGCCTGGACAGGTTTTTTCATAAATCGTTCACTATTGCCAAATTTTGATTCAAGACTAACAGTCCTTTAGGGATAATATTTATATTTAATTGTATTACATATTTCCTAGATAGGATTTATTTTCCATCAAATAAAACAACCATTGGCTCAAGATCAATGATTTTATTGGTGAACTCACCTTTATAGTTTAAGAACCTCTGAATTTGGGCACCATCCTAAAAAACCCATGAATGCTAAATGTTGTCAAGAAATGAAGGTTTGACTCGCACTTTTACTTCATAATGTTAGTAACGGGAAATTGTCTCATTATCTTACTGACATGATAATACAACCAATTTGAAATATATTGCATTTTGAGCCCTTTCATGATAAAGGATAATGAAGGAATCAAATAAGTCTACGAGATCCCATAATTGCATGTTTATATTATCTCAGCCTCTAGGTTTTAGTTGAATATAATTTCCTGAATTTCTTTACAACTAATTTAGAATATCCTTTGAAAAAAAATGTTCTTAATCCCATGCCTCCATGCAACTCTCATACCAAGCATCAATTCCTCATTTTCAGAATTGTTTTTGGTACATTCAAACATCACTTTGAAAGAGAAATTATAAGAACCCTTATTTAAAGAATGTAGAACCACTCCAGCTCCATTTCTAACATTAGAACATGATCCATGAAAATTAATGGTCAAGGGAGCATGAACAACTTTAAGGTGTGCATTAATATACATTCAATGATATTCAAATGACAAAGCCTATGAAGCTACCCAAATTGGTATCAACAAACACTACCTCATAAGAAGCATTCATAGTATCCTCAATAAGATGGATCATTTTCTCTTCTATATGCAAGTAGAATAACTTCCCTTCTAATTGTATAGAAGCATAGGACAAGTCCATTATAATGCTTCCTCCTACACTAACAACCAACTACCTCAATAATAACATGCCCCATTTAACATGGAAATCAACTATAACCATATTCATAGTTAAATATTTTCAAGGATAGGGAGGAATTTATACCACTAAAAATCTGACATACTCAACAATAGGGACTTCTCTTGAATCCATGGCATAACATTTCCAAAAATATTTTATTATTTTAATGTATAATTCATTCATGGCCTCCAAAGGCATGATATTACATGAAGCTCCTAAATCAAACATGTAATTATGAATAATTCGTTCATTGACAATCAAAGTGGTAAAGAAGGGATCCACACCCAATTGGGATTCTACCAAGTATGTGCTTGAATATACTTCTGGGGGTTCTTTCATGTTCTTTGGGTCCCCATTTGCCTCAAATTCAACAACACTAGGGGGAGTTACTACATTATTTTTACCCCTTTCTTTGACAACTGTATCCTTCTTTAATCCCAAATACTTAAATTCCCTCTTTCTATGCTAAGGAAATATTAATAGTTCTAGAATTGGGAATGTAATTTTTATTTGACTCAAGATTTCGGCCATGTCACATGCTGGATATTGTGGAAATATTGTATTAGGGGAAAGTGTGATTTTTTTTTTCTGATGGGATAGTGTCCATTATTTCTTAAGAAAAAATGGGGGTGATTGTATTTAATAAAGCAACATGGAATTTCTATGGCATGGTTTTCTTAGGATCATCCTTAGGGATATTAGTCAAAACAGGCATATTTATCTTGGGAGTGGGGGTTGGTACCTCGAATGTCTCATTACGGAGGTTATATTATTTTTTTTGTGCCACAATAGTATTCAATAATAGCTTCCTATCCTCTTCAGAATGGATTCCACCATCATACATTTTAATCATTAAATATCTTAAATACTCAAATTAATGATTTGAAATCTCAAATGATTGAGCCATATCTATATAAACATTAACTATAGAAGGGAGGGAGAATCCTGATTTGTGTAAGCCCAAAATTGCTCCAATTTTTTAGAATATAATAAATCATTTGGCATGGATCCTTGCATTTGATCTTTCAGATATTCCATTATGAATATGTAACCAAAACCATCTTCATCAGTAACATCATCACCTTTGACAAGCTTCTCCAAAGGGGGGTGTGGAAACAAACACTTATCACACCATTCAACTTCGTGGTATTCTTGTGTTATTGATACCCTTGTTTTCAATGGATCTATGACTATTTTATTATCTCTAAAATCTTGTTGCTTAATTCCTGAACCAATAGGTCCTTTTCCTCTGTCATTATACTGGCAATATTCTTTGTGATGGTTCCCAAATCATTTTTTTACTTGGGCATGGTGGTGAGCTTGAGGATTTGAAACCAATATTTTCTCTTCTCTAGCAAGCTTATTTGAAATATCTTTGACTAACCCATCCAAAATTTTAACCACCTCTTCTAAGTCTACTTCCTTACATGCTTGAGGATTATCTGGATTAATCCACTTCACACCTTACCTATTTGGAGGTTTTTAGGTTCCTTTAATATTACTCTCAATTTGGAAAACCATAATTTAAACTTTCATCAAAGTTCTATTATTTTATTCCCTAAGATATTAATATGCTTTCTTATCAAAGGCGTCTCAATATTTAATCACTCATGAATCATCACTAGGCCTTAGATTACTAGGAATTCTAGTCAAATTTTTATTGAACCTAGTATTAAAGTCTTGCACACATTCATTAGGGATTTTTGTTGATATTTTCAAATTTTGATAAGAGAAACTTAGGGTAAGTCTTATTACCATACTGGAGTCTAAATGAATTCTTCATTTCTACCCAAGAATCAATTGAATTTGTAGGTAGAAAATTGTATCATTCCTTAGCATCTTCTTATAATGTATGTATGAATAACTTAACACAAAAATATTCATGGTCTACTTCATAGTCATCCATAACATTCTGAAAAAATATAATATGTTGATCCCCGTTTATGGATTTATTCCCTTGAAATATATGCAGCCTAATTCTAATTTCATTAGGAAACTCATTTGGATAGGCCACCATTTCATGGAACATTATTAGTCTATAAGTGGTGACTACAAAAGGATCCCTACGTGGAGGTTGTTCCATAATATTTTATAGAAGTGTTTCAAAAGGAGGGTTGAAATTGTGGAGAAGTAGAGGTCTGTGAGGTAGAGGAGTATGATCCACAAAATGGAAATATCTTAGGGACTCAGTTTGAAAAACCACTTTATTCTTACGAGTTAACAAGTAAGAAAGATGAGGATTACCTTTATTATTCATAGATGTTGAACCTTCTTGAAAAAAAGAATGTAAATATTCATGAGTAATAACAATCTCAGATTTGTCAAATCTTCTAGAGTAATCCTCTTCCAAAGGTGGATCAAATTCAGAGGGTTAATCAATCTTTTCTTTTATCTTTTGACCACTCACTGGTTTCTAGATTTTCTTGCTTTTGAATTTGTATTCTCCAGCTCTGGGACTAATCTTCTAGTGGATTTAGATTCTAAAAAGAATATCCATCCTTCAAGATTCAAGAAAAGGGGGGTTTTAATCAGTAAGGTGTAAAATATTTGCACTAGTATAACCCATATTTTCTTTGAAAGATAGAACCACCACTAAGTCCTTACACCTTAGATGTATAAATTAACTCAAAAATTTCTTGAAAGAATATCTTCGGAAACTGAGAGGTTAAGATTTGAAAATCTTTATGAACTTTCCCATGATTCTTGTTGTCAAATTAGAGTATACTCAAATAAGTACATGTTTTATGGAAACCTTGTTTATAATGAGAAAATTTTGGACAATACTTTCAGAATGCTATGTATTTTCCTAATTATGGAAAATATCTATAAAGGTATGTATGATGAAACTTTTCTATAGTAAATAAGTCCCTAGCGACATAGCTAGAAGCATGTTGTTACTCAATTATACACCCATGTGGCTTGACATAATTCTATGGGAAGGGGGATGCTTGGATGGTAGTAGACTGGATGATATGTGTCATTTGTAGCCAATGTCGAGTCTACTAATTTCCTTCAGATCAATCCTTGAGGTGATTGAGGGGAACACACAAAAGTGATGGCCTTGTCCTCTCAATTTTTTTCTTGCATTGAACTAGGGTGAGATGAGAAAAGGTGTAACTTAAATGAAGAGGGGGAGATAGATTCTTTGTTCTTATTAGATATGGTTTAATGATGGATCAATCTGGGATAAGCATGGCCATGAATACAACACTTCATTCTCATGACTTGTCAAAAAAATGTTTATATGCTTACCATACTAGACACAAATTACTATAGACAACAATGTTTGGTTTCTCTTGCATTCTATTGATAGTAGAATTAAAGCTAGAAGGCACCTTTTGTGATATTTAGAGAAACAATGTAGTAAATGGAAGTTAGTATAGGGCAGGATAATTCATGGTAGTTATACCTTCACAAAGGGGGGATTTATATGATGACAGATTCCTTGTATCAAATCATTTAACACTTACAAAATAATCCTGCTACTCTAGAAAGTACAAAACACTTGATTAAGTAGTGACATTTTCTCCAAAAGAAAATTTTCATTTATTGATACTTAACAAATGGAAAGCTTTGAGAAAATCTCTAAAATACTTGACACAAAATATGATGAAAATATTCTAATAAAGTATTTATTGCTTATACTTATAGTACACCCAAGATACACTGAAAGGATAACAAAAATCACTTCAAAAAAATGGCTACAATAAGGTTCTTAGAATTATTTAGAATATTGTAGAGTAAATTATCGCACCACAATATTGAAATAATGACCAAAGCAAAACCATTAAACACTGATATGAACTCAAGGTCTTGGGCTATTGGTGAGTTACAAGTATTTTGTAATCACCAACACCAGTTCCATTCCCATTGAGTTCATTGGATGCTTTCAATAAGTAGCCATGGGGGCACCTAGAGGTAGGGGTTAAATTTCTCATTATGGACCAAACGGAACATAGCAGGGCACTTTGAATGTGTATTTATCGGAATACATTAAGGACGCAAGTCCACTCTCATGTCCCACTTAGAGAAAGTGCTCCTCCACCACTCCACTTCATAGCTTTGGTACAATAAAAAATTTTACCATCAAAATTTTGTCATTATAAATGGGAAAACGAATGGTTTCTTCATATTACATAGGGGTATTAGATAGGGGCACCCCATTTCACCTTTCATCTACATTATCATTGTTGAATCTTTAAGTAGGTTATGTTCAAAATCCCAAAATTAAGGAAGGCTTGAGGGTATAAAAGTTTCCAATGGAATTATTAACCAAAGTTTTTAGTAGTTTTTGGATGACACAGTTCTTCTTGACAAAAAAAAACCCTCTTTTTGGATCGTACCTTCAATAATATCAATAAAAGGTATGAATAAGTTATTGGGAAACATATTAACTTATGAAAGATATTTTATTTTTCATCAATGTGGCAGAGAAGCATCAGATTAGGATTTTTAATATTATGGAATAAAGTATAAAATCCCTCCAGGACACCTACCTTTGAATTCCTCTTTGTGGGAAAAAATTGGAAGAGTGGGGATGAAACAAATTTATAGAGACATTTCATAAAATACTTTCTTCTTGGAAAGGCTCTTTGTTGTCATAAGCTGAAAAATCTCAACTTCTTAACAAAAAATTGCACGGTATTACTCTGTATGTTATCTTCATCTTCATCATACCTAAGAGAATCATGAAGTCTATTGAAACCATACAAAATATTATTTTATTGACAAGACTCTGAAGAAAAGGATAGAATCCCTTTAATATCTTGGGAAAAGGTCATGCAACAAGAATATAGGGGGTCTGGGTCAAAAGAATTTTTAATTCATGAATCTATCTCTTATAGCTAAGGTGGGTTGGGCATTGTACAAAGAATAAGGAACATAGAATAATACTTTGAAAGTGAAATATTTGCAGGACTTTTCTTCTTTTCTATGAACAGGAGCTACCTAGGGGATCAATTTTTTGGAACAATCTTTGTCAGACAAGGTAGCTGCTAGTTAAAGGGAGTAAATGGAACCTTCGGCATGATTCCAAGATAAAATTCTAGGATGACCCATGGATCAATGGTAAGGCCCTCAAGGCTATAGAGCCATGGAGCAACCTTAGGTATTTCTTTATGTTAGAGGTTTGGGAGTTGGTTTGCAATTATTTGAACAAATAGAGAAAATGGGTTCATATTCAGACCACCACCTAACTATTTGGGGGATTTACAACATTTTTGATGAACCTAAAAATATCCTCAAGGATTGTCATATACCCCAAAATAGAGCCCAGGATGAATTGATATGGAGAAACATGGATTTTGGGGAGTATGAGGTGAAATTTGGTTACTTGATAAAATTTGAGGAAATGGAATCAAATAGTTTCTGGAAGAAGATATGGAATAATAACCCAATAGAGAAAATTAATATTTCTTTTAAGAAGTTGTTAAAAAAATGATCCTAACTGTGGACAGGTTAAGGAAGACATGTACGATCATGACTAATAGGTGTTGTTTGTGCAAATGCCAAGAAGATTCGATTCAACATCTTTTTCTGTAATGCGCCTTCTCCTTCAAAGTTTTGTCTACTATTATTGGGTTGTCTAGGATAAAAATAGTTCTTCATGGGGACATTTCCTTACTCCTAGATCAATGGATATTCAATTTCCAACATGATTTGACTAGAAAGATCTACAAATTGGCCCTATCACACACTATTAGAGGTTTGTGTATTGAGAGATTTAATCGGATCTTCAGGAATCAATATTAAATCCTAAATAATATCATTGAAAAAGTGAGACATGTTATTTATGATAATGCCTAAATTATCAAGATTAAATCCACTTTCTCTATCCGCATTTGGAAAGATGTATTCATTAATATCTTCCTATCCTCTTCAGAATGGATTCCACCATCGTAATTTTTAATCATTAAATATCTTAAATACTCAAATTAATGATTTGGAATCTCAAATGATTGAGCCATATCTTAATAAACATTAACTATAGAAGGGAGGTAGAATACCTGATTTGTGTAAGCCCAAAATTGCTCCAATTTTTTAGCATATAATAAATCATTTGACATGGATCCTTGCATTGAATATTTCAGATATTCCATTATGCATATGTCACAAAAACCATCTTCATCAGTAACATCATCATCTCTGACAAGCTGCTCCTAAGGGGGGTGTGGAAACAAACACTTATCACACCATTCAACTTCGTGGTATTCTTCTGTTATTGATACCCTTGTTGTCAATGGATCTATGACTATTTTATTATCTCTAAAATCTTGTTGCTTGATTCCAGAACTAATAGGTCCTTTTCCTCTGTCATTATACTGGCGATATTCTTTGTGATGGTTCCCAAATCGTTTTTTTACTTGGGCATGGTGGTGAGCTTGAGGATTTGAAACCAATTTTTTCTCTTCTCTAACAAGCTTATTTGAAATCTCTTTGACTGACCCATCCAAAATTGTAACCACCTCTTCTAAGTCTACTTCCTTACATGCTTGAGGATTATCTGGATTAATCCACTTCATACCTTACCTCTTCGGAGGTTTCTAGGTTGCTTTAATATTATTCTCAATTTGGAAAACCATAAATTAATCTTTCGTCAAAGTTCTATTTTTTTATCCCTTAGATATTAGTATGCATTCTTATCAAAGGAATCTCAGTATTTAATCACACATGAATCATCACTAGGCCTTAGATTACTAGGAATTCTAGTCAAAGTTTTATTGAACCTAGTATTAAAGTATTGCACACATTCATTACGGATTTTGTTGATATTTTCAAATTTTGATAAGAGAAACTTAGGGTAAGTCTTATTACCATACTGGAGTCTAAATGAATTCTTCATTTCTACCCAAGAATCAATTGAATTTGTAGGTAGAAAATTGTATCATTCCTTGGCATCTTCTTATAATGTATGTATGAATAACTTAACATAAAAATATTCATGGTCTACTTCATAGTCATCCATAACATTCTGAAAAAATATAAGATGTTGATCCCCATTTATGGATTTATTCCCTTGAAATATATGCAGCATAATTCTAATTTCATTAGGAAACTCATTT
This sequence comes from Taxus chinensis, assembly GCA_019776745.2. Lineage (NCBI taxonomy): Eukaryota > Viridiplantae > Streptophyta > Pinopsida > Cupressales > Taxaceae > Taxus > Taxus chinensis. The sequence goes on from CM034151.1 coordinate 35,206,747, forward strand.
GGATAGGCCACCATTTCATGGAACATTATTAGTCTATAAGTGGTGACTACAAAAGGATCCCTAGGTGGAGGTTGTTCCATAATATTTTATAGAATTATTTCAAAAGGAGGGTTGAAATTGTGGGGAAGTAGAGGTCTGTGAGGTAGAGGAGTATGATCCACAAAATGGAAATATCTTAGGGACTCAGTTTGAAAAACCACTTTATTCTTATGAGTTAACAAGTAAGAAAGATGAGGATTACCTTTATTATTCATATATGTTGAACCTTCTTGAAGAAAAAAATGTAAATATTCATGAGTAATAACTATATCAGATTTGTCAGATGTGCTAGAGTAATCCTCTTCCAAAGGTGGATCAAATTCAGAGGGTTAATCAATTTTTTCTTTTATCTTTTGACCACTCACTTGTTTCCATATTTTCTTCCTTTTGACTTTGTATTCTCCAGCTCTGGGACTAATCTTCTAGTGGATTCAAATTCAAAAAAGAATATTCATCCGTCGAGATTCAAGAAAAGGGGGGATTTAATCAGTAAGGTGTAAAATATTTGCACTGGTATAACCCATATTTTCTTTGAAAGATAGAACCACCACTAAGTCCTTACACCTTAGATGTATAAATTAACTCAAAAAGTTCTTGAAAGAATATCTTCGGAAACTAAGAGGTTAATATTTGAAAATCTTTATGAACTTTACCATGATTCTTGTTGTCAAATTAGAGTATACTCAAATAAGTACATGTTTTATGGAAACCTTGTTTATAATGAGAAATTTTTGGACAATACTTTTAGAATGCTATGTATTTTCCTAATTATGGAAAATATCTATAAAGGTATGTATAATGGAACTTTTCTATAGTAAATAAGTCCCTAGCAACATAGCCAGAAGCATGTTGTTACTCAATTATACACCCATGTGGCTTGACATAAGTCTATGGGAAGGGGGATGCTTGGATGGTAGTAGACTGGATGGTATGTGTCATTTGTATCCAATGTCAAGTCTGCTAATTTCCTTCAGATCAATCCTTGAGGTGATTGAGGGGAACACACAAAAGTGATGGCCTCGTCCTCTTACTTTTTCTCTTGCATTGAACTAGGGTGAGATAAGAAAAGGTGTAACTTAAATGAAGAGGGGGAGATAGATTCTTTGTTCTTATTGGATATGGTTTAATGATGGATCAATCCGGGATAAGCATGGCCATGAATACAACACTTCATTCTCATGAATTGTCAAAAAAATGTTTATATGCTTACCGTACTAGACACAGATTACTATAGACAAAAATGTTTGGTTTCTCTTGCATTCTCTTGATAGTAGAATTAAATCTAGAAGGAACCTTTGGTGATATTTAGAGAAACAACATATTAAATAGAAGTTAGTATGGCGCAGGATCAATCATGGTAGTTGTACCTTCACAAAGGGGGGATTTATATGATAATAGATTCCTTATATCAAATCATTTAACACTTACAAAAGAATCGTGCTACACTATAAAGTACAAAACACTTGATTAAGTAGTGAAATTTCTCCAAAGGAAAATTTTCATTCATTGATACTCAACAAATGGAAACCTTTGACAAAATCTCTAAAATACTTGACACAAAATCTGATGTAAATATTCTAATAAATTATTTATTGCTTATACTTTTAGTACACCCAAGATACACTGAAAGGATAACAAAAATCACTTTGAAAAAATCGCTATAATAAGGTTCTTAGAATTATTTAGAATATTGTAGAGTAAATTCTCGCACCACAATATTGAAATAATGACCAAAGCAAAACAATTAAAAACTAATATGAACTCAACATCTTGGGCTATTGGTGAGTTACAAGTATTTTGTAATCACCAACACCAGTTCCATTCCCATTGAGTTCATTGGATGCTTTCAATAAGTAGCCATGGGGGCACCTAGAGGTAGGGGTTGAATTTCTCATTATGGACCAAACGGAAGATAACAGGGCACTTTGAATGTGTATTTATCAGAAGACATTAACGACCCAAGTCCACCCTCATGTCCCACTTAGAGAAAGTGCTCCTCCACCACTCCACTTCATAGCTTTGGTACAATAAAAAAATTTACCATCAAAATTTTGTCATTATAAATGGGAAAACAAATGGTTTCTTCATATTGGATAGGGGTATTAGATAGGGGGACCCCATTTCACCTTTCATATACATTATCATTGTTGAATCCTTAAGTAGGTTATGTTCAAAATCCCAAAATTAAGGAAGGCTTGAGGGTATACAAGTTGCCAATGGATTTGTTAACCAAATTTTGTAGTAGTTTGTGGATGACACAGTTCTTCTTGACCAAACAACTCTCTAGTTGGATCATACCTTTAATAATATCAATAAAAGGTATGAATAAGTTATTGGGAAACATATTAAATTATGCAACAGATTTTATTTTTCATCAATGTGGCAGAAAAGCATCAAATTAGGATTTTTAATATTATGGAATAAAGTATAAAATCCCTCCAGGACACCTACCTTTGAATTTATCTTTATGAGAAAAAATTGGAAGAGTGGGGATGAAAAAAATTTATAGAGATATTTCATGAAATACTTGCTTCTTGGAAACGCTCTTTGTTGTCATAAGCTGAAAAATCTCAACTTCTTAAAAAAAAATTGCATGGTATTACTGTGTATGTTATGTTCATCTTCATCATACCTATGAGAATCATGAAGTCTATTGAAACCATACAAAATATTTTTTTATTGACAGACTCTGAAGAAAAGGATAGAATCCCTTTAATAGCTTGGGAAAAGGTCATGCAACCAGAATATAGGGGGTCTGGGTCTGAAGAATTTTTAATTCATGAATCAATATCTTATAGCTAAGGTGGGTTGGGCATTGTACAAAGAATAAGGAACCTAGAATAATGTTTTGAAAGTGAAATATTTGCAGCACTTTGTTTCTTTTCTCTGAACAGGAGCTACCTAGGGGATCATTTTTTTGGAACAATCTTTGTCAGACAAGGTAGCTGCTAGTTAAAGGGAGTAAATGGAACCTTCGGCATGATACCAAGATCAAATTATAGGATGACCCATGGATCAATGGTAAGGCCCTCAAGGCTGTAGAGCCATGGAGTAACCTTAGGTATTTCTTTATGTTAGAGGTTTGGGAGTTGGTTTGCAATTATTTGAACAAATAGAGAAAATGGGTTCATATTCGACCACCACCTAACTATTTGGGGGATTTACACCATTTTTATGAATTTAAAAATATCCTCAAGGATTGTCATATACCCCAAAATAGAGCCCAGGATGAATTGATATGGAGAAACATGGATTTTGGGGAGTATGAGGTGAAATTTGGTTACTTGATAAAATTTGAGGAAATGGAATCAAATAGTTTCTGGAAGAAGATATGGAATAAGAACCTAATACCAAAAATTAATATTATCTTTCAGGAAGTTGTTAAAAAAAAGATCCTAACTGTGGACAGGTTAAGGAAGACAGGCGCGATCATGACTAATAGGTGTTGTTTGTGCAAATGCCAAGAAGATTCGATTCAACATCTTTTTCTGTAATGCGCCTTCTCCTTCAAAGTTTGGTCTACTATTATTGGGTTGTCTAGGATAAAAATAGTTCTTCATGGGGACGTTTCCTTACTCATAGATCAATGGATATTCAATTTCCAACATGATTTGACTAGAGAGATCTACAAATTGGCCTTGTCACACACTATAAGGGGTTCGTGTATTGAGAGAATTAATCGGATCTTCAAAAATAAATATTCAAGCCTAAATAAGGTCATTGAAAAAGTGGGACATGTTATTTATGACAATGCCTAAATTATCAAGATTAAATCCACTTTCTCTATCCACATTTGGAAAGAGGTATTCATTAATATCTTCCTATCCTCTTCAGAATGGATTCCACCATCATAATTTTTAATCATTAAATATCTTAAATACTCAAATTAATGATTTGGAATCTCAAATGATTGAGCCATATCTATATAAAAATTAACTATAGAAGGGAGGTAGAATACCTTATTTGTGTAAGGCCAAAATTGCTCCAATTTTTTAGCATATAATAAATCATTTTACATGGATCCTTGCATTGAATATTTCAGATATTCGATTATGCATATGTCACAAAAACCATCTTCATCAGTAACATCATCATCTCTGACAAACTGCTCCTAAGGGGGGTGTGGAAACAAACACTTATCACACCATTCAACTTTGTGGTATTCTTCTATTATTGATACCGTTGTTGTCAATGGATCTATGACTATTTTATTATCTCTAAAATCTTGTTGCTTAGTTCCTGAACTAATACGTCCTTTTCCTTTGTCATTATACTGCCTGAACGAATAGGTTCTTTTCCTCTGTCATTATACTGGCGATATTCTTTGTGATGGTTCCCAAATCTTTTTTTTACTTGGGCATGGTGGTGAGCTTGAGGATTTGAAACCAATATTTTCTCTTCTCTAACAAGCTTATTTGAAATCTCTTTGACTGACCCATAAAAAAATTGTAACCACCTCTTCTAAGTCTACTTCCTTACATGCTTGAGGATTATCTGGATTAATCCACTTCATACCTTACCTCTTCGGAGGTTTCTAGGTTGCTTTAATATTATTCTCAATTTGGAAAACCATAAATTAATCTTTCGTCAAAGTTCTATTTTTTTTTTGCCTTAGATATTAATATGCTTTCTTATCAAAGGCATCTCAGTATTTAATCACTCATTAATCATCACTAGGCCTTAGATTACTAGGAATTCTAGTCAAAGTTTTATTGAACCTAGTATTAAAGTCTTGCACACATTCATTAGCGATTTTGTTGATATTTTCAAATTTTGATAGAGAGAAACTTAGGGTAAGTCTTATTACCATACTGGAGTCTAAATGAATTCTTCATTTCTACCCAAGAATCAATTGAATTTATAGGTAGAAAATTGTATCATTCCTTGGCATCTTCTTATAATGTATGTATGAATAACTTAACATAAAAATATTCATGGTCTACTTCATAGTCATCCATAACATTCTGAAAAAATATAAGATGTTGATCCCCATTTATGGATTTATTCCCTTGAAATATATGCAGGCTAATTCTAATTTCATTAGGAAAATCATTTGAATAGGCCACCATTTCATGGAACATTATTAGTCTATAAGTTGTGACTACAAAAGGATCCCTAGGTGGAGGTTGTTCCATAAAATTTTATAGAAGTATTTCAAAAGGAGGGTTGAAATTGTGGATAAGTAGAGGTCTGTGAGGTAGAGGAGTATGATCCACAAAATGGAAATATCTTAGGGACTCAGTTTGAAAAAACCACTTTATTCTTATGAGTTAACAAGTAAGAAAGATGAGGATTACATTTATTATTCATGGATGTTGAACCTTCTTGAAAAAAAGAATGTAAATTTTCATGAGTAATAACTATATCAGATTTGTCAGATGTGCTAGAGTAATCCTCTTCCAAAGGTGGATCAAATTCAGAGGGTTAATCAATTTTTTCTTTTATCTTTTGACCACTCACTGGTTTCCATATTTTCTTCCTTTTGAATTTGTATTCTCCATCTTTGGGACTAATCTTCTAGTGGATTCAGATTCGAAAAAGAATATTCATCCGTCGAGATTCAAGAAAAGGGGGGATTTAATCAGTAAGGTGTAAAATATTTGCACTGGTATAACCCATATTTTCTTTGAAAGATAGAACCACCACTAAGTCCTTACACCTTAGATGTATAAATTAACTCAAAAAGTTCTTGAAAGAATATCTTCGGAAACTAAGAGGTTAAGATCTGAAAATATTTATGAAATTACCCATGATTCTTGTTGTCAAATTAGAGTATACTCAAATAAGTACATGTTTTATGGAAACCTTGTTTATAATGAGACAATTTTGGGAAAACACTTTCAGACTACTATGAATTTTCCTAATTACGGAAAATATCTATAAAGGTATGTATAATGAAACTTTTCTATAGTAAATAAGTCCCTAGTAGCGTATTCAGAAGAATGTTGTTACTCAATTATACACCCATGTGGCCTGACATAATTCTATGGGAAGGGGGATGCTTGGATGGTAGTAGACTGGATGGTATGTGTCATTTGTTGACAATTTCGAGTCTACTAATTTCCTTCAGATCAATCCTTGAGGTGATTGAGGGGAACACACAAAAGATATGGCCTCATCCTCTTACTTTTTTTCTTGCATTGAACTAGGGTGAGATGAGAAAAGGTGTAACTTAAATGAAGAGGGGGAGATAGATTCTTTCTTCTTATTGGATATGGTTTAATGATGGATCAATCCAAGATAAGCATGGCCATGAATACAACACTTCATTCTCATGACTTGTCAAAAAAAATATTTATATGCTTACCATACTAGACACAGATTACTATAGAAAAAAGTGTTTGGTTTCTCTTGCATTCTATCGATAGTAGAATTAAAGCTAGAAGGCACCTTTTGTGATATTTAGAGAAACAATGTAGTAAATGGAAGTTAGTATGGGGCAGGATCAATCATGGTAGTTGTACCTTCACAAAGGGGGGATTTATATGATGACAGATTCCTTGTATCAAATCGTTTAACACTTACAAAAGAATCCTGCTACTCTAGAAAGTACAAAACACTTGATTAAGTAGTGACATTTTCTCCAAAGGAAAATTTTCATTCATTGATACTCAACAAATGGAAAGATTTGACAAAATCTCTAAAATACTTGACACAAAACATGATGTAAATATTCTGATAAAGTATTTATTGCTTATACTTATAGTACACCCAAGATACACTGAAAGGATAACAAAAATCACTTCGAAAAAAATGGCTACAATAAGGTTCTTAGAAATATTTAGAATATTGTAGAGTAAATTCTCGCACCACAAATATTGAAATAATGACCAAAGCAAAACCATTAAACACTGATATGAACTCAAGGTCTTGGGCTATTGGTGAGTTACAAGTATTTTGTAATCACCAACACCAGTTCCATTCCCATTGAGTTCATTGGATGCTTTCAATAAGTAGCCATGGGGGCACCTAGAGGTAGCGGTTAAATTTCTCATTATGGACCAAACGGAACATAGCAGGTCACTTTGAATGTGTATTTATCGGAATACATTAAGGACGCAAGTCCACTCTCATGTCCCACTTAGAGAAAGTGCTCCTCCACCACTCCACTTCATAGCTTTGGTACAATAAAAAATTTTACCATCAAAATTTTGTCATTATAAATGGGAAAACGAATGGTTTCTTCATATTGGATAGGGGTATTAGATAGGGGGGACCCCATTTCACCTTTCATCTACATTATCATTGTTGAATCTTTAAGTAGGTTATGTTCAAAATCCCAAAATTAAGGAAGGCTTGAGGGTATAAAAGTTACCAATGGAATTGTTAACCAAATTTTGTAGTAGTTTGTGGATGACACAGTTAGTCTTGACCAAACAACTCTCTAGTTGGATCATACCTTTAATAATATCAATAAAAGGTATGAATAAGTTATTGGGAAACATATTCACTTATGCAACAGATTTTATTTTTCATCAATGTGGTAGAGGAGCATCAGATTAGGATTTTTAATATTTTGTAATAAAGTATAAAATCCCTCGAGGACACCTACCTTTGAATTCCTCTTTTTGGGAAAAAATTGGAAGTGTGGGGATGAAACAAATTTATAGAGACATTTCATAAAATACTTGCTTCTTGGAATGGCTCTTTGTTTTCATAAGCTGAAAAATCTCAACTTCTTAAAAAAAAATTGCATGGTATTACTATTTATGTTATGTTCATCTTCATCATACCTATGAGAATCATGAAGTGTATTGAAACCATACAAAATATTGTTTTATTGACAGGCTCTGAAGAAAAGGATAGAATCCCTTTAATAGCTTGGGAAAAGGTTCCCAAGCTCATGCAACCAGAATATAGGGGATCTGGGTCTGAAGAACTTTTAATTCATGAATCAATCTCTTATAGCTAAGGTGGGTTGGGCATTGTACAAAGAATAAGGAACCTAGAATAATGTTTTGAAAGTGAAATATTTGCAGCACTTTGTTTCTTTTCTCTGAACAGGAGCTACCTAGGGGATCAATTTTTTGGAACAATCTTTGTCAGACAAGGTAGCTGCTAGTTAAAGGGAGTAAATGTAACCTTCGGTATGATACCAAGATCACATTCTAGGAATGACCCATGGATCAATGGTAAGGCCATCAAGGCTGTAGAGCCATGGAGTAACGTTAGGTATTTCTTTATGTTATAGGTTTGGGAGTTGGTTTGCAATTATTTGAACAAAGAGAGAAAATGGGTTCAGATTCGGCCACCACCTAACTATTTGGGGGATTTACAACATTTTGATGAAATTAAAAATATCCTCAAGGATTGTCATATACCCCAAAATAGAGCCCAAGATGAATTGATATGGAGAAACATGGATTTTGGGGAGTATGAGGTGAAATTTGGTTACTTGATAAAATTTGAGGAAATGTAATCAAATAGTTTCTGGAAGAAGATATGGAATAAGAACCTAATAGCAAAAATTAATATTTTCTTTTAGGAAGTTGTTAAAAAAAAGATCCTAACTGTGGACAGGTTAAGGAAGACAGGTACGATCATGACTAATAGGTGTTGTTTGTGCAAATGCCAAGAAGATTCGATTCAATATCTTTTTCTGTAATGCACCTTCTCCTTCAAAGTTATGTCTACTATTATTGGGTTGTCTAGGATAAAAATAGTTCTTCATGGGGATGTTTCCTTACTCCTAGATCAATGGATATTCAATTTCCAACATGATTTGACTAGAGAGATCTACAAATTGGCCCTGTCACACACTATTAGGGGCTTGTGTATTGAGAGAATTAATCGGATCTTCATGAATCAAAATTCAAGGCTAAATAAGGTCATTGAAAATGTGGGACATGTTATTTATGATAAAGCCTAAATTATCAAGATTAAATCCACTTTCTCTATCTGCATTTGGAAAGATGTATTCTTAGAAGCATGAATCTCAACCCCAAAATTCCTGAGACTACCATATTATGATTTTCTATCACACCAAAAGCTTGAACTGATGGTGGAGAGTGATTTCATCATTGTAACTAGCTTCTACACCAACACACCCCCAAACGATAGATCGAGATACAACCATGTGAGATCTTGGCCCACCAAGTATTCACCCAATTAGGCCTAACGACATTAGGAGACAACAACATCAAGACTTCTCGGGAGGTCACCCATCCTAGTACTACTCCAGGTCAGGCATGCTTAACTACCTAGATCTGAAACCATATTACGATTTTCCATCACACCAAAATTGTGAACTGATGGTGGAAAGGGATCTCATCATGTTAACTAGCTACTAAGCCAACTTACCAAGGACACCCATAAAAATAAAGTTAAGTGGTCTATACCTCTCGAAGGTAGCCTCAAAATCAATTTCAAAGGATCTACTAAGTAGAGGGAGGGATATTCTTAGGGGAGGCCTTGTTCGTGATCATTTTGGGAGAAGTATAAGTGCATACCTAGGTCCTCTAGAAAATGATTCCAATAATCACATTGAAGTTAGATTTGTGCTATTGGGTATAAATTTGTGCATATAAATAAACATAAAATCCCTCGTTATTGAGGGTGATTCGCTATGTGTTATCAATTCCATCAAGGATCAGAGAAACTATGGGTGGAGACTTATCAACATAATCAGGGAAGTTAGGATGATGATGCAATCATTTGACAGGGTGAAAATTTAGCATACTTACAGATCAGGTAATAAACATGCTAATGCACTTGCCAATCATGGTAAGAACATGACAGATATGATGACGTGGTCAGGGAAACTCATACCTTGGGAAACTAATTTAAATTTGATAAATTATTATATGACCTTTGAGGTAGTGTAATGATGGTATTGAAGTTTCTCATGCCCAACATCGTAGAAAGATCCTCTATTTTTTGGGAAAGGACATACATTATGGTTATTTGCGTTTCAATTAGGTTGGTACTAATGGTTCCACTTTGGATGTTCCTAAAGAAAAATAATGTTTTCAGTTCAAGATGGGAAACAATAGGGTCATAATAAAGACAACTTCATTCCTCCACGTAAAGAATAAATAGACACTTTGGAGATTGCTACACATCAGTGGGTTTACAAAGTACATTCATCATTTAAAAGGTAATTACCCTCAATGTTCTATGAAATTTGGTAATGTATGGGTTGATGTGGGATTTAATCTGAGGGGATTTGAAATTATTGTTTCAAAGGAATCCATAAGCGAGGTTATTAGGTTAATTATGGAGGGTATACAAATCTTTAAAGACAAAACTAGGATGAAATATGAATTAGATACTTTCTTTGGCCCTAGTGAATGTATTTTCGTACGATGATGGTATCTCTCACACTTTCCTTCCTAGTCGATGGGATGATGCTTGCCTTATGGTGATGAAGTATTTGACCCTAGAAGGAAAATTTAGGAATATTTTCTTGTATCACCTTTCTATTATGAATTTTCATCGAAGAGACCAAGCTATGAGCCTAACCTTTTTCCTTTTCAGGTCCCTCACTTCTTCCATTTTTGACTTTAAGAACAAGAAAATTTATGTTCCTCTTCTTTAGGGTCTGATTCTCCTCATAATTTAAAATGGTAAACCCATTATCCCTTCCCAGCCAATGGTTTCTAATGATTCTGAGTCGTACCATGAAACACTATGATCGGCCATGAAACATCTTAAGAAAGAGAAAGATAAAGACACCCCAGAGGGGATTTCCAACGTCCTCTGCAACCTGAAAAAATGTGTACATGATAAGGGTGAGAGTAGAAGAGAGAGGGATTTGGTGGACTGGAAGGCTAGGTTAATGAGGTTTGAATCGAATGCTGATATTATCCTCCTTGTTAACAAGAAATTGGTTCAGAAGGTTAAATATTTCCACCATAAAATTGAAGTCCAAAATAAGAGAATTGGGGGTATGCATGTGGAGTTTGTCATGGAAGAGAAGTGGTTATTTATCCTGCAAGATCAAGTTTCCAAATCCGAGAGTAGTAAGTAGAAGATGAGGCTCCTCCTTAGCAGCTCCAACAGTCAAGACTTCAAGGAGACATATACGGAAGACGGGGATGATATTGATATGGAGTACACCTAGATGGAGGACAGCAAAATTGAGGACAAAGCTGAGAAAAGTACTAAACTAGTGATTATAAAGGTTATTGGATTGAAGGAGAGTGGCCTGAGTGCTAGAACCCACAAAAAGGACCTTAGCACTAAAGAGAAATAACGGCAGGAATTTGGCTTTCTTTTTGTGTGTTTTGTCTTTCTGTTTCCTTTATTATTATCCTAGTTTATATATGTTTTTTATTTAAAAAATGTTATGTTAAATTCTTAAATTGTGTTTTTTTGGCTTTTCTTTGGGGTTGGTCCTCTCGTCAGGATATTTTGACTCAACCACCTTTGTTTTTTGTTGGTTAGCTGGTATAACCTTACTTCTTTCTTTATAAAGGGTTTTTTGGTCCCTTAAAACAAAACTTATTTACTTTATCTAAAAAAAACCATTAAGGACTGATCTAGTGTACTACACAAAGAAGTAGAAATCACAAAATTGTAGAAAAAATATAAATCATCAATCAAAAATTCAACAAACAGAACCTAGAACACAAAAATCAAAGTTAATAAGCAGACATATTTCATTCAGATCTTGAATTCCTTAACAAGGGATCATAAAACAAAATCTCTCAATTTTTTCAATGGCAATACATTGCAACCACCTTGATGTAGAAGTTTGGGAAACTAATATCCATATGCATTTAGCAAAAGAAACATCCAGTCTTAGAATTATATCTCTAGACCTTTTTAATAAATAGAAATATTTAACCCCCTTGATATGATGACAATCCCCCATATTTATACAAATTTGGTGCATTATTACAATTTTATTCCCCCCCAAAATAGTAAGTGAATCTCCTCCTTGTTCATAAATCAAGACCTTTAATCAAAATAGGAATTTAGTTTGTCTAGATTAAAATATCCTATTTTCTGTTAGTATTTTTGGATTGATTCACTACCTTCATTTCCACATGTGCAAAATAAATAGTTGATACTGCCATATGCTCTTGTTTCCCTTTTTTATATTTTTCTCCCAGTAAGAGCTAGAAATTTATCAATCAAATGATGTCAAATTAAAGGACTTGAGGATAAATTTCCAACGAGACTAATTTTGTGTGATTTGGAGCTCTAGAGTGAATGTTATGGCCATTTTAAGTTTTACATGTCAGGATGAACAGGAGAGTGACACATGACAGCGTTTGATTTTCTTCAGGAATTTCCTTTTTCTATGTGTGCATCACTTTTCCTTTATTTTTATAAGTTTTGTGGCTTTGTGCGTAGGTATGTTCCATTATGAAATGTGAGCCAATAAGAAAATGTCACACACCTTCACCTTATCATATTGTTCTCTGACTTGTACTAGCCCCCATGAAATATGAGAAAATGAGAAAGCTCCACTCACCTTCATAGCGTCATATTATTTGATAACCTTCATTGATCGTTGAAAAATGCAAGCCAATGAGAAATCTCCATGATCTTCCCAAATTCAGTCTATTTCATAACCTTGAGTGACTATCACGAAATGTGTCATAATAAGGAAGCTCCATGCTTACTTCACAATTCACTTTCATTTACAAATATCTTATTAGAGTGTTAAGAATAAACTAATGAGAAATTTTCACGCTACTAGAATTGCTAGTCTTGTCAAAGTATGAAACATAAACTAATGAGAAATCTCTATGCACCTTTGTGGTTTCCTAGTGTTAAGTTCTCTTGCTTTCATGTTCAAATTTCATTAGTTATGGTGTCAAGTCTTCACATCGCGACCATTATCTGGGGAGACTTAATTATGTCACTCCTAATAAGGCTAGAATATGTCTCATTAACGTACAATAAATGATCTTATTTTACTCTCCTTTTTATCAAGATTGATTGCATTTTGTGACTTTTATTTGATCTAATATAAGTTAGGATGTAATTTTCCATCTTTTGTTGATTGTAGTTCTAACATTTAAAAACTCTATAATTCCTAACTAAGTGCTTTGGAAATTCAGATTTGTAATAAAATAGGTCACAATCAGTTGAAAGAACAAAGTAGGAAGTGGTCAACATGTTTTTGGAAGCATTGGTTTCAATATGGCTCATTTCTGGAACTCCATTACGTAGTTACGAGCTCTATCACTTAGTTCCGGAAGTTTGGGACTTAGTTTCAAAACTCCATCACTTAGTTCTGGAACTCCTGCATGTAGCTCCAGAACCCTCACAGATAGATCTGGAATGATTTCCTTTAGTTCCATAAGTTCTCTAAAGTTCCAGAACCTATGAGAATTTATTTATTCCAACAACATCTGGTGATTTAGAAATCAATGATCCTTTCAATTAGGAGCAAATTGGAATATTTCCAATTCTTCGTACTTGCAGATCTAGGTATAACTATAATACAGTAGTACACCCATCCATGATCCAATTCAACATATATTTTGTGCATGATTTGGTTCTATCTAAATCGGTAGGATAGCTTTTGTTGTAAATGCACTTGGGGAAGAAGTATATATATGCAGACCTGAAGATAGATGGTAATATAGAAATTTATAAGTATACATAGAAAAAGGCACAGATATAAAAAGAGATAGTATGTTTTTGTAATGCATAAAATTTTATCAATATAGTATCCATTTTGGTTTTGAGAGAATATTAAGTTGTCAAATCCTATTTCAAAGGGGAGCAAGGGCCCACTCTTCCAAGAACCAGGATCTTCATTTTATTGGTATTTATATTTTCAGAACAAATAGTATAGATCTATTAATTTTGTAAATGATTTTGACTACTCAAGTTGAAATATGTCGTATACTTGTTCCTGTAGGTGTTCTAGATTAGATTCTTATTTCTTTGCAATCAATTTTTAGCATTCTCAAATTGTGTGTTTATTTACAAAGAAAGTGTGTTTATTTCTGTAACTTGTGTTTACTTGTAGCAATCTATTCCATTATGCAAATGTGTGTTTATTTCCAGAAATTTATTTTTGTAGAGAGTGTTTACTTCCAATAAGTTTTCATTGTCTGATTTCAATAATGTTTTGAACAAGAAATCCTCAAGAAATTGAGAAAATGTCACAAAAAGTATATTAAAAGAAACAAATACCTATAGTCAGTTACTAGATCACTAATATTTCTTGTTGCATATAGCTTCAAACACCACCCCTTGTTTGAATATGACATCAGAAAAGAGTTGATTAAATGAAGGGAATAATGACACCCATCATTTTTTGGAGCCGTTGTTGGGGACCCAATAGTTAGAATTTTCTAATTAGGTGTCGAAAAGAACAAAAATCATACATCTAGTAATTATAGGATCGTCCCTACGTCATCATAAAATTTATGAGTAGTCCAAGAGAATATAACGGTCGATTCCTCCCAAAAATATTTGAACAAGAATCATCATCTTCTCAATCCAATAAGGAATTTGATCAAGAAATAGAAGCACCATTTTCCCCTGTTAGGAATGAAGAAGAATTTCCACCTTTGAAATTCTTAGATCAAACACTAGAAGAAATTAGAACCTTTAGAAAAAATATCATATCCCAAGAACCGTTTAGAGAAACTTTTGATTCAAAATTGAGTGGTCAACCTCCTACTCCTGACTTTTCACCTTCCCCAAAACAAATCGCATACCAAATTGATTGGGATGAAAGTCTAGAAGGTACTACAGAAATGGCACGAGAAGCTGAAAGACAACCTGATAGGATCTTCACTTATCCAATTTAATTGGATGATGATGATACACCTATGAAAAATATTTCACCTGTACATTTACCCACGTTTAGAGGGATGTCATCTGAATACCCTGACCAATTTTTGTTTGAATTTAAAGTACTATGTCAAACTTATGATTACCAAAAAAAAATCAAAAACTCAAGTTGTTTCCATCTACCCTAAAGGATGGAGCAATGAAGTGGTTTATGGGAGTAACATCTAATTCTATTACCATTTGGGTACAAATGGAAGTTGCCTTCCGAGATAAGTATCAAGATTACTATAGAGGGACGAATAAGAAGGAATAATTTTTCAAGATCATGCAGGAGGAGGATGAGAATATGGAAGATTATTTAGACAGATTCCTCTTTTTGAGCAAAATATGTGGATTTGTACTACAAGAGGAGTTAAGAAAAACCATTTTTCTTAAAGGTCTGGATGAAGAAGAAAGGGAGGAACTTGATCTAATGGGAGGTGGAAATATTGATCAAATAAGAATGAATGAAATTAAAGAAATTTGTAGAATCTATTCACAAATAAGGGGTGGACCTAGAAAAGGAAAAATAGTTAAAAATTTAAACCTTGATATGAACAAACTGATCGATGAATTAAAACATTTCAAAACAAACATTTTAGTTCAATTAACCTCCACCATGGATGGATTGCAATCTAAAGCAAATGCTAAAACTGAACGATTAGCTATGCATTATCCTAGATGCAGGAAGAAGCATCGAATACGAGATTGTCCCCTGGATAAGACATAAATGTGTCTCATCTATGAATCTAGGGAACATGAGATTAATGCTTGTTATCTTCTTCCATTTATTAAAAATTATCTTAAACAAAGTAGAATTTCATCCACATTAGAAGAAGTAAATTTTGTCCTCAGACAACCTAGCCAAGAGCAATTCATGCCTAGGTCAGTTCCTAACCCATGGATGATGCCATGGGTAGCTCAGACAGTGCCAAAAAATTAGGGATGACCACCTTGGGCACCTATACCAACGTGGAACACTTAGGATTGGGTAGGTTAATCTTGGTATGCCCAAGGACACCAAAAACCATGGTCCGGTCAAGGAAACCCGAATGCCTGGTCACAACCTAGGTGGATCCCTAATATTTATGTTCAAGGAAGGACATATCCCAATCAGAATCAATAAGCCATAATGGGCTCCCCAGCACAAAATTCACAAAATGAAAATGTGGTCCAAACCCAAATACCAGCAAAGCTAGTAGCAAACCCAAGAAACAAACAAACAAATCCTATCTACGGAACAAAACCAGAAAAATCAGTTCATCTGAATTCCATGTATTTTAAGGATATTCAAAATATATATGCAAAAATAATTAGCAATCCACCTATTATATTCACTGAGATGACAAAATGAATTTAAACCTCTAGTACGGTTGTTCCTAAGAAGGATGAAAAAGAAGAAGATAAGAATCCAGATAGCAACACTCCTGAGACTCCATTTCCAGAATTTAAGGAAGCCATATAAACTAAGGAATCTGAGTTGGTACAGGAACTGAGGAGATTGAATATTGAAAGACCATTATTACAAGAGATTAAGGATATTCCAGAATTGAACAAGTTAATCAAAATACTATGTTTAAAAAGGCCTGGAAGGAAAAAATAGTACCCCAAGGCTATTAAGGTAGATGGGAGACTTACTGATTTATTAGCGGGAAAACGTTTTCTTCCTAAATACGGAGATCCTTGAAGTCCTGTTATTTCTGTCTCTATAGGGAATAGAGATGTACATAATGTTTTGGTTGATTTGGGAGTGACTATAAATGTAATGAAAGTGGACACTTTGAAAACATTACCATTAACAGGTATACAACCTACTAACACCATATTACAGATGAAAGATCAGTCTGTAGCAAAAATAGAAGGATTTATTGAAGATGTAGCAATTATGGTGGAGTCATGGGAGTATCCAGTTGATTTCCTTATATTGCAACTAAAAGGTAAAACACTTGGTTATCCCATTATTTTGGGAAGACCATGGCTAGCTACAGTTGCTACTTTAATTGATTGCAGATCAGGTGATATGACCATCTCAAATGGTAATAATTCTAATAAAATCTTCTTATATCCTTTTGCAGGACCTTCTATTGATAATCAAGAACAATTGTGGGTTGATGCTCCTGATACTAATAAGAAAAACCTTTCTTCTTTGGTAATGATCACATTGCAAGATCATGTACACGAGGTATAAGATATGATTAATCAACCATTGAATGAACACCAGTTGTCCTTGGAGCAATCGTGAATAGTTTCGAAACCTACGAACTTAGTTTTGAAACCTATAGAATCTATCCCAGAATCATCAGATTTAGTTCTGAAACCATCACATTTAGTTTTGGAACCACACCAACAACAATTCCCTGTGACTATACATAATTTCTCTCCGGAGGAACGAGATTTATCTTAGGGGGAGGAAGAATCAGTAGCTTCAGTTTCTAAGATATCAAGAAATGGTGAAGAATTTCTGGAAAGCTGCAGTGACAAGGAGTTCGACCCATAACAAGATAAGTGTCACAACTCTGCCTACTATCCTTTTTCCAATATTTTGTCTCAAGGAATTTTCAGAGATGTTGTTTCATATCATATGTTGTTGCCACATGCATGTCCACTAAATACCTTAATGGAACCCTTTTAACAAATTAGTTCATCACACATTGGAACCAAACATGTTGAGATTCAACCAGGTAAGATTTTGAACATAAATAGTTGGTTGAAGAATGATGAAGAAGCTAAATTGTTTGATGTTTTGAAAAATCATACTAGAGCTTTTGTTTGGGACTACAAAGATATGAAAGGAATCCATCCAATTATTTGCACTCATCACATTTATACTGAGGACATTAGACCAGTTAGGTAACCTCATAGAAGGATTAATCCAACCTTAAGAGATACAGTCAAACAAGAAATTGAAAAAATATTACAAGTAGGTTTTATCTACCCTAGCTCAGATAGTCAGTGGGTGTCTCCTCTTGTAATTGTTCCTAAAAATAATGGAAAATGGATCATTTGTGTTGAGTATAGGGAACCAAACAAATTCACACTGAGATATTATTTTCCCTTACCATTCATAGATCAAATCCTTGATAACCTTACAGGTAAGACATACTTTTCCTTCCTAGATGGATTTAGTGGATATAATCAAATCAGAGTTGCTGCTGAGGATCAGGAAAAAACCACCTTTACATGTCCATGGGGTACCTTTTCCTACATGGTATTAAACTTTGGATTATGTAATGCTCCGGAAACTTTCCAAAGAGTTCTATTAGCAATTTATGTAGACCTAATAAATGACTGTGTAGAGGTATACATGGATGATTTCATTGTACATGTAGACACATTTGATGATGCTTTGAGGAATTTAGATAGAGTATTAACAAGATGTGAAAAACACCATCTATATCTTAGTCATGAGAAGTTTTTAATGATGGTTGATGAGGGGATTGTACTAGGACAGCACATTTCAAAAAGAGGAATTCAAGTTGACCAAAACAAAATCAAAATTATTTCAGACTTACCTATTCCTCAAACCCCCACAGATATCAAGTAATTTTTAGGGCATGTTGGATACTATAGGTGCTTTATCAAGGATTTTAGTAAAATTGTTTCCCCCATGTTTAATTTTCTTACCAAGGATTGTGAATTTCTTTGGGATGAGCGATGTCAGCATGCTTTTGAGGAAATCAAATAAAAATTAATCACCGCCCCAATACTGAGAGGACCTAATTGGAAAAAACCTTTTCACATTCAAACACATGCCTCAAATAACTTCATTGGTGTAGTTTTGGGATAGAAAGATGAAGAAGGGAAGATGTATGTTTTTTATTACCTTAGTAATGATCTTATTCCCACTGAAAGAAATTACACTACCACTAAAATAGATTTTCTTGTTGTGATATATGCAATTAATAAATTTAGACATTATATCACATGGTACAAAATATTTGTACATACAAATCACCCAACAATTAGGTAATTAATGACCAAACCAGTGGTTGGAGGTAGGATAATTAGATAGTTATTACTTTTACAATAATTTGATATTACTATAGTAGATAATATAAGGAAATCTAATGTGGTAGTTGATTTATTGTCAAGACTGACCACTACAGGTGAGTAAGATCCAGTTAAGGATGAATTTCCAGATGAACAATTGTTTTCTATTTCAGCTGATACACCATGGTTTGCTGATATGGAAAACTATCTTGCAATAGGGAAGTTTCCTCCTTCTTTCACTAAGAAACAAATGAAAAAGTTAATAAAAACCAGTGCACAATTTAAATGGTTAAATGGAATGTTGTTTATATATGGTCCTAATTGTGTTTTACGCAGGTGTGTTAGAGAAGATGAAATATTTGACATACTGAGGGCATGTCATGATGAACCAAGTTAAGGACACTTTTCAATGAAAAGAACAACTCAAAAGATACTTGGCACTAGCTATTATTGGCCATCTCTGTATAAGGATGTGAAGAGATATATCAAGCAGTGTGATCCCTATCAAAGGATGGGACAACAAACTTTTACCAATGAAATGCCTCTGCACCCTCAAGTGGTGATTGAACCATTTGAAATATTGGGTTTGGATTTTGTTGGTCCCTTTAGCCATTCTTCACAAGGAAGGGATTACATTCTTGTGTGTACTGATTGTGTGACAAAGTGGGAAAAAGTGTTGGCTTTAACAAATGCCACTAAATAAGCAGTTGCTAGTTTTTTTTACACAGAATTATGGTAAAGTTTGGTGCACCAAAAAGTATAGTTTCAGATAAGGGGCCAAAATTAACGTCCAGTATGATACAAGCCTTCAAAATGCATTATAAAATCAATAATAGGAAGTCATCTCCCTATCACCCACAAGAAAATGCACAAACTGAAGTAAAAAATAGAGAATTGGAAAATATCCTTACCAAAACAGTTGAATCAGGCAGAAGAGATTGGAAAAAGAGACTACTTGAAGCTGTCTAAGCCTACAATACAACTTGGAAGACTACAACAGGATTTTCACCATATGAGTTAGTCTATAGGAAAAATCCCTGGTTAACTATTGAATTTGAACTGCAAACATTGAGGATGGAAGATAAAATAGGTATTAAGTTGGATGCAACACAAAAGGAAAGAATTCTTCAACTCAATGAGTTGGATGAGTTAAGGATGGAAGCACTTCAACAGACAGAGATAATCCAATATCAAAGAAATCAATGACATGACACACATATCAAGAAGAGAAAATTCAAGGTAGGAGATTGGGCATTACTATTTGATTCTAAGTACCAACAATTCAAGGTCATGTTGAAAACTAGATGGTTGGGAACCTATCAGATTAAGCATATCTTTGACAATGGTTCTATTCAGTTACTTCCCATTGATGTCAACAGAAGGACACTTTTGGTCAATCGACATAGGCTAAAACTTTATAGGAATCCTTGTACTAAGGATTAATTCTTGAGACAGATTGAAGCAGACAAAGAATTTGATCATATGGAAGAACCCAATTCTTCCAAAATGATCAAATAATCAAATGGATAAATCCAAAATAAAGGGAAGAGAATGAAAACTAGTAAATAGCGTTCTCTTCCCCAAAAAAACATTATTTCTCTTAAAGATCAATTGAAAACTAGCAATGACGGTTGATCTCCTTAAATAAATGGCTAATCCAAAATAAAAGGGAACTTCCTTGAAACTCCAGCTATCTTTTCTAACCGTTTTCTTTTTTATTTCACTTTTAGTAATGATGAGTCATCATGACGGAGGGATCACATCATCAAAGATGGTAATTATGTCTTTAACTTATTAAAGGTTAGATTAAAATTTTGCATGTGTGATTGGATTTGATTTAAAAGTGGTATTATGAGTCATCTATTGTACATTATGATTAAAAGAGAGTAATCATGAGGGTTATGTCAGTGGAAGAAAAGTGGTGGCATGTTTATAATGATCTATCATTTGTGTGGAATAAAAAAAGTGAAGAATTAGCTGCAGAAAAAAATCTAGGAAGAAGCAGAAGAATGAAATTTGTATTCCGTAGCTAAATATATTAGGTTCTGCAGCAAAGCACAACAGTTCTGCAGCTAAACCCATCTGTTTCACAGCTAAGCAAATAGTTTTGTAGCCAATCTGAGAAGAGCAATAATTTTAAGGAGAATGAATCGAAGTCGCCCTCTTTACCATGGGGATTAAAAAGAAGTTGGTACCTAAGGATGATACCCAGCTTCTTGCAAATGAAGAAGTGGAAGATGTCTTTAAACATGCAGGGTGGTTGGAATTCCTTAAAAAGTTCTCGAAGTACAATGACGAATTGGTAAGAGAATTCGTTATAGATTTATAACAATCCAAAAAAAAGTTAGAAATATTGTAATTACTTTTTCTGTGAAAACAATAAGTAATGTATCTGGTGTGCCAATTGTACATGTTCCAAATCTTATCAAAGGGACCTTAAAATAATTAGTTGAGACCCTGCTACAAGAGGAAACGGAACCCCAATATATTTACAAAAATAAGAAAAATCATAAAATGGGTCAGAAGGGAAAGCTTTCCCAAACCCTTAGATAGAGCGGCATTTTCGATAGTCAAGTATTTAACTTGTGATGGTCAATTTGGGTCTGTAGGAAGATAATTTATGAATATGCTCATACATCTTAGATATGGAGCTACAAAACAAGAATATATAGTAAACCTTCCAGGGTTTCTTTTTGACCCCATTCATACAATGGCCCATAGGTATTCCTGGGGTTTTGGAACAATCAGACATCATGGGTTAATTCATTTGGTGTGCCAACACTATTTTCTTGTAAAGAAAAATGGAGAAGAAATATGGGAGAAATTTCTTAACAAGTTTAAGCAAAACCCTACTATTATCAGGAGAGTAATATCAACTCCTTTTCCTCCTACAACTAATTTGGAAATTGGTGCCCGTACAGAGGAAAGGAAGGAAATAGGTGGGGAGACTATACCAAAAAGGAGAAGATCAGGAAGAAGAATTAAAGCTGCAGAACCTATTGCACCTTTAAAAGAAACTCTTTCCTCTGCAACAACTACAAGAGAGCTAATATTTGTCTCTAACAGTGACAATTCACCTAGGCAAGAGCAAGAAGTGAAAACTAGAAGAATCTCTAGGAGGAAACCTATTTCTGAACATACTGAAGCTCCTCAAAGAAGAATAATTCATAAGAGTTCTAGAGAAATTCCAAAGGAAATGAAAGAATAGGAAAAGTTGGAAAAAGAAGTTACTAATATTTTGGGTAACATGGCCATGAATCCTCCTGGACCAAGCCAAACTAAGACAAAAAATGAAGATGAGAGATTTGAGGAACATGTTTTTCAAGAGTTGGGTGAACCAGTAGCACTATCACATGAAGAAGAAGAGTTGGCATCATGGAGACCGAAAGGGAAATTTCCTTTGGTAGAAGAGGAATTCTTAACCCCCGAAGAAATTTCAGAGAAAGAAGAGAAATAGAAGGTTAGATAGGTTCTTTTCTTGTCCAGAGCAGAATTCATCATCAAATAAAATGATGAGGAATTGAACTTCCTCAAACTCAAGTTGGAACAAAGAGATGTGGTCATTGAGGAACTACCAACTCAGCTCACATACCAGACTGAGGAGTTAACAAGGGTTAAACAACAAATGATGGAGAAAGAGGAAGAATGTAAAATTTCTAGAAGACAGATTACTATGTAAATAGTCTCTGCACACAATGAATTAACTTATTGGCCACTCAAGCAGTTAAGGGATGATACTTACAGGGAACTAAGTGAAATCAAAACATCCAATGAGGGTTTGAGAAGTAAAATGGAAGATGAGAAGAAATCAAGAAAGGAATGGGAAGAAAAGTTTTACAAATAAGAGGGATACAAATTTAAATGTCTTGTAAAAATACAAATGGTTTGCATAATGAGTGAATAATTACTTGCATTCTGGAGACCTTCTCCTACATATATCATGTTTCTAGAATAACACTTCATTCACTGGTAGCTGTCAAGAATTGCATGTGGCCTTCCACATGAAATAAAAGATGAATTTGATTTCATGACAACCTATTCTTCATCCAGTGTAGAGAAGAAAAATCTTCTCTGCAATCTTATGCTAGAAAAGAACACATGCTTCATGATCAATTTATATGTGGGAGAAAGCCTGCTTAATGCATTTATTTTTGTTCTTCAAAATCATATTGCATGGAAGGAAAGGGATTCTGAGCATCTATTGAAAGCTAGCTCATCTGGTCTCTGCATGAGGGCTCATTATGGTAAAACATTTTCTTTCGTTAAAATTTTTAGAACCCATGCCTTTGATAGACTATTTAAGAAATGTTATCTTGCCAGTTTACAGAAAGGTATTGATGCCTTCACCTTTTATGAGGTGGATAATTTTGAGGAGATTTATGATAGATGTTTGAAAATATGGGAGCTCTTTACGGTTTCCTTGAGGAGAAGGGAAGTAATATCTCCCACAAATTTTATCTGGAGTCTGGAAAGAGAAAAAACTTTATTCACACTAATCCCTCATATCAATGAAAAGCACATGGGAATATGGATGGGATTGAGAACAATGCCTCCCCTTCTTCTCACTCCCATGTCTCCATGGAAAAACAGAGAACCTCAAGATCCCACTCAATTTGAGGAATGGAAGAGGAAAGTAGAAATAGGATCAGGGTATAGTGTTTCTGAACTAAAACATTGGGATATTCAGTTCCAACCATTTGACCTGAGCAGTCAATTGGAATGCAGAATACACAACCCAAGGTTTGAAGAATAAAGTTGGTAAGAGAAATTACAAACAAGTAAGTATGGGGGAGATGATGAGGCCATAATATGTCTCATTAATATACAATAAATGATCTTATTTTACTCTCGTTTTTATCAAGATTGATTACATTTTGTGACTTTTGTTTGATCTAAAATAAGTTAGGATGTAATTATTCATCTTTTGTTTATTGTAGTTCTAACATTTAAAAACTCTGTAATTCCTAACTAAGATCTTTGGAAATTTACTTTTGTAATAAAGCAAGCAACAATCAGTCAAAAGAATAAAGTATGAAGCGGTCAGCATGTTTTTGGAAGCATTGGTTTCAATACAGCTCAGTTCCAGAACTTCCAGACTTAGGTCCAGAACTCCATTACACAATTACAAGCTCTATCACTTAGTTCCGGAACTTTCAGACTTACTTCCAGAACTCCATCACTTAGTTTCGGAACTTTTGGACTTATTTCTGGAACTCTTGCATGTAGCTCCAGAACCCTCACAATTAGATCTAGAACAACTTCCTTTAGTTCCGGAACTTCTCTAAAGTTTCAGAACCTATGAGAATTTATTTATTCCAACAACATCCCGTGATTTAGCAATCAATGCTCCTTTCAATTAGGAGCAGATTAGAAGATTTCCTATTCTTCATACTCATAGATCCAGGGATAACTATCATACAACAATACGTCGAGCCATTATCCAATTCAACATCTATTTTGGGCATGATTCGGCTCTATCTAAATCGATAGGACAACTATGGTTGTAAAACACCTATGGAAGAAGTATATATATGTAGAACTATAGATAGATAGTAATATAGAGATATATATGTATACATAGATAAAGGCACAGATATAAAGAGAGACATTACGTTTTTGTAATGCATAACATTTTATCAATAAAGTAGCCATTTCGGTTTTCAGAGTATATTAAGTTTTCAAATCCTGTTTCAAGGGGGAGGAAGGGCCCACTCTTCTAAGAACTAGGATCTTCATTTTATTGGTATTTATATTTTCAGAACAAATAGTATTGATATATTAATTCTATAAATACTTTTGATTACTCAAGTTGAAATATGTCATATACTTGTTCGTTCAGGTGTTCTAGATTAGATTCTTCTTTCTTTGCAATCAACTTTTAGCATTCTCAAATTATGAGTTTATTTACAAAGCAAGTGTGTTTATTTCTGTAACGTGTGTTTACTTAAAGAAATCTATTCCATTATGCAAATGTGTGTTTATTTCCAACAATATTTTTCTGCAAAGAGTGTTTACTTCTAGAAATTTCTCATAGTCTGATTTCAATAAGGTTTTGACCAAGAAATCCTCAAGACATTGAGAAAATCCCGCAAAAAATATATAAAAAGAAAAAAATACCTACAGTCGGTTACTAGATAACTAAGATTTCCTATTGCATATAGCTTCATACACCACCCCTGGTTTGAATATGACATCAACAAAGAGTTGATTAAATGAAGGGAATAATGACACCCATCATCTCCCCATAAATGTTTCGACGTATAGTTCCTTGACCGGTCTAACCACCAAGACCTGAATCCCTTTAAAATCTATCTCATTACACAAACTTTACATCCATAAGAGCTCATCTACTCTCCCTATGCTAGAATGATAACGTGTGTCCAATGTCATCCATTGATCTTGTACCATCTTTATATTCCCTAACTCCACCATGTTTCTTTCAGACTTTTCTGACTTTGTCTGCCCCACTGTGGACCCAAAACCGTATAAATTTGGTTCATTCAATGGACTTGATGTCGCTGAAAAACTGAATGTCTTAGAGAGGGCCAAAATCACTCCATGTTTCCTCTACTTTGCAGGAATTTTAATTGCTTGGCGATGTAGATATTTGACATCCATTTGAATGTCCCCGGTTTTCTTAAAATGGCTAAGTCCATTTTAAATTTTTCATTCGGTGTTGATTGCATGTTTTTAACCTTTTCCAAAGCTATAAATATACCCTGATCACCCAAAAGTACGAATATTATATACTTTTATGAACCAGTCCCCAAGAAATTCTTATGGTTTCATTTGAAGAAACAAGGATTGAAAATATCATGGGTTTTGTGCTTAATATTCACTGTAGAAGATCTAATATTGAAAAGAGTCTGAATTCATCTTAAAGTCTCAAATTTTGGTCCCATGAACTCTTCAATCTTGTGGACATCATTAAAATATTTTATTTCATTCCATTCCTCCAACATTCCCACCAAATAATTTTTTTTATTTTGACAACGCACAAATTTTCTTACAAATTCATAAGTCTCCTTTACTCAGACTCAACGTTGAAATAAGGGGAACAATATGAAGCACACTTAACAATTACATCTTATAGATATTCTAGGAAAAAGAGAAACTTAATCCAGGGGCCTGGATTGAGCACCAATAAAATACATAAATGAGCTAGCTAGAAACATTTATTCAAAAAGGAGGTTTCCGAAACCTATCAAGATACTAGGTAAATTACCAAATTATAACTTTGATGCGATACAACCAATTTTCCGGTCATATCTTCCACAATAGGTCAAAGGGAGAACACATGTTTTCCCTTGATGAAAAGTATAGTCTAACTCTTCTCAAAATATGAAATCAATGTTAACTTTAACTTAACAATTATCTTGGTCACTAATGACCCTTTTATTCAAAAGAGATGTATATATATACTTCTTAAACTACAAGGTTGAGTCCATTTTTAAACAAATAACTTCCATTTCACTACCGTATTGAGTGGAAAAATCAATGGGGCCATGTTTTTAAGAGTAACCCAAAACAACATAGCTCTCAATCCAACTCCAAATTCACATTTCTTAACCAGGGTTCACACCAATATCAAAGGATGTCACTACCCAAGGTAGTTGGGATAAATATAAATTCATTTTTCTTAGTCTTTGCAATAAGGGTTAAAAAACTTATCTAATAATAAGTTAATGAGAGTCATGTAATTCTAAATCTTATACCAAAGTCTCCTAAGAGTCAAGTAACTAAAGGAATATCAGACTGATGAGACAATTGCTACCCTATGGTATTCGTATAAATTTCTCATTTAAAACATAGGAATGACAACTCAAAGCCAAAGTTGATTACATAAGACAAACAATTTAGTGTGTAGTAAAGATTAAATGAATATCGCACAACAAAGAATAATAAACATCTCTTATTTCATTTGAAAAAATAAATTATGATCAAATAAAATTTATATTTTAAAGGGGTAACTGATGAAAACATTTTCTTTCAACCAAGTTTATTTACAAATCTATTCTACGAGTTCCAAGTTACACAGAATTACTCGATTTTATTCTTGGTTATAAGGTACAAGTACTTAAATGAACTTATAGATATAATCTTTTTGTGGGTTACGAATTATTGTATTTGTCATTATTACACTATATTACTTGTAATTCCATGGGCCAAAACTAACATTGGTATACCAGATTTCCCTACTAAGAGAGCAATCGACATTAGGTCTTTTTCTTTTACTAAGAGAGAGGATGAGAGAATGCTGTTATTTTTGCATAATCATTGTTTTTATATCTAAGAGATAAAGTAAGAGTGAGAGGGTAATTCCATAATTTCCTCACATAATTCTTAAGTGTCATAAACATGATCATTTAAACTTGTATTCTAACCAATTCAAGAAGGATTACTATCACGAGTGTACCTTCTATGGAAAAAAAAAATTCAACCAAGTTCCATAGCAATGTCCTTAACGCAACAAAACTAATAAGAGACCATAATATGCAAATGAGTCTATAGAGATAAGAAGGTTTATAAAGAACTATAACATTACCAATATATTTCCAAATGTTATATTGAGGGCCTCGATGAAATTTTAGGTTGTGGAACCCAAAGTCTTCTTCCAAAATCTCAAGGGGTTTCTTAATTTACATGAAGGGTGATATAGCTATGAATAACTCTTTGTATGAATCATTGTATTTAAAGAGATACCCAAAATCTTTTCTCCCCTATTATTTATTTATGAGAGACATGTTAGAGTATTGAAAAAATAATTTTTCACTCATGTATGCTAAATTTGAACATGCAAACCAGAAAGGAAATTGTAAGGGTTATGGGTTATTTTTTCATTTTTCTCTTAAGAAGAGGCTTATAAAATTAAGCTTGGTAACATATTAATGAGAGGTCGAAATTATTATAATTCACAATAATACAGTTTTAGGACATGGGACAAACACTTTCCATTATTAGGTTTCTCTACAAAAAGGTACAACAATTTATTTCCTACACATTCCTAATGAAGTTTCCTATGTTAGAAAGTTATGCTTTTAACAATGCAAGTGAGTGTCCCAAAGATATTGGCCCAACTTAGAGAGGAATATAAAAATAACAAACACAAAAATATACCCCTTCGATCAAGGAAACAATTTTACATTTTCATATAAAATTAATAATTATTTCCAACACAAGAACAAAGACTTCTTCCAGTGTCCAGAATGAAAAAACTAAACCATAAGAGTTAATACCCCAAAATGCCTCCAAGCACATTACTCCTATGGGTCTGATCATTCAACGAATGACATGAGTAACAAAGTAAGTTTACATCAAAATAAAAAACTTCACCCTCCAAGAGTGTCCTGAAATGTCAAAAGGGTCACTAAGACCTGGTTCTCCTGTTGCACAATCTAGCCAAAATGGATAGAAAAAAGGGCCTACAAAACATTTTACAAATGCCCAAAAGGCAAAAAAAAACATCTAAAATATTCTATGCTATAATGAGATTCCAACGAGATTTTCAGAACCTAAAAATGGTGAAAATATCTCAAAATGGAAGCACCTTTCGAAGGCCAACTATTAAAGTTTTGCAATTGTGTTTCAACAGTTTTAACGAAATTAGCCACGAAATGGGTTTTGAAAATAAGTGTCCATAACTTGAAAACTCTTTATATCAACTCCCATATATTCTCATATATATAAACCAATGCAACTTACAACATCATTTCTGATAACCAGGACTCAAATTTTGACCTATTTTATGGGGTTGATTATCGTGAATGGGGGCTAGTTGTTTTGTTACAACATTACCAGAGGCTTCCAAATCATGCTCTAAAAACTAGATCCCAACTACGATTCCTCAAAACCAATGGTTAAAACCAATTGACATGGATAAATACTACAATTTAGAAGTGGTAGATTTCAGTTTCTTACCAATGGTCCCTAAACCATGGACCCAAAACTTAAAGAATTTCTTAGTTTTCAATTGGTGTTCCAAACAAAAAAATGACCAGCTAGGCTCAAAATGCCCTCAACTAAACAATCAAACCATCCTATTAATTTTCTTAAAAGGTTATTATGACATCCCCTATCACTAGAGAACACGATCCTCCTAAACACGCTCCACTACGGGAGTCCATGAGTCATTTTGCAGGCTATTTTTGAACGAATTCTCCTAACTTTTGCAAGGTGTTTTAAATCAGAGAATATGAAAAACTTGCATTCTAAACACCATCGGTGGTTTAATTTTTCTCAAATTTAATCATCTCGTCTTGACATCAATTATAAGACACCTCCTGCGAGTAGGAAAAAATGCTCCAAAGCGGTTGTTGTAGATGTGCGACATTTCATGCTTGTTATGATATTTGACCAACGTAAGACGAAAGAGAAATTTTTTAGCAGAAACGTCTTTGTTATATAGGAAACTAAACCAAACTAACTTAGTGTTTATTATTCGATCATTCCTCTTACACATGGTGTTGAAAATCCAAGCTTTGATAGCAAATGTCAAGCCCCAAACTTTACGACCAAAAACAATTATCCGATTGACAGGTAAAAATTGGGACAATTTTTTTTGAAATGTTACGAAGGATATAATGTGATTAAACCAGTGTTTGAGTGATAAGGCCAGGCAGATTCACAAGGGTATCTTCCATCAATAAGGCAATCTTATCTCCATCGAGTTTTAATTCATAAATTATGATTATAATAAAAAAAACTCCCTTGTTAAATTTACGTCATGAAGGCTTTCTGAATTTATCTCGGAAAAATGAGAATTGTATTTAGATTTATCAAAACAAAGGTTTAGAATAAATTATTAATTCTACCTCACTGCATTTTCTATGAGTGCGAGATATTAATCAAATTTAGTCATGCAAATTTATAACCAAACCAATACACTCCAACAATTTCAAAATACCACGGATATTGCCCAGCACAAGAGGGCTCAACTTAACATAGTTAACAGGTAATTGAGTATTATTCTATAATGCTATCATGTCCAAAGGTCTATTTGGATTATCAAGATAACAATCTACTCGATCAAGCCTAACATAAAAAAAAATAACTATTCAATAAAAAATTACATAAATTCCAAGTACACCAAAATACAAGTTTTATTACTATTTACTATTTATATTCCAAAGGTGGGGTCAACTAGGGTCCCAAAAAAAAGTGGAGGAACTATGAAAAATCTGAGCCAAAGGATCGCAATCCTCACTGTTGATCCGTAAAGAAAAACCTAAATTTAGTTATGAATATCTAATTTCATTTTTCTTACACACTATGCCTCTCATTTGTCTCTTTTTTTGGCAGGTTTAGGCCCATCCCAGATTTTGGAGGAAGAGATCTCAAAATTGTTTGGTTCTCCTTCAATTGTTTTTTTCCCTGAAAATAGGTTTGTTGAAGCAGCCCATATATTCAAATTTTCTCGAATATCTATATTCTTACAAGAAATCCTGCATGTCTCACATGTAGACATACATATTTATAAACCAGTTGATCCTGGGAGAAGCCATACGACCTGTGCGAAGGGGAATTATGGCCCATATGTAGAATGGACACGGGTTAAGATCTGGTGTTCCAAGAGAGGGGGAGGAGACCATGGTTTGGTATGCTGAGGTGGCCAAGAAGGGGACGAGCAGACCATAAAAGTATCCCTGAGGAAAGGACCACGCCCTTGCTTCCACGGGAGAGGAGGGGACAGAGTCCCCACGGGAAGCGACCATGTATGGGGAATGAGCTCCAATTATAAATGCAAGCACGAAAGGAGAATGGTCGTATGGCCAATGCAGAGGCAGCTGGTCATGTAGGCGCAGCATGGGTGTAGGCCGCACAGTGGAAAAGGAAGAGAAGGGGTCAGCAACCTTAGTTGGGCCGAGCCATGAGAAGAATGGGAGGAGAGAGGGGGTCGTCCTGCAAAATAAATATATAATTTCTTTATTATTATTAATATTATCAGATATCTTAAAACCTCGTCCGCAAACATTTCCATTTTTTCCTTCCTTTTATCATATATGGGAATATGCATAGAGGAAATTGTAAACAAAAAGAAATCATATGAGTACAAGGTTACAATAAAAGCTAACTCCAAAGGGTGACGGATAGCCAACTCAGTGACGAAGGCTAGTTGTGAGGCGTAGTGTTAGGATTATGATTCCGGTGGTACATCTCCGGTTTGACTCTCACCATAGTTACCAAAACCTTTTTAACGGTGGCGGATAGCCGAGTTGGTGACGAAGGCGTGTTGTGAGGCGTAGTGTTAGGCTTATGATCCCAGTTCTACGTCCCCAGTTTGACTCTCACCATGGTTACCAAAACTCTTTTAAGGGTGGCAGATAGCCAAGGTGGTGATGAAGGTGTGTTGTGAGGTGTAGTATTAGGCTAAT
Organism: Taxus chinensis; assembly: GCA_019776745.2. Classification (NCBI taxonomy): domain Eukaryota; kingdom Viridiplantae; phylum Streptophyta; class Pinopsida; order Cupressales; family Taxaceae; genus Taxus; species Taxus chinensis. Next base: position 35,237,892 of record CM034151.1, read on the forward strand.
GATCATGGTGCTACATCTCCAGTTCGAATCTTACCTTGGTTACCAAAACCCTTTTAATGGTGGCAGCTAGCCGAGTTGGTGACGAAGGCGTGTTTTTATGCGTAGTATTAGGCTTATGATCACGGTGCTACATATCCGGTTTGACTATTACCATGTTTACCAAAACCCTTTTATTGTCAAAGATAAGGCTTGGGCATGATGGGAGCTTGTGTTGCGGGCATTGTTATCTCCAAGTCACAGCACCCTACGGTTTGCACAAGTGTGTGTGCTTGAGCTCACAGTATGACTGGATAACATGGGTACTATCTCCAAGTTGTGGGACTTGCTACTTGAGATAGACCTCCAAAGAAAATTGGTTCTTGCTCCTAAACTACCTACCACAATCTACTCTAATGCAGGCAAAAACTAACTTGTCCTAATCTAACTTTCCAAGAGAATAGGGAGAGAGAGAGCATGAAAACAAAGCCTACACTAAAGCAATGATACACCATAAAAGGAGAGAATGAGGATAGCTTTCCAATGTGTGAAAAATAAGAGCAAAATGCATACCAGAAGAGGTGATAACAGTTCTCCCCAATCTGGCAAATGCATTCACTAGAATATTCCATACATACACAATGATAATGAATCCTTGCAAGAGCATAAATAGACACAATATATATGCAATGAGATTGGAGGGGCAAAAAGAATGCAAACAAACACAACAGGGAAAGATACATCCACAAAATCGTATTTATTCCTTCATTGATATGCATAGTTCAATCTACTACAGAATAAGGGACTGGATCACCATGCAAGGAGTCCACTACAAGGGCCTACAGCACATTGGCTTCACAAAACCAATTTTGACAGAGTTTTGCTACAAGAAACCATCTCCCTTTACAATGAGCCTGACACTCTAATTTATAGAATTCTGAGAGGAGAGAGAGAGAGAAATGAAAATCCTGAAATTTGTCTTCCCACCACTTGCAAGATGTCATAAATGGATTGAAATGATGGTATGTTTCTTGTAAAACACCCCCCATACTGTCCCATAACTTGCAGTAGTGAGAAATATATGCCCATGCTTCATTTAATGCATCTCATCTACTAGATAAAACACTGTTATGAACCCGGCTCGGTTTTCTGCAAATTAACCATCGATTCTTCATCAAATTTTGAATTTCTTGATTTTTGTACACCAGGCTTGGAGCCATGATTCTAACGGTACCAATTTTGTGCATTTTCATTGAGAATTTTAAAATATATTGCATTCTGAGTGTGGGTAGCCATTTTGGGTCTGCCAGGGATTTATGTCATTTAACAGGAATGAGAGTTTAATTTTATAGAGATGGAGATGTTTCTTTTATTTTCATATATCTACCATCATTAAAATCGGAGCTCTGGGTCAAAATTTATGACCGTTTGAAGTTTGAGTAGTCAGGCGTTGACTTTTCCTTTTGCATTACGACACTTGTGAGTTTTCACGTCCCGCGCGTACCTGTGTCCCAACTATCCCGGACTCTTTTCTCCACTCCACCTACAAGTCTCTTCCCTTTGTATTTCTTCGATTTCAGCAATGTGGGTCCCGATTGTCCCAATGTCCCTGTGTGACTTGGGCCAAAAAATTCCACTTTTTCTGCATTTCTTTGTATATCGGGCAAATCGAATTTTTGGGTCCCAACTGTATTGACGTCCAGCAGGCCGTTTGGGAAAAAATTTTCTGAAAAATCCGCAATACACTACAACAAGCCATTTTTTCGGATTTTTGCAATTTTTTCTAACTCCTTGGATTTTTTTCCTTGGATAGGGAAGATAGATAAGAGCCAAAGGGACCTTCAAAACATGATTTTGTCCTTCCACCATTTCTACCCTTCCAAATCTGCAGAATTTGTCCAAGTTATCAAAATTACCCTGAAGGGTGAATTTTGGATAACATGCATTACTTGGGTGCATAAGCTATTTGGAGAGGCTCAACAAGAGCCCCTTCATTTAATTCCCTCATGGAGTGAAGAAGCTCCACATCCTTAGATCCCGGAGGTCATTTTGGATCAAGCCAAGAATCTAGATGTGAAAACAAAAATATAAACTGACAATTTCTTTAAAATGATCTAAATAACCATTTAAGTAATATTTTCAAAAAAATATTGAGGCAGGAATCAGAACTTTAAACCTGGTTATCTTTAAAATTGTTGTGGAGCAATTAGGGCTTCATAGATCCATAAACAAACTTCAAGCTTCTTCACCTTAGCTAATTAAAATATTCTAGATCAATCCTTCACATGCATAACCACCTGCTCTTATACCATGTTAGGATTTATAAGGAATGCATAATCAACTGGTTATTGGTAAAACAAATAAATGCCAAAGATTATAGATTATATCATGTAGATTACAAAATGTAATAAAATGATCTAAACGAAAATAACATTCAAGTAAAGAGATGATAACACCATATTTAAGTGGGGAAAACCCGAAGGTAAAAAACCCCACTGAATATAGCACTTTCTGTTATTAAGAATTTATTATACAAATTTTACCCAGCACTTCCAATTCACTCCTTAGTAGTCACAAAATCATTTACAAAGTTATTTCTCACACTCAGGTCAGATTTGAAGCCAAATATCATGCAAATGTGTCAATCCAGTCATGACCTCAGGCTTGATATCGGTCTATACAAATGTAAACATTTCGTCATAGCCGGTTCCCGAGAGGGATCGACCCTGAATCAGATGATGAGGTGGGTGGATCATTTGAGCCACTTCACTCTTAAATAGGGTGGAAGATCTTCGATAATAAAATTTGATAAAAAAAACTTTTAGGGAGGATAATATTGGGGCATCACTATAGTGGTAAATATCCCACTTCACATTTTCACCCCAATGAGAATGCCGCGGTGCAACCCATAGAATTTATCCTCTTCCAAGTGATGTAAGGGTGTAACTGATATTCAAATCGAATGAAGACTCTTCAGTATATGAAATGCTCATTGCAATTAGATGAAATTGCTAACTCGAAAAAATATTCCGTAGCAGCTTATAATCAAACTTAATGGAAAATGAGATAGAAGAGCATGATATGACTGTCATATAAAAAGGAAGGAATTTGACATAGGGGTGACCATAGATACTATTAGGACGAGCATAGAAAATGGAAGAATCCTGGGAAGGGCCTAATTAAAGTTTAAATCTAGGTCGTACCACCCTTATAACCCCATTAATTAAATTAACCATACCTTACATATTCATATCCCATAGTGCACATGATTAATTGAATTAATTACTTTAATTAATTTAATTAACATCCTCACTTGACCACCTCACCTAGCCACATCACCTAGACACCTCATCATGGACCTATTCTTAGCATGTTTCTTTTAACTAAGACTCAATTTCTACTTACCTTAACTAACTGAGACTTAGTCTAACCCTAACATTAGATGCCTATTCTTTCTCTAACAACATACCCACTTATCTAAGCACAAGATACCATTTTAGATCAGGACCAATGGGCAGAACTAGCCAAAAGATAGCCAAGATCTGCTATTTTGGAAAACCTAGGATTTCCTACCTTAACCGACGTCGGTTAACCCTAAACGATGCCAGTCACCCTAACCGTCGTCGGTTACCATATATTCATTTTGGAAACCTTGTTAGAAAGGTTGGAAATTTGAGTTTTGGGAGAGGTTGGTCATTTTTTGAGTTTGGAGAGAGAGAGAGATCTGCATGCAAGCATGAACCAGAGTCTTCTCGAGCATCAAAACACCCCTAGCCAGCACCAGGACTGATTTGAAGGCATTGGAATTCACGGTAACATTCCAGGAAGTGCTGCTGTGGAACTCATCACTAGTTTTAAAGATGAACCATTGTTATCCTCCTCCAACCAAGACTGCAAATACAAGTAAGTGGTTTTGTTCTGCATCATTCTATACTTACTTAGATTGTAGTTTATTTATCTCCATTTAATTATATCTTATTCTCCTTTGCATTCCACCATCACCACTTTCCTTTAAATCCACCCATCCAACCACCCACAACTATTTAGCTCCCCATACCTAACTCATAGGCATTCCTAAGCCTTCCTAGTATTTTTATGAACCTAACCATCCTTCTTCCATTCTCTATGCAATCACAGAGAAGCTCCAAAACAAAGTTTATTTGATTTCCACCATTCTGCCCCTACCGACACCAGTCACCTTGACCATCATCGGTTTCCCCTTTACTGGCATCAGTCACCAGACCGACGTCGGTTACTGTGTCTCCTGACAGACTTTCACTAAGTTGACCTTAACACCCCAAAAACCTCACAGAACCTTACCCAAACCTGGTACCCCACCTAAAGTCCCACCACAGGCCTTCTCAAACCTTTGTGTAGACATAGAGAGATCCTGGGTACCTATTTTGACATTCTACCATTATCCACCCTAAACTGTCACCGATCACATCTAAACCATTCATCTAGTCATACCTTGACCAGACATTGGTCTCTGTGTCTGACAATTTAGCTCAAGGACAACAAGCTAATACTCATCCCCAAACTACCCAGAATCATTTGTAACCTTTTACCAGACCTCTGTCAGACCTGTAGAAACTCAAAACCACCTACCCAACCTCCAGATCTGATCATAACCCTACCTGTTAGATTAGATTTTCTTATTGTATTTGAATGAGATGCCTAAATCATATCAACTACAGTAGGATGTTATTTTTTTACATTATTTCTTGCATTAAATTGTATTAAACAGTGGATTGAAATCCATCTAGGAAGTATCACACTTCCTGGATCTAGCACACGCTAGGAAGTCCACTGACATATATTGTTTAATATTCTTCTTGTGGTCTTGTTTTGTATTTACAGGTAGTTCCTCCTAGCCAAAAGGAAGTTCTTCACAGTCATCCTAGATCGGAAATCAGAAGTGCATGCATAACCTTCAACTGACATCACAAACAGGTATTCCTCCTTGGCCTATCACCCTCTATCTATTTCATTAAATCTGTTAAGAATCCAGTGAAACATTTTGGCACACCTAGTGGGACCATCTCTTGGGTTCATTGCATTTTCTTCATATAGGGAAATCTTGTGTGTCTCTTTCTTTTTGAAAAATACACATTTAATCTTCTCCCTGGTAACATTCTTTTCTTCTAATTGTCTAAATGACATTTGTGATTTGGTGTTTAAAATGAATCATTTCTTTCTTCCTACATTTGCATAGTAGTGAAAGAGCACATTCTTGACCTATTCATCATTTGCTACATCGAATCTAATTGTCGATTTGGGTTCTAAAATCTGTTGCATTTCATCCTTGTATGCTGCATTTTAGCTCACATTAAAAACTGAGGGAAACCTATATGCTGGAAGTCATGCCCAGCTGATGGTTGACATAATTGAATCATAGAAGCACTTTTCTCTTCTCTCTCTCTCTTTGCCAAACTACACAAATAAAAATTCACACATCTTCTTAAACAACACCTTACCTAGAAGAAGTTTTCAATGATCACATGATCAGAGGATTGACAGTGGGTGCCCAACTGGTTTCTTTGTCCAGTCATTATCTTAGAGAAAGGACCGCCCCCGCCAAAACATAACCTGAAACCACCCTTTAGAATTTTCCTCTTCATAGGATGCCTTCCCAACCAAAAAACTTTGTTCTGAATTCACAAGTCAGTCTTAAATAACATAAGCTAAAAACATAAAATTCACTTATAGGATTGCGTGTTTTTCTTAGCTTTTTCCTGAGTTGTGTTTTGAGTTGTGAGGTTACGTTCTCCACTTTCCTCTTCATTTCACACTCCACCATCATAGTTGGAGTATTCTGACTATTTCTGAGTGTGTCAGGGTCTAATACTATCATCCTCAGACTTATGGGTTGATACTCCATCTAACTCAATTCACAAAAACCAAATTTTCTTCACTTCTTCAAATTTCATAGTAACCAGCGTCGGTCTAGTGACCGTCACCTGGTTTCCATCTGACTGTCATCGGTTTACCTAACTGGTGTCAGTTTCCAACTCTTTTGGTCATTTTACCCAAAAAAAGATTCATCACCTCTTCTGTTCTATTTGAAATTCTCAGGACATCATCATATCCCCAGAATTCTAATATCATAGTCAAGTACAGTTTCCTCATTTCATTTTCATCAGTTTTTGGCCTCATTTGCTAACACTATTGATTTCCCACAGTAACCAGTATCGGTTACTGTAACTATCATTGGTCATCCTTTAACCATCATTAGTTAGTCTAACCAGTGTCGGTCACTCTGTTTTGATTTTTAATTAAAACACCGATGAAGTTCACCTCCCAGAATCTATCCTTCTCCATTTCTATTATTTTCTATGTCATTTGTGGAGTACAGTTTACCAGGTCTATGCTAATTCACATGGTTTTGACTCACAGTCAAACCAATGCCCTTGTGTTTCACGCTAGCCTTCATCCACTTCCACCTAGCCCATCACCACCTTCTATCTTGTCGCATATGGATCCAACGTAGCCCATCACCATTAATACTGACGATGAGGAGTTCCCAAGACTCCTTGACAAAAATCCTGGTACCCTACAATATTATCTTGCCCACTCATCTACCTGAGACTCCTTGGGATAGTTGGTATATGACATGCCCATGTCTATCCCTCCTGCCCTCACCCCCACTTCCGTGTCAGCTACCACTAGCTCAACATTTCCTTCATCCACCTTACCACCTGTGGTGTCTCAACTGGACCCCACATCCTCTATAACTGCTACACCAATGACATCTATCACACCCATGGTGTCAACCATTCCTTCACCAACCGCCTTAAGCATGGCCCCATATGCACCCTTTACCTCATATATACCAGTTGCATCACAACCACCCCTGGTGTCGGCAACAGACACCCCCTTGCAAAACCTTGTCCTTTCCATCCCACAGTCTCTACCCCCAATTACCATGAGAGTAGTTACGACTACCCCACCCACTTACACGCATCACCAAAAACCCCTAATCTCATCTATCACTTATTCAGGATATCTTCCACCCACATCTATTCCCCCTTCACAGTTCTCATACTCGGTACCCCCATATACTGGGATGTCATCCACATCATACATCCATCATCAACCTCCCTTCACTACAGGAGGTGCCCATTCCTCACAACCCACCAATGATCTCATTAGGATGATGATGGAAAATATGCAAACATTAGAAGCATCAGTTTCCGGCTCTCACAACTCCTTAACTTATGATGAAATATGTAATGAGCCTATTCATCCATCTATCCCCATTTTCCCATACCTTGTACATTGGGAAATTCCCAAGTTCAACCATTTCAACAGTAAAGAAGACCTGCAACAACACTTGTGGTCATTCAAACATGGGTGCTATCTAATTTCCCATGATGATGCTTTACTCCTACGGACATTCCCCATGTCCTTGACATGACCCACCTTAGATTGGTACAGTGGTTTACCCAAACATTCCATCTACTCCTTTAACCAAGTGGCTCAAGCATTCTTGGACCACTTCTCAATCAATGTCATCAAAAAGGTCACCATGACTGACCTATACTCGACATGACAATATGACGATGAATCTATCACAGATTTCATTGCTCGCTAGTGAAGCCTTATCAACCAATTAACATTCCAGTTACCTCAAGTTGAGCTTATAGAGTTGTTCACTAGAGCTTGTGCTAGACACATCTCACCAAATCTATAGGTACAAACCTTCTGCACCTTCGATGAAGCATTTACCATGGCATGAAAACTAGAAATTTGCCATTGAAGAAAAGAAAATCCAATTGTGAAACAAAAACACCATGTTCAAATCAAATGATGCTTCTTCATCTTCAAAGCCCCAAAACAATTATTCAAAAGCCAAAGGATCTGCCAATGTGGTAGTTCTCAAAGCTGGTCCATCTCATCCATCTAATCAAGCCAAACCTTCCTCCAATATTTCTCCCATTCAGACTTTTCAGTTCTGGTGGGAACAACAAAAATACACTCCAATTGGAGAGCCCTATTCTTCAGTCTTGGAAAATCTTCTTAAGGCCGGAGCCATTGCACTTCCCCCCATAAAACCTCATACTGGTTTCGATCTCGCTCGTCCTATGCCTGCATGGTATAAGGAACATGACTATTGTAATTATCATCATGTCAAAGGCCATAGTGATGGTAATTGCATAAATTTTAAGAACATTGTCCAGGAAATGTTAGATAATGGAGATCTCATCCTGGAAAACCTGAATGCACCGGAAAATCAAAACTTGCATATCTTTAAGAAGTCATTTCCTAATCATACACCATCCTCTAATCAGCATGGGGAATCTTCAACCAATGAAAACAATGTCTGTGAAGTCCATGTTGTTTTCGATATCATACCAACCATTCCCCAATTTCCTCCTGTCCCCTCCATCGATGAAATTCTAGCACGAGCTCCTCTACCTACAGAGGAGCCTACCTCATCTACTCCCTCACCCACAGAGGAGTCCTCTTCATCTCCTCCCTCACCTACGGAGGAGTCCACCATTTCTGCCAATGCCATTTCACCACTCACCTTTGAACCCAACAAACAATCAATGGTATTAACTCTCCTACCCACGGGAGAGTCATGCTCACCTTCCCCTCCACCGAAAGAGGAGCCTACCTCATCTCACCCATCATCTCCCCTACCCATGGGGGATCCTTTAGAAGTGCCACTTCCTGTTGGTGACCATTCCCCATCAGCCTTTCAAGATCCTGTTGATCTTCTCTCAGCTCTCTTACCCACAGAGTCTGAAGCCAACAAATTCCCTGTCTCATAGACATACTTTATAGGGATTGCTACTAAATCAACATCGTCTCCTCTTACAGCAGTGTTGTTTTCATGCTTGGCCGAACGCTTGGATTACATTGATAATTCCATGCTTTGGGGACACCTTCAGCTCCCCTTTTTAACCCAAATGCAAATGTCCCTTACTGATACCTCCATGATCTATCTGAAAGTGTTTCAAGTGACCAAATCAACCATGACTATGCCTGTTGAAATGGATTCTTCTTTGTCACCCTTTCCTACATCTGAACCTTTACCCATGACTAAAACCATTCCTATGCCTAAGAACCTACCTGCACCTACATCTTCACCCATATCTAGACCCATCACTACCTTGGGTGTCATGCCAATGTCAAGCCTTGCCCATCCACCTGTCAAATTGGATTTAGCCACGTCTTCCCAAACCCACACCAAAATTATTCCTCCACCTAAAAGGAAGACCCAACCTTCTAGGCCACATACACCAGTCTCACCCACCACGCCTTTGTCACCTTCATCCCCTTCCATCCATCCTAGGACCTCACCCATCAACCTTGGCCAAACAACCCCCTACCCGAGGTAAATCAAAAGTGAAGCAACCTACTTCTTCATCATGATATTTTGTTATACCAAATTTTCTTACACAACAAACACCCCTACCGTCACCCATATCTTTCTTACCACCTATACCCCCACCAGCTACCATAACTTCATCACTACCTATGAAACTTTCTTCTCTTCAGCCCATACCTTCCACCCGACCTCTACCAACCACTTTCACTGCACCTCCATTATCCCCATGGATAACCCATCCTCTTCCACCATCTTCTTTCCCTTCTACATCACATACTCCCACCTCACCTTTACCCAAGAAGGTGCAATCCAAGGACAAGAACCCACTACCCTCCAATAGGGTAGTTAAACCAACAACACCTTCCATTGCTAGTTCATCTACCACATCCTTTACCCAAACAGGTACCATCAAAACCTAAGACAATACCACCTACCAAACCAGTGGTCAAACCTATTCCACCTCCTATAACACCTCTTCCACCACAATCATCCACACCTTTACCCAAACCCACACTCACTTCCCACTGTGATCCATTGGCAGGGTCCTATGCCAACATTTTAGCCAACCTCTTAGAGACCTCAGTCATCACATTACCGCCACTTAGACCTTACGACCCCCTCAAACCCAAACCAAAAGGGTTTGATGAAACTAAAATTTATGCCTACCATTGTGTGCTAGGACATGATGTAGAGGGTTGTAAGGCTCTCAAAACCGCTCTCCTCCAATTATAACCCCCTTGAAGATAATTTTGATGACAATGATCTTATAGATGAGGACTCTATTCCACCTTCACCAATCACCACACGTCTTCATCCACTACCTATTCATCCACCTGAATCTCCACCTCCACAACCTTTTTATCCACCTCCAACATTAGAGATCAATATGGTTTGTATTCAAGAGTTGGCCAAACCACCACCTAAATGCCAGTGTGCCCTACTTATTTCGCAAGGTTCTTACCCTGCATTAGGATTTTTTCCATCATGTCATTATACTACTCATGACATACCTTCTCCATCCACCTCTTTCCCTCATATTAACATGATCCAAGTTTCCACTCATGCCCAAAAAGACAAAGGAAAAGCAAAAGCAACCAGCCCATCCACTAATCCTGTGCCTAACATACCGACCACACCCACACCCAAAATCACCATTTGAGGTCCCACATACCCTATTTCTGATGGGGTCTCCCATCATACAATGATAAAACAATTACACCAATCCCCTTTAAAAATGTCTTTGTATGACCTCATCCAAACCTCTGAATCTTACCGACAGGCCCTCATGGAGGTCCTCCAATCTATTGAGGTTTTACCTAATGACCATACACCCATGGCCTTCATTATTACCCCTCATCATCTAGCCTCTCTCACCAACTCATCCCCTTCCTCTACACCTCCACCTACTCACCAAGTGGCTTACTCTCAGCTTTTCTGATGATGAAATTGTACCTCTCTAATCAGATGACCCCGATCCCACCCTTTTCATCTCCATCTATATCGATAATATATGTGTACAATGTGTTATGATCAATGGTGGCACCAACATCAACATCATCTCCTCCCATGCATACAACCAAATGCGCATACCTGCCAATTACATGCATAATAACCTAGTTATGTTACACTCCTTCAATGATGTCATCATTTCCACCCTTGGTACCATCATTCTCCATGTTTGCATGGGCCCTCGTACTGTCCCAAAATTGTTCTATGTCTTAGAGGGGGAGTTCCATTATAACCTGTTACTTGGTCGACCTTGGATTCATGTCATGGGTTGTGTTCCTTCGACTTTACACCATTGCATAAAATTTGAACATGAAGGACATAACTACACCATCCCAGCTGACCCATCACCATTCAAAACATGTAACATGTTGTACTAACCTAATGATGTCCTTGTACCAGTTAAGGAATCTACCACCATTGCCACTTCTCCTTCACCCACAGCCCCATCCACCGATGTTGCCACTACCTCACCCGCACCTACCTCTTCTATTCCCACTACTTTCATGGCCTCTGCAGCTGACCCATCTGCTAACCTGTCTAGTTCCCAACCAACTAATCCTTCTTCTTCCCAATCACCTATTAATTCATCTATTCTGGCTACACACATATCTACTACCGACCCCTTAGAAGGAATTTTTCAATGAATCACTCTGGGGGAATACCACCTCTACAATATAAACACATTCCTTACTCCACAAGAGTATGGTAACCTATGCCAACATCCTCGTTATGACCATCATAGGCAGAGGTCTTCCCTTATGGTCCTCCCCACCTTCGCACCAACTTAACATATGGGGGACTTGATACTTCCACCTATTCACCCGAGCCACCTTCCCAAACATGACCATTTTCATCTGACCTCCAATCTCTCACCAACCATCACTTCACCTCACACCTTCCTCCACCGTTGTGCTTGGAAGGGCTTTGGCTTTGGTTTTTATGAACAAGGCCATCATACTATCATCCCATGTACCACCCATAAACACAAAGACTGCAGTGGTATCGGCTTCACTGAACTATCCTCTAAGAAGGCCCACATTGACCTCATCAAGGATGCCAAACCTTCTCCACCCCATTCACCCACGTCACCACCTTCACCCATGGAGTCTATAGAGCCTAAATCCATTCCTCCTAACTTCTTTTTTGTGAACACTATTTCCCTGGGACCTATGACTTATCAATGTGATGGCAAGGCTCCCTCTTCTCTTCCCTTCCTATATCCTGACATGATCAATGATGATACACCATCCATTAACGTCGTTCAATGTCAGGATGATGAGTCTATCCTCACCTACCTTGGTGTAGAAGATTCTTATATTCACTAGTCATTTCCTTCTGAGATGCAAACCATGTTAAATGAATCGACCATCGAAGTCAATATTAACACTCAGGATGACCCACACATTCTAAAGATAGGCCAATCTTTAGATGTTGCTGAATAGGAAGCTTTTACTTCTTTCCTCTAGGATCATAGCAATGATTTTTCTTGGTCCTATGCTGATATGCCCGGTATTGATCCAAACATTTTGGTCCACAATATCATAACCATTCCTGAAGCCAAACCCGTAAAACAAAAGCTGCAGAAAATGCATCCTCGCATTGCCCTTCTTGTCAAATAAGAACTTCAGTGCCTTCTCTCAGTTTCCTTCATCCTACCCATTGACTATCCCCAATGGATTTCTAACATCATTCCTGTCACAAAAGTGACAGGGGGACTCCACATTTGCATGGATTTCCATGACCTCAACCTAGCTTGCCCCAAAGATGACTTTCCTCTACCTAGTATTGACCAATGAGTTGATCTTACCACTGGTCATGAGATGTTATCACTCATGGATGGTTTCTCAGGTTATAACCAAATATTACTCACCCTGGAAGATCAACACAAAACTACCTTCATCACTCCTTGGGGGACCTTCTGCTATCGATTCATGCCTTTTGGCCTTAAGAACGTTGGTGCTACATATCAACGGGCTATGACTTATATCTTTCATGACATCATGCATCGTATATTGGAAGATTACGTAGATGACCTTCTTGCCAAATCTAAACATCAGGCCAAACATCTTACAGTCCTGAAAGTTATCTTTGATCGTCTCATCAAGTATTGTGTTCACCTTCAACCAAAGAAGTGTGTCTTTGTTGTTCTCTCAGGAAAGCTCCTTGGTTTTATCATTTCTTTGAGTGGCATAGAAGTTGATCCTGCTAAAATCAAGGCTATTCTTGAAATGCCTCCACCTACTAACCTTCACCAACTTCGTAGTTTGCAAGGTAAGTTGCAATCTATTCATCATTTTATTTTGCAGCTTTCCGACCTCTGCCAACCATTTCACTATCTCCTAAAAAAGGATGTCTCTTTCAAATGGGATGATGAATGCCATAAAGCCTTTGATGCCTTAAAACAGTACCTTCTCCAACCACCTGTACTCATTCCTCCTAAGGAGGACCAACCATTTTACCTGTACATTTCTGCTACTAATCATTCCTTAGGTGTCATGCACGCTCATCGTGACGAACAACATAGGGAACAAGCGGTCTATTACATAAGCCATACACTTTTAGACTATGAAACCAGGTACACCCACGCTGAAAAACTCTACTTAGCCTTAGTTTTTTTCACCACTAAACTTCTTCATTACCTACTCAATCACAAAACCTTTGTTGTCACCAATACTGACCCCTTACATTACATGTACGCCAAACCCTACCAACATCAGCGTGCTGTGTGTTGGCTCATGCTTCTCACCGACCTTGACCTCAAATTCATCCATAAAAAATCTATCAAAGGCCAAACCATCGCTGACCAACTTGTAGATGCACCCCTCTCCAGAAATCAATCCTCTAACTTTGATTTCCCAGATGAATCCATTGCTACCCTCTCTTTGGATGATACCATTTACCAAATGACCTTATTCTTTGACGGTTCCAAATGTCAACATGGGGGTGGTGCAGGCATTATCCTCATTCCTCTTGATGGTGAACCTATGCCTTTATCTTTCAAACTATATTTTGATTGTACTAACAATATCACCGAATATGAAGCACTCGTATTAGGCCTTCAAACTGCCATCACCTTAGACGTTACATCAATTAATATCTTTGGTGATTCCCAACTGGTTGTAAACCAAGTCAATGGTATATACCAGTGTCGTAATGAAATACTTCAAAAGTATAAACACCATGTAGACATACTTTTGACTACCTTTGATCATTACAAACTTCACACCACTCCACATTCCACTAACAAATTTACGGATACCATGGCCTTCCTGGCTTCTCAGATACCCTCTTTGCCTACCGACTCCAAAATATTTGTCATAGTACAAAGGTTGAAATCACCTTCTTATTTATTTCGAGATGTCAACATGTTTCAGAACCATTGCACCTGACCCACGTGACCTTTGGTGTAAGAAATTTGTAGAATAATTTTCCCTTTCCATTCTACCTCCAGATCTTACTCGTAATGGACAATGCACCTTTCTCAAAAGTGTCTCTCACTATGTCATCATGGGTGGTCTTCTTTATAAATGTGGATTTGACGGTATTCTCTTACGATGCCTTACAAGTTCTGAGATTCCTTATACCATCAAGGAAGTTCACGATGGAATTTGTGGAGGTCACTTCAGTGGCCTAGCTGTCACTAAACGCATCCTTCGCCTAGGCTATTATTGGCCCACCCTCAACCGTGACTGTTGTGACTATGTCAAATGTTGTGTGAAATGCCAACAACATGTTAATCTTCATCACACACCTAGTCATGCCTTACAGGTCACACGAGACCTTTGGCCTTTCTCTCAATGGGGTTTGGATCTTGTTGGAGAGATCAATCCTCATTCTTCACAATGCCATCAATGGATTATAACCGCTACTAAATACTACACTAAATGGGTAGAAGCCATCCCCTCATCTCTACAAAAAAGAAAATATGTGAATTCATCAATCATCACATCATTTGTCGCTTTGGTATTCCTCACCGTCTCATCACTGATAATGAAAAAAGTTCAAAAACAAAACCCTACAAAAACTTTGTGACACCTTTGGCATTCAACTCAGTTTCTCTTCACCTTACTACCCAAAAACAAATGGCCAAGAAGAATCAACCAATAAAACCCTAAACAAAATTCTTATGAAAGTAGTTGACGATACTAGAAAGGATTGGCATACGCACATTCCTTTCACCTTGTGGGCTTACCGTACTAGTATTCACACCTCAACTACTGCCACACCTTTCTCTTTGGTCTATGGTACTGAGGCTTTCTTTCCTCTCGAAGTCTAGATTCCATCTCTCTGTATCTCACTCCAAGACATGCTCAATGATGATGACTTTCGCCAGGACCATTTGGCACAACTTGAGTTATTAGATGAACATCATCTTAATGCTCTTGATCATCTCCAAATCTACCAAAAACGTATCAAATGTGCCTATGAAATTTTGTTCCATGAGAAAACCTTCCAGGTCGGTGACCTTGTCCTGAAGGAAAATCAACATGTAACCAAAGAAGAGAAAAGTAAACGGGGAAAATTTTCTCCTAATTGGCTTGGACCCTATATCGTTACTCATACCTATGGATCAGGTGCTTATCATTTGTCTTCACTCAAAGGTAAACCCAAACCTGAACCCCTCAATGCCTTGCATCTTTGACCATTCTATTGTTGAATCAAGTCCTATATCACCTTCTATCTATTTCAAGCTCGTCCCTTGAGCACCCTTCACCTTTCATATTACCTATTCTTGGGGTCAATGACTAAACAAGAATCATGTGATTACCCATCACCTTTCAGCCTTATCTTCAATATGAGTACCATGACTCTACTCATGGCATGATTTTCATGGATACTTTTCATTTTTTTCAAGATGGAATCCCATGGTCATTCATCACTTGAAACCATCTCTTTCATAGTTAACCTCTGTGTGTTATGGTTTTGTCTTCTAAACAAGAGCCTAATCTTCCTCTATAGTCTTGTCCATGACTTAAACGTCCAAAAGAAAAATCGGATTCAAATCCTTGAGTCAAACTTCCAGCAAAGAGATGACTCCCTCAAAAGGGACATCTCTTCTCTCTATCTCGCTGCTATAAATAGACTGCTCCCTCGAAGGACAGCTATACAAAGCTAGCCATACTACACATAGTCTATCATAAAAAGGGACTATCCTTGCAAAAAAAAATAAAATATTCAGAAGCTTCCCACATCGATCAGCTTCATGAATACCTCAAGGAGATAATATACTCATCCCACATAGACTTCCCGCATTGATCAATCTATCAAAAACAAGAGAAAAAAGAGGAAAAGATAACCTTTTTTCCATGGAGTTTCCTATTTTGATCTTGGGTATCTTGCCAAGTAGTTCTACTGTCTCACACCAGGTTACGCTAAAACCAACCATTTTCACCTCATTTCCTTTTCACCCTAATTTCCTACCTTCTCAAGGGACTTGCTACAAAAATGACATTTCGTGATCATGTGACTTTCTTCACCCTTAGCATAGTCAATCATGCAATGCCTTTAGGGTCTTATGTTCATAAGCCCACCTTTGGTATGGTAGACTTGTTATGGTTCTTCCAATTAGGTGGCTCTTTTGGTCACCTCTTACCCTTCACCTTCTTCATTACTTGTTGATTCTTCTATACAAGATTAGACCATTGACACCTACACTTTAAGAATTCCTCTTTCATCAATATCACCATCTCTAACTGACCTAAACTAAACCATGCCTAAAATCACCTAAACGCAACCATGCCTAAATGACCTAGACTCAAAACATGCCTAAAACCTACCAACCCATTCATCTATCCTCATCTTATTCTTCCCTAGCTTATGGGAGAACTACATCGACCTGAGTCCCCTTTTCACCAGGGCTATGTAGGCAGCACTCTGAGGGCATGGGGCCCTTGGAGGTTAGCTCAGCCATCTTTACCCTAACCAATTTTCCCCCCATTTTTCTATTCACATTCTACCTTAGTTAGTTTCCATTTTACATAAAAATTGGAAATTAAACAATCATAAAAACATACATACCTACCATTTTATAACATCACCATATCATACATCATCATTTATTTTCCATAAAACCAACAACTTGGAAATTAAATCAAACGCAAACATCAAACATACTTAAATGACCTAGAATCCACCATGCCTAAATACCTAAACTCAACCATGCCTAACATTAAACTCAACCATGCCTAACTCACCTAGACTCAACCATGCCTAAGTGACCTAAACTCAACCATGCCTAACTGACCTAAACTCAACCATACCTGAATGACCTAAAATCCACCATGCCTAAGTGACCTAGACTCAATCATGCCTACATGACCTGACTCCACCATGACTCAACCATCTAAATGACCTAATCAACATGCCTAAGTTACCTAAAATCAATCATTCACATGACCTTAACTCCACATGCCTAATCTACCTAGTTTTCATCCATACACAATAACCTAAAATTAAAAACATAGGTACATCATCCATCCAATAAACATCATCAACTATATAAATGGGAGTCTATATGTATCAATACATATATATACATAGATATAAATAATACCAAAATATCAAAATCTCTCAGATACATCCTCACCATATTCGGCATGCAGGCCGGTATATTGTCAAAATCTCAAAACTCTCATGTACATCCTCACTATCTACGGCACGCAGGCCAGGTATATATCAAAATATCAAAAATAATAATCATACACCCATAATCCTCACCCCACCTGAGACCTCAAGGCCAATATCATATGTCTCCTCCTCCTCACATGTATGGCCCCCCCAACATCTCCCCACCTCACATAGGTCTCAGTATAGTCTCCACCTGGCCCATAGCTGGGTCTTGCCTCCATGAACTCGTAATCTCACCCTGACCCTGTCTTTGGGCTCACCGCCCCCTGTGCTCTCTGAGCTATGAGTACGAGAGCTATTCCTCTCACTCACTACATGTTGTGCCCTTTCACAAAGCATAATAGGTTATGTCTATCCCTCAACATGATCCTGGTAATACCTTTTCGTTCAGTGCATCCCTGAACACTTGTCATAGAAATTGATGAGGTCAGTCGGCTTTATAAGCCAACTATCCACCTGTCTATTACCACTTTTCATGGCCCCATTTCACCTGTGTTATTTTTACCTCAGGAACCTATCCTGAGATGGTCCCTATATGATGGGACCATGTACCCACATGCCTGTATTGGTATCCCTACCTGCCAAGCCTGTAAACTACCCCTACATTTCCTTAATTACATTTAGGGATTTTTTATCTGTTCCATCCCTATAGGAGCTTGACCCCGTGTCATGACCTATTTACCTAGACTTGACCTACTTTGTGTGACCATTGACCTTGTGTACTCGTTATACCTTGCGATGTTATTACCCATGTTGTTTTAGTCTAACAACCATACCTTTCCTATTTTTTTCCATTTATCCTGACTAAACCTTTGGTGTACAAAAACATACCTAAACGTTCCTACACCTGACCTTGTTGTGATTCATGACCATATCATGTGCCTAGGATACCTTAATCACGTCAACCTTGTTTGGATAAACCTATCGAACTTGGACAATGTAGAGTTTCCAAGCTCTTTAACTTCGTACCATGTTGCAGTTTATACGTGTGCATGCGTTTGATTTCCATTTCCCATTACCCAATTTGACCGTGGCTCCTTACCCATTACCCAATTTGACCATTACCCATTCCAAATTTGACCCTGGCCTATTACTTATTACCCGCGTTGACCATCACCCTTTCCCAAAGTACCCATACCCTTCCCCACCTACCTTAACTTACACCAACTACACATTTATCAAACCACTCACTGATTCTGTATAACACCTCATCAGTTCCTAGTTTGAGGGGGATCACCTTCACCCACACTTGGGGCAACCCCGCTCTCACCCACACATGGGGCAATCACTTCATGTTTTTGTCAGCGTCGCTTACCAATACAAGCTACACGACAAAAAGGGGAAAAATGTAGACACCAAAATTAGGTCGTACCACCCTTATAACCTCGTTAATTAAATTAACCATACCTTACATATTCATATCCCATAGTGCACATGATTAATTGAATTAATTACTTTAATTAATTTAAATAACATCCACACATGACCTCCTCACATAGCTACATCACCTAGACACCTCATCATGGACCTATTCTTAGCATGTTTCTTTTAACTAAGACTCAATTTCTACTTACCTTAACTAAATGAGACTTAGTCTAACCCTAACATTAGATTATTACTATTTCTCTAACAACATACCCACTTATCTAAGCATAATATACCATTTTAGATTGGGACCAACAGATAGAACTAGCCAAAAGATAGCCTAGATCTACTATTTTAGGAAACCTAGGATTTATCTCCTTAACCGATGCCGCTTAACCCTAAACTGACGCAGATAACCCTAACTGTCGTCAGTTACCATATATTCATTTTGGAAACCTTGTTCAGGAGGTTGGAAATTTTGAGAGGTTTTTCATTTTTCAAGTTTGGAGAGAGATTTGCATGCAAGCACAAACAAGAGTCTTCTTGAGGATCCAGATGCCTCATAGCCAACAACAGGACTGATCAAAAGGCATTGGTATTCAAGGTAACATTCTAGGAAGCCCTGTCATGGCACTGATCACCAGTTTCATAGATCAACCATTGTTATCCTCAACTAACCAGGCCTGCAAATACAAGTAACTGTGTTTTTTATCTGTATCATTTTATACTTACTTAGATTGTAGTTTCTTTATCTATGTTTAATTAGATCCTATTCTCATTTGCATTCCACCATCCCCACTTTCCTGTCAATCCACCCATCCAACCACCCATAACAATTTAGCTCCCCATACCTGAATTCTAGGAATTCTTGAGCCTTCCTATCATTTTCATGAACCTAACCATCCTTCTTCCATTCTTTGTGTAATCACAGAGAATATCCAAAACCAAGTTTAGTTGATTTCCACCATTTTCCCCCTACCAACGCTGGTCACCTTGACCATCGTCGGTTTCCCCTTTACCGGCATCAGTCACCAGACTGACATCGGTTACTGTGTCTCCTGACAGACTTTCACTAAGTTGACCTTAACACCCCAAAAACCTCACAGAACCTTACCCAAACATGGTACCCCGCCTAAAGTCCCATCACAGGCTTTCTCAACTCTATGTGCAAACAGAGAGAGATCCTGGGTATCCATTTTGACTTTATACCATTATCCACCCTAAATTGTAACCGGTCACATCTAGACCATCGTCGCTCATACCCTGACCGGTGTCAGTCTCTTTTTCTGAAAACCTAGCTCATGACATCAAGCTGATACCCATTCCCAAACTACCCAGAATCATTTGTAACCTTTTACCAGACCTCTGTCAGATCTGCATAAACTTAAAATCACCTATCCAACCTCAAGATATGATCATAACCCTACCTGTTAGATTAGATTTGCTTATTGTATTTGAATGATATGCCTAAATCATGTCAATTACATTAGGATGTTATTTTTTTAGATTATTTCTTGCATTAAATTGTATTAAATAGTGGATTGACATCCATCTAGGAAGTATAACACTTCCCAGATCTAACACACGCTAGGCAGTCCACTGAAACATATTGTTTAATATTCTTCTTGTGGTCTTGCTTTGTATTTACAGGTAGTTCCTCCTAGCCAAAAGGAAGTTATTCACAGTCATCCTAGATCAAAAATCAGAAATGGGTGCATAACCTTCAACTGACATCACAAATAGGTATACCACCTTGGCCTATCAGCCTCTATCTATTTAATTAAATCTGTTAATAATCCGGTGAAACAACTATCTCCAAGTGTGGGACTTGCTACTTGAGATAGACCTCCATAGAAAGTTGGTTCTTACTCCTAAACTACCTACCACAATCTACTCTAATGCAGGAAAGACTATCTTACCCTAATATGAATTTCCAAGCAACTAGGGAAAGAGATTACATGAAAACAACGCCTATGCTAAAGTTGTGATACACTAGAAAAGGATGGAATGAGAATAGCTTTCCAACGTGTGAAAAATGGAAGTAAAAGTGCATACTAGAGGGGGTGATAATAGTTCTCCATAGTCTAGAAACTACATTCACAAAAAAATTTCATACACACACAATGATAATAATCCCTGCAAGAGCATGAGATAGACACAATATATTTGCAATGAGGTTGAAGAGGAAAGAAGAATGCAAACAAACACATCAAGGGAAAATACATCCATAAACTTTCATTTATTGCTTCATGATATGCAGAGTTCAATCTATTACCAAATAAAGGCCTGGATCACCATACAAGGAGTCCAATACAAGGTCCTATAACACATTGGCTTCACAAAACCAAAATGAAAGAGTTTTTCTACTCAAAACTATCATTTTTTTACAATGAGCCGAGTATGCCAATTTATAGAGTTTGGAAGAGGGAAGATTGAAATATTGAAATATTCCTTTCAACCACTTAGAAGAGGAAATAAATGAATTTTAATGATGTTATTTTTCTTACAAAAGTCTCCCCATTTTGTTACATAACCTGCGGTTGGAGAAAATGATCACCATGCCTCTTAATTGCACTCCCAATTACCAATAAAAACATTGTTCTAAACCTGGTCCGTTTTCCTCAAAATTCTCTATCAAATCCACATCCAATTATATATTTATAAACTATCATGCGTTGGGCTCGGAGCCTTGATTCCAATGAGACCAATTTTTCATGATTTCATTGAGAAATGCAAAATATATGGCATTATGAGTGTGAGTAGTTATTTTGAGTTTGCCAAGGATTTCTTACAATTCACGGGAATGAGCTTTTAATTTTTTGGAGCTGGAGATGTTTTTTTTCTTTTCACCCACCTACCCTCATTAAAAATAATAAATCCATTTTTTGAAAATTAGAGTTCTAAGTCAAATGTTGTGCCTTTTTTAAGTTTGGGGGTCAGGGATTCCACTTTCCCTTTGGGTTGCAGGTATTGCGGGATTTTTGGGAACTCACATCCCCGCGGTACTTAGGCTGTGCGGGTCTCCTTTCTCCACATCGCCTGACTCAGGCTATTCTATCCTTGCACATCCACTATTGAACATGCCACATGGGCCATTGACCACTGACTTCTCCACAGCACTCACCCTTGAATATTTCAACTATTTCGGGTCCGCGTGTCTCAGTTGTCCAAGACATTTTTCTCCACCATCTCTGCACTTCACTAGCTGCAGATATTTCAATTTTTTGGGGCCCACACGTACTTTTGTCCCAGCTATCCTGCTGACCGTGTGGGAAAAAATCTTTCACTTTTTCCACATTTCTAGCTGCGGCTATTTCAGATTTTTGGGGGCCGCGCATACTTTCGTCCCAAATATCCTGTGGACTGCACGAGACAAAATCTTCCACTTTTTCTATATTTATCTAGCTGTGGCTATTTTGTATTTTCAGGGCTAGCGCGTACTTTTGTCCCAATTGTCTCGAGGACCGCTCAAGACATTTTCATCCACTTTTTCCACAGTTTTTGTTGAATTTTCTAAGTATTTCCTCTTTCTTCTCTGCAACACCCCCTTCGATCAACCTGTTTTCTCTGTTCTAGTCTGGTGTGCATTTTCTAGCATGCCTAATTATCAATTTCACTGGGAGAGGGAAATTAGATAAGAATTTAGTGACTCGCTGGGGACATTTTCTTGCTAAATAGAGTATGAAAAGTGGCCTGAGGGTATCCATTGGGAATTGTGTCTTTGTTATCATTATGAACTGATCTGAACTATGGAACTTGATCCTAAAATGCTTAAGATGATGTTGTATTCTTCCGAAGCTGCCCCCTGCAGCTCATGCTACTAATATTTATAAGAAAATCTTGAAGTCAAGGTTTGTGAGTGTAGAAAATTGTTTGAAACATGGATTTTCCCATTCCTGCAACTGTGATCCATGAGGCTGAATGGTGAGTACTTATGAATGTTGCCTTAACATCTGATTTTAGTTACTCTACATTTTTTTGAATTTTAAATTTACAACTGTTGCAAGCAACTACTGCAGCAATTTATACTTCATGAGGTGTGATGAAACTGTATACAGAGAACACACTAGAAGCAATAGAACACATGCACCAACACTTAGGGAAAATAAAACTTATTCTAATAACAAAAAAAATGTGCAAAAGCACTTGGAGGAATTGGAAATACTAGAATAATATGTACAAGGGTGAGAAATTCTTCCTTCTAGTAGCAATGTTTGAGATAGATTCCATTGACTGGAATCTGTAATTCTTCACCGTCCAAATTAGCTAGCCAGAAGTCAATACTACTTTTGCATTATATGATCATATAAGGACCACTCCATATGGCATCAAACTTGGAATGCTTTACTGGCTTTGCATGATCAACATCCCACTTCAGTACCAAGTCTCCTGCTTGGAATGTCCTAGATTTAACTTTTTTTATCTAATATCCTCTTGATCAATTCATGATCCTTTTCCATGGTCTGCACCGTATGTTCTATTGCTTCCTCCAATTCTATCAGTTCTGCATACCTAATTTCCATGGGTTCAAATTAAGATAGTTTCAACTAATTCATGAGTTCCAATGCCGGAAACTCAAGTTATATTGGTAGCACTATTTCCTTCCCATATACAAGCTTGTATGGAGAGATGCATGTAGACCTCTTGGGTGTAATTCTATCTACCCATAGAGATGATTTCAGCTTTGTGTGCCAAGTTCTCTGATACTCATCCAGAGTCATTATGATGATTCTCACTAAGTTTTTGTTTATAGACTACTTGGCCATTACCCTAGGGATAATAATGTGATGAAGTGTTGAGGTACACACCATTCTTGATAGCCCATTCAATGATTTTTGTGTCAAGGAATGCCAATGCATTATTTTATATGATAGTGGTGGGAACTCCAAACCTTGTGACGATTATTTCATAGAAATATAAGATGTGTGATTCATTTACCAACCTAAGTGCCACTTCTTCATTCCAATTGGTGAAATAGTATGTTTCTGTAAGCATCCACTTGTGGCCTTGTTAGGTTATGGATCCTGTTTTCATGTGAGAAAGTGTTGAAGACTCTACACTAAGAGTATTGTACACTTTTCACAGTTATCTCATTGGGGTTCGGGGCCGGAGCAGGCTCTGAGCGGGGATCCGGGGGCGGCAGCCCCTGATAGTGGGTGTTTGGGGTGTAACCCCCGAGAAATTATTTTTGGCCTTGAAACATGCCCAATATACTAGGAAACATGTTTTTCTCATATGGGCAGGATTTTTGACCCATAGGTTTATGGGACAGTTTTAGCCCATGGTTTTAATACCCATGGTTTTGTAAAACTACTTAAGTAGTTTTCTAATTATGTGGTTTTGTGCATATGGTAGGGTTACTGTAACATTGCAGATGTGTATGAATTCGGGTGTGAATTTTGTAGAGTTTTTTTAGCATAGCTTCAAATAGATCTGGGTATTGTATTGAGAGAGCAGTGGCTTGTAATAAAATATGAGAAATTTATTCTTTGGTGGACATATCGTGTTGTGTTATTTTTATTTTGCACTTTTATTTGAGATCTATAATATTTTCTGTATTTTAGTTTCTACTGTTGCGATTCTATGAGGGACTATTCCACATATTTTATCCCTTATTTCCTAACAGGCCTTGAATTGAATTTGGATTAATAACTCTAATGAATTTTAATCCCCATTACATGAATGGTTGATCTAATGAGATTGGATAAAAAGGCAAGGCTACTAACCTTTCCTTCCCTATGAAGAATGCCCATTTCTTGCATTTCTTCATCCATGAGTAGCAATCACTAAACACCATAGACCAATAGTAACTAGCCTTCATGATTTTGAGATTTTTTACTTGTGGAGAAAAGTGGCCTCCTACTTTCCCGTCATGGAACTCATTTAATATCTTCCCAACTTGACTTGTTGGGACACACCTCAATAACACCCCGTTCACATCCTTCTTGAATAGGATTCCATCAATGAGCACATATGGGATGGATTGAAATCTAAAATATATTCTCTTAGCTTTGTTCCATTCTAGAGGGCACAAACATGTTTGGAGATAATGCTCCAAGTCTTGAGTCCAACACAGAATGGGTGCATCGTTAGCTAGTTGTTCTTGATCATTTGGAAGTAGCAGGACAACCTCTTCTTTACCTATTGACTCAGCTTGTTGTTTGGAAGTGAGATGCTCACACAAACATTTTCCATGAACTATCTTGGTCACTTTGATTTCAATATCGTATTCCATTACCTGAGTGATCCAAACTGCTCTCTTCTCATTCAAATCCTTGTTTAGGAGAAAATACTTGACATTAACATTATACACTAACAGTTTAATCTTATTGTTCGAGACCAAGTGTCTGAACTTCTTCAAAATCCTAATTACAACAAGAACATGCTTTTCAATAAAAGAATATATTACTTCATAATATTCTAAGCGTTGACTAAAGAGTGTTATGGGTTGTTCTTGATTGTCTCTATTTAGCTATACCAAGATAGTTGAGATTGTGTTTGATCCTCTAAAAGCATACATCATGAAGTCCTTTGAAAATTCTGGGTTGATAAGAGTTGGGGCTTGTGATATTACATGCTTTATAGCCTCAAAACTCTCTTCTCCTTCTACTAGCCATTTGAATGCAAGATTATTCTTCAACATTATTTTTAAAGTATTCCCAAGAGTGGAAAAATTAGGAAAAAAATTGCAGACAAAATTGATCCTTCCTAAGAAGCTTTGAAGATCCTTCTTATGAATTGGAAATGACAATGCTCGAATCACTTCAAATCTTTCTGGGTCAATTGTCAATCCTTATTTTGAGACAATATGGCCTAGAATCTTGCCTTCGTGATCCAGGAATACAAAATTTTTGGGGTTCAAAGACATTCCAAATCTTCTACGCCTTTGAAATACTTACCTTAGGTAAAAGAGGCGGTCTGTTGCATTTCTTGAGAACCCAACGATATCATCTAGATATATGAGAACTATTTTTTTGATCAACCCCTTGAATTCCATATCCATTTCCCTTTGGAAAATGGCTTCGACATTTGATAATCCAAATGGAATATAATTGTAAGCATATGGAAGGTTGTCTTGAACTGATCTTCTTATTTCACCATTATTTGGTTATATCCTGAGTAGCCGTCTAGCAATAAAAACCTTTATGAACTAGTAACAACCTGCAATATTTTCTCCATTGATGGAAGTGGGTAATGATCTTTGAGCGAAGCTCTATTTAGATCTCAGAAGTATACACACAATCTAATTTCTCTATTTATCTTTCTCACCAACACCAAGTTTGTAACAAAACTTGAATGTTTGATAGGGAAGATGATGCTAGCTTCAATCAACTTATTTAACTCTTTCCTCATGAGAGGTTCAATGTGAGGGTTCAACGACCTTTTCTTCTGCATGATGGGCTTGGATTCCGGATATAGCTCAACAATATGTTGTGCTAACTTTGGGTTGAAACTTAATAAATCCTTATAAGTCCAGGCGAAGACATATTGGAATTCTTGACAAAGTTGAAAAAATTCAGTTTTCTCTTGTCGGGTATTTACTTTTCCAAGTTGCAACATCTTGCCTTCATCTACTGAAATGGGTACTGAATCCTCACCCTTTACTTGAATTTTTTCCTTTTCCTTTCAGAACTGATCATTTGGGTTGAAAATTGACTCCAAAGTTTCCAGACCTTTCGGTATTTTTTTAGTCCTCACCTGCACCACTTGGTCACCATAATGTTGCTCCAACTTGTCTTTGTTTCTAACAGAGAACTCATCTTATTCCTTTAGAAAATTGATTATTTGTTGAGCATTCTCAAAGACCTGCAAAATTGTATTATTATCCGGAATAGCTGGTCTTACAACTAATTTGATATGAGGCTAGGTTTGTTCACTTTTGATACTTTCTACAATGTCAAATGCTACCCCAATTGCTGCAAGTCTATCTGCTGCTCCATTCTTCTTCCTTAGGATGGAATTTATGCTAAAAGCTTCAAAATATTCAATGAGGTCCCATACCTAATTTTGTAGTTCTTCAACAAATCATTCTTAGCAGCATTTTATCTTCTGATTGGGTTCACAATTATCTCACTATCTCCAAATACTTGTAAGTTCTCAATACCCCTCTTTCTTTCCCAATGCAATCCATGAATTAAGGCTTCATACTTTGATGTGATGTTTGAGAAAGAAAACTGGAAATGGAAAACTGGGTATTAGTTTGTACCTTGTGGTGAAATAAGCATGACTCCTCCTCTGGTACCTTATCTACTCCTTGAGCCATCAAAGAATAAATGCCACACCTCATTATCATCTTTGTGATCTGGCTTGGTAATGCTAGGGAGATGTTGATTCTCTTCATGTAAACAATAAACTCCTAATTAATCTTCTTCCATTTCCTTTTAAGGTTCAAAATCATGCCTCTTGTTCACCCATTCATCAAGAGTCAAGTCTTGAATGCATTCGACTTTGGTATCTGCTTCATATGTGCTTGGATAATCCTCTTGATCAAATTTTGAACAATCCACATTGATTGGATTTGCTGTATGAGGCTCAATATGAAATTTTGTAATAGGCTTATATCTAGTTGTAGCCTTAGCTCCATAACTTGTTCTGAATAACATATGTGACGAATCAGTAGACAAATAGCCTCTAATTTTACTGGTGAAGTATCTTGACAAACACAATGAAAAGAGTAGTGGAAATTTTATGACTGATACATCATGTAACACCATTACATTGGGACATGCATGTAATGTGTGGCTCAGATATTTGATTACCCCAACCGTTGTTACCGCTATCCCATCCAATTGCACCACACCTTTGGAAATGACTTCATATTGAATGTTAGGAAATTAAATATTAATGTTTACATTATAGTTTGGTATTTACCGAAAGGTAAATAATTAGTTTGTTAGTTAATATTTAATAGTGTTATATAATAAATATTAGGTTTGAATGCATGTTTTAATAATATATTCTATCAACAATATATATTATTCATAGAGTATGTTTTACCCGTGAATATTATTTTGGGTTATTTATTGTAACACCTCTCTATTTATTAGGAGGTGTTTGGTTGTACTTCTGGCTATATAATAGCCCTTAGACTAAAGAAATATTATTGATTGATTTATTGTTTATTCTTCTCCAATGTAGTAGATAAATCTGTGCATAAGATCTAGTAATCTCCTACATTTGGTATTTGAGCGAAGCTAATGGTGTTCAAATAATTTTCCAAGGGGCGGTTGTTGTCCTCCATTGCCCCTGTGGCTGGTGTAGTTATATTATTTATCTATGCATTTGTTTGTATTTTGTTTTTTATATGGATAGACTCGCCATATATGTGAGTTCAAATTTTCTAAGATCAACAATCAGGCAGAAGTATAACAAAAATAAATTTGGAGATCTATTTTTTCACGAGAATATCAAATTTCTGGTGATTATTGCAATTTACTGTCATTTTTTTGATACATCTACCAATAGTAAAAGGTTTCTTTGTTCATATTTTTTAGAATCAGTTACTCAATCCTGTGTGGGTGCCATTGTATGTTTATTGGGGAATCATGATATTCATTGCAGGAGAAAGCAAGGTCACAAATTTTATTTGAAAGGAAGTTCAAGTGTTGATTCATGGTGGTGGAGAGATAATGAGCCTGACTTGTGCATGCATGGCGCTACTTGGGTGATCCCATATGTATTCAGAGCCTTAAGACTAGATCACATCATTCAAATTTTGCTTGGTCATTGCTTTGTATTGCAATACAAACTGTGTTCTCCCTTGTAGTTGTTGCATCGATGGACCATACGGATTAGATAAACGGTGCACTTACAGATCTATGTCACATCCACCTGTGTTCATTTATCATTATGGTGTGATGTAGTTCAAGAGTATAATTGCATTAGTTAATAATTGTCTTGCACCTTTGGATGTATTTGGTAAAGGAGGGTTGTGTTTGCAGTTCAAGCATGAAGAACAACTCCAAATTCAAGTAAAACTCAGTCATGAACATATTTTAGGTTAGGTGATGAAATCAAATTTTGTTGGTACCATTGCAGAGATATTGAAAGCACCTTCCCAATGCATTTTTCAGTTTATAAAACAGATCTCCGGTTGTCGAATTATCAACAAATCATTATGTCACTTCAATGAAGCCGTGAGTTTTTGCAGCCATTTATGATTGGCTATTTTTTTTAATTTTTAGCAAAGACTATAGTTTGAAAAATATAATTTTACTATAGTTTTTATTTAATAATTGCATTTTAAGGAAAATTATTACCTTTTTTAGCCAAATTAATATTTTTCTGACATCATTTGTTTGGGCCTTCAACTTTTTTGGAACCCTCATTTTCCCCCAGTTCCAACGAGTGGTCACATGATAAATTTTCTCTTCATCTGGAGCAATTTTTTAATCATTGATCCAATTTTAATTCAAATTGGGCCTTTTTACAGGAAATTAAAACCTTAATAATGTTTGCTTGGTACCTCGAAATCGAGTGCCATTTTTTGCAGAAGTGTTTTTTTTTATATCCTCATTGCATTGATTCAAATTTCGTTAAAAAATACAATGTTTGAAAAATACCCTTTTTTTAGCCTCATTATGTCAATGTCAAAATTTGTAAAAAATTTCCTTACGGATGCATTTTTGGTGTTACCCGACATCTGGAAAAATAAAGTGTTTCACATTGTAGGAGGGAAGATATAATAAACAATGTGGAAATAGTTGAGCTTCATATCCAAATCAGGTTGAGTTAGCAGCATGTTACTGGAGGATGGAGGCATAAGAGGCTAGAGGTCAATCAATGACCTCTTGTTAGTCACCAACGACGGGGCCGCATGAAGCTGTGGTGATAGTGTGTGTGAGTTTGATTTATAGTTCAAAGTTGCAGTTGATTTTAGTTGTGTGCAGAATGATTCTTTTTCAGTGTTCCTATTTTGTGTTGAATAAGTGAAATGTTCACATTGAGGGGGGAACATGATCAACATGATCCAATGTTCCATTTTTAGTTTTTTAGTTGAGTATGTGGCTATTCCTATTTCCCCAAATGCAAAAACATAGTGCAGAACAAATAACACAGTGAAATGTAACATCATGAGGCTTGATGAGGTAGAACAGTCAAATGTGTTCCTGTTCATACCTAGGTTTTTGGTTAGCCTCCTGAAAATCATTGAAGGTTGTTTAGATGTGTTCCTACTTGAGTTCCCACACTGTTAGGTCATATGTGTTCCCTAGAGTGATTGGTTGATAAGCATATGATTCCTGAGCGTGTTCCCATCCTCGTCGTTCAGATGTGTTCCCGATAGTGTATGGTTGATAAGAAGTTGATGTGTTCCTTCTTCTACCTTCAGTTCGAGTGTGTGCCAAGATCATGAGCGCATAGAGGCGGAAAGCTGCAGAGGAAGTGTGAAAGTTCTTTTGTTACCATGTAAACATTAAGGGGGGAATGTTAGGAAATTAAATATTAATGTTTACATTATAGTTTGGTATTTACCGAAAGGTAAATAATTAGTTTGTTAGTTAATATTTAATATTGTTATATATTAAATATTAGGTTTGAATGTATATTGTTATAATATATTGTTTCAACAATATATTATTCATAGAGTATGTTTTACCCGTGAATATTATTTCGGGTTATTTGTTGTAACACCTCTCTATTTATTAGGAGGTGGTTTGGCTATACTTCTGGCTATATAATAGCCCTTAGACTGAAGAAATATTATTGAGTGATTTATTGTTTATTCTTCTCCATTGCAGTAGATAAATCTGTTCATAATATCTAGTAATCTCCTACATTGAAGACCCAGTTGATCAGCTATTTTTTTTGGCATTACAGAGCTATTTGATCCCGAGTCAATCATGCAATTATGCACCAACTTGTTCCCAATGATAAATGAGATATAAAATGGTGGAGGCTTCAAAAAAAATTCTTGTTGGTCACCTTGATTTCCTCCTTGTTGATCTACATTGGTAAGCACATTTTCTTGTTGATTGGATGACTTATTTGATGCCGACCAATTCTCCATAGCATCTTGCATTATGTCTCTTTTTCCTATGATAGCTAATGAATCCTACATTAGGATGTTTACATTCGTTTTCTTCATTTGATCAATGATTTTAATGGAGATGAGATATCTTTTTTTTGCCCCTTGCCTTGCATAGTTTTCTCTTGCACATGGGCCATTAAACCGACACTTGAGCTGGTCTAACATGTGACTTGGGTTGACTTTACAAATTGGGAGCTGCACTTTGATTCCTAATGCCTTGTTGAGTGATAGAGGGATGTGGATCATTTTAATTGGAGGACTGTCCCTCTCTAATATTTCTCTTCTTGGACCATGTTTGGGCTGCTACACTTTGAGAAGGGGCTTGATTTAAACCACCAAAATCTTCAACCTGCCAAATGATAAGTGTTGTCTCATTCAGAGGTGTTTCTTGCTGAGTTTCTTCCTGCTGTTAATTTCTTTCTTGGCCTGTCTCTTGTTCGACACTCATTTTTGTCACCACAAGAGATTGATTCAAAGAACCATTGAAACAAATCGACTAGTTATGAGGTTGATTTCATGGAAAGCACCAGTCATATTCTTGAGCCATGTTATTTTACATTGGTGCCAAGGCTCTAGATGTGGATGGAACACTAGGATTGTAGGGCATAAATGGCCTATTAGTAGGAGGTTTGACTTGGTTCTTATTTGTATTTTTAACCGGTGGTCTATTAGGCTGATACAGAGGCCTACTGGGTTGGGTTTTGTTAGCAGATTAATACATTTGTGTTAGTATTTGTTAGTGGACAGTTGAATAACTGTCTCCCTCACGGCTCTTCCCTATCGGCCTATATAAAGGCGTGCTCTGTATTCTTTAAACATAGCAATACATTCATTCTCTTTGCAGCGCCTATCATTGGTATCAGAGCTCTTATCCATCCTCTACCTGCGTGGAAGATTGAAGTGACAGTTTTTGGCATGTTCTTTGTGTGTTGTGCGTGGACAGCGACCAAGAGTGACCTGTCTTTCCTTGGCGTGGAGACCTGCTATGACTGCTTGTGCCTGAAGAGTTGGATTTGGCGTGTGAAGATAAGAGCAGGAGAATTTGATTTGCGTGTAGAGCAGTAATTGCTTAGCACGTGGACGTGTGGGAGTCTATCATGGAGTGTGGAAATCAAAAGCCTGGAGCAAACCTTTTGCATGTTGTGCAACAAGCAACTCTCCTTAGAAGCGACTTGAGGAAATTACAGCTTGTCTTTCTCCTTTGTTGGATAAACTTTCTCAGACCTACGTGGAAACCAGCACTGTGAAAAGTAGTTGTGCAAAGTCCTGCACTGAAGAAGAAAAGTAGAGATCTGTGCCTAGAAATTTGCACCCAACTGGAGACAAGCTGCGGTTCTGAAAAATGGTTTGCGTTTCTTTGCTGCGTGTGTGAAGGAGTCCCGTTTTTGCTGAGCGAGGAGCATTTCTTTGCTGGGTGCGTGAAGGAAGAGAGGTAGATTGTTCCCATTTCTTTTGCTGTGCGTGCCTGAAGGAGAAGAAGACTGAGCAAGATTCGTGCTTGTGACTGCTACGTGTAAGCAAAGTCAGCAAATTACAAATCAGTGTGTGCGCGTATGTCTCAAATTTTCGATGCACAAAGCACCGCGAGCAATGCACCAAATATTTGGTCATTGAATGACAACGAAGACACCACTGGGCTGTTCTTTGCCTTGATCAACGAGCTACACAACACTGGTAACATTCTCTTTGACGAGATTGTGCGCCGAGGACTGTTGGAATACTTTTGGTTCGACGTTCGATGTCAAGCACGGCGGATTCATGCAGAACTTGAACGTGGTTATGATGCAGATGACGAACGTGAAATAGAATGCCCACAGGAGCGTCGGCGTCTCACTGCACGAGCCTATAGAGCCCATCTTCGGGACAGATTCCTTCAGTAAGCATTGTAGCCATTTTGAAAAATAAATAAATAAATAAGATACATTTTTGAGTTTTTGAAAATGTCTGCTCCAAAAATATTGCTATCCGATGCCCAACTCTTGAAAGGGCCAAATTTCACCGCATGGAAAACCAAAATGCGGACGATTCTTCAATTCGAAGATCTTTGGGGGATTGTCTCTGGCAAAGACGCCCCTCCCACAGACGATGATCTGTTGGAAAAATATGAAAAGGCTGATGCGAAAGCACTAATGCTCATCACCCTCAGTCTTTCTGATGAGGTGCAGCCATACATTCGGGAAGCAACTGCTTCTTCTCAGGCATGGAGCGCATTGTGTACCATCTACGAAGCTAAGAATCTGACGACAAAGTTGCAACTTCAGACAAAGCTTCATACGATGAGTATGCATGATGGCGAATCAGTAGAAGCCTTCTTGCGGCGTGTAGCTGAGTTACGTGCAGAACTCTCTGCACTCGGTGAACCAGTGGACGACAAGTTGCTAGTCCCGCTCACCCTGCGAGCTCTTCCTTCACGGTTTCAGACACTGATCACCACGTTGACAATTACTCAACAGGAGGTGAGTTTTGCAACCCTGGTGAATTATCTCCAGCAGGAAGAAGCCATGCAAAATGTACAAGAAGCCTTCGAAGACAAGGCTCTCATCACGAGGCAAAAACATAAGCCTCGGAAAGGGCAATCTGCCCCCCAAAATCAGAAGCAGCATGCTCAGCAGCCATCTTCACAGCGGCCACCAGCGGCCACCCCAGAAGCAGCATAATCACAAGGCAGATCGGTGGTGCCACATTTGCTCCACGGATACGCACACGACTGCGAACTGTTATTACAACGGTCGCAAGTATGGAAATTCTGGCGAAGAGAGCACTTCTGGCCGAGGATATTCCAAGAAATCCCGATGGCATGCTCGTAATCAGAGGCAGAAGGGCCACATTGCTGCTCAGCAGGATGCCACCTCCGATGAAGAGGTACCAGATACGACTCATTCTGACATTGTTCTAGTCTCACAGACTTCGCAGCCGTCAGAAGATGTCTGGTTGATTGATTCAGGCGCCAGCAAACACATGACTGGCAACAAGAAGTTGTTCCATACTCTGAGTGACCGGCCCACTGGAGATCGGATCACCATTGCAGACAATCAAGAGTATATTGCAGCAGGGATTGGTGATGTCATCATTCCTCTTGGAACATGAAGATGTACACTCACAAAGGTGCTCTATGTTCCAGGTTTGACTTCAAATCTTTTGTCTGTAAGTCAACTTCTTAACCATAGAATGCAGGTTGAATTCTTTGTTGAGAAAGGGGTCAAGTCCTGCATCATTTCCCAGGGAGAGTCAGTCATTGCTCAAGCATTTCTGAAGGGCCGTCTATTTGCACTGGATGCGGTCACTTCATCTAGCGTTGCTCTCTCTGCATCAACGGCAGAGTCCACTGCACTTTGGCACTTTCGATATGGTCATCTTTCTGCCGGGGCTCTGCATCAACTCAGTGCTAAGGAAATGGTAAGAGGGCTTCCTCCACTCTCCCATTCCTTACCTGTTTGCTCGGGATGTCTTGCGGGCAAACAACATAGAGGTCCATTCAAACAGAGCTCTTATCATTCTACAGAGCATCTTCAGGTCGTTCACACCGATCTGTGCGGACCCCTGCCAGCTAGCTTTCAAGGTTTTGTGTACTTTCAGCTCATCATTGATGATTACTCACGGAAAATGTGGGTATATTTCCTTCGGAAGAAGAGTGAGGCACTTGCAAATTTCCAAACCTTCTACCAGCAAGCCACCAGGCAGTCTGGGAAGCCTCTTCTTCTCCTCCGCTCAGATCGAGGGGGGGAATTTGTGTCAAAGAAGTTCTTAGCATACCTGAAGCAGCATGGCATTCAGCAACATTTGACTGCTCCCTATACGCCCCAACAGAACGGGATTTCCGAGTGCCACAACAGGACTGTCATGGAGATGGCTCGTTGTATGCTCTCAACCGCCAAGTTGGAGGATCAGTTTTGGGCAGAAGCAGTCCAGACAGCAGTGTATTTACTCAACCGGGCACCCACGAAGATCTTGCAGAACAAGACACCGGAAGAGGTATGGACTGGTCGTAAACCTTCTATTCATCATTTAAGAGTTTTTGGTTGTACTGCATATATGCATGTTCCAGATAAGAGAAGGAAGAAGATCGATCCAAAGACACTGTCATGTCTTTTCTTGGGGTATAGTACTACCTCAAAGGCATATCGTCTCATGGATCCTGAGACGAAGAAGATCTACGAGAGTCGAGATGTGGTATGTGATGAGTCGTCCTTTGACTCCTTGCCACACAATGGAGATCCAGTACCGACCTCGTCACATAGATTGCTCACACATCCAGATGATGAGCAAGATGATTCTTCTCAGAGAGAAGAAGAGCTGAGTGGAGACTTGTTCGTTGATCTTGGCACACTGGAAAACACATCTTCACATCAGCAGCGCCAACGTCCGAAATGGGTCCAGAGTACTATCAGGGATGCACACCTGAACTCACTTCCTGGTACTTCTACGGGAGTTAGAACACGAAGTCAAGCTAGACATGAGGTAAATTTTGCACTCATGAGTTCAGTTGTTGAGAGCACCGAACCTGACACTGTTCGTGAGGCATTAGACCAACCACAGTGGAAACAGGCTATGGATGCTGAATATGATTCCCTGATTCAGAATCAGACGTGGGAACTTGTCGATCTGCCTCCAGGTAAGAAATCCATTGGCTGCAAATGGATTTTCAAAACAAAATATAAGGCAGATGGTTCAATCGACAAACACAAAGCACGACTTGTTGCAAAGGGTTATGCTCAGCAAGAAGGAATTGACTATGACGAGACCTTTGCACCCACTGCGAAGATCAAAACCATCAGAGTTGTATGTGCACTGGCAGCACAAAATGGATGGAAACTTCAGCAGATGGATGTCAAGAGTGCTTTTCTAAATGGTGATCTACAAGAAGAAGTGTACATGGCCCAACCTGAAGGGTTTGTAGACGAGCATCAACCACACAAGGTATGTCATCTGATAAAGTCTCTTTATGGACTTAAACAAGCACCTAGGGCATGGTATATAAAAATTGATGATCACCTATTGCAGCATGGATTCACTCGTAGCCCCTCAGATACAAATTTGTATATCAAGAAGGTAGGAACAGAGATTGTCATTCTGGTTTTGTACGTAGATGATCTTGTGATCACAGGAAGTTCTGACAATCTTGTAGATGATGTAAAGAATGATCTGAAGAAATCCTTCGACATGACTGATTTGGGGCTACTTCACTATTGTCTTGGCTTAGAGATATGGCAGAAGAAGAATCATATCTTCGTCTCCCAGATGAAATATGCCAAGACACTCCTGGAAAAGTATGGGATGTCAGATTGTAAACCAATGTCCACACCTATGGAAAAAGGTTTGCAATTATCTAGATTCCAGGATTCACCACAGGTAGATGGCACTCACTACAGGAAGCTTGTGGGGAGTCTCATTTACTTGACTTATACCAGACCGGATCTTTGCTTTGCGGTGAGCTATCTCTCTAGATTTATGCAGGAGCCGAAGAAATGTCATTGGATAGCAGCAAAGCATGTGTTGAGATATGTCCGAGGTACAGTTGACTTTGGTCTGGAGTATCAGAAGAACACTCAGTTCTTCTTACAGGGATATACAGACTCGGACTATGCAGGATCCGTTGATGACAGGAAATCCACTTCAGGATATGTTTTTCATCTCGGATCTGGACCTATCTCGTGGATCAGCAAGAAGCAAACTGTTGTTGCTCTCTCATCCACTGAGGCTGAATACCGCGCTGCACGAGGAGCTGTGTGCGAAGCAATTTGGTTACGTCGCATTCTTGCAGATATAGGGATTCCTGAAGAGAAACCTCCCATCATTCACTGCGACAATCAAGGTGTGTTGAAGCTTGTGAAGAATCCTGTTTTCCATGAACGAACAAAGCATATTGAGGTCGAATGTCACTACATTCGTGAACAGGTCTTGAACCACCAAATTCAGCTCCAGTACTGCCCTAATGATTTTCAGGTTGCAGATATTCTCACCAAGCCTCTCGGCAAGGTGAAGTTTGATTTATTTAGGGGGTACATTTGTAAGAGCAATGTATTAAGGGGGGGAATGTTAGAAAATTAATACATTTGTGTTAGTATTTGTTAGTAGACAGTTGAATAACTGTCTCCCTCACGGCTCTTCCCTATCGGCCTATATAAAGGCGTGCTCTGTATTCTTTAAACATAGCAATACATTCATTCTCTTTGCAGTGCCTATCAGGTTTGAGGCTATTATGATATGAAATTTTAGGCTTGCTGCCTCTTAAGTGTCACCAACTCATTACCCAAGTTTTGTAACTTCTTCATGACTTATTTGAGCTTGCTTGAGGTATTAGAAGATGAGGTAGAAGCTTTAGTCAAACTCTGAATTCTATGAGAAGGAATGGGGGCTAACATAGGCTTTAGACTAGTGGTTGGATCTCCTATTTCTAGATAGAGAGGCATAGGTGGCCTAGGTGCAAGTTTACCGGCTTGGATTAAGCAATTTTCAGTTGTAATAACAATGTTATATGCTGCAAGTAGAGTTATACCTCCCATGGATTATATCATCATTGCAATATCAAAATTTAATGATATTATGAAGTAGAGAAAGGCACCTTCAGCTACTAGTCTCATATCAAGAGGAATTCTATCCCATGTCCTTTGAAACCTGAAGTTGAAATCGATCATCTGTTCATTAGGAGCCCTCTTAATTATTTTCAATTGTTCCAACAAAGAAACATTATCTCCATTTTCCCCAAATTGATTGTGAAGAGCTGTGCACAAACGGTCCCAATTATTGATATATCTTGTTATTAGACTCCTGAACCATTGCAAATCTTTATCCTTAAAGGAGGATGCTAACAACCTACCTACAACATCCATTTCAGTAATTTTATGAATTGTGTAGACATTTGTAATGTCCTAGATGTGGTCAATCGGATTTGTATGGTTCTCTCCAGTGAAATATTGAATGTTCTTCAATGCTGAAACTAGAATTGGATTCTGGGAATTTAGAGCAAGTGGGATGCTTCCCATGAATTTGACGTAGGGATTTGGTTGCACCATCCTAATTGGTTAGAGAACTTTAGTTGATTGAATAAAAGGCCTACTAGGTGGAGGTGCTGATAAGATTCTATTTGGTGGATATGGAGACCTTTGAGCTCTTCTTCCCCTTCTTCCTCTATCTGGGGATAAGTGTAGATAGAAAAATAGTCCCTCTTCTCTATTTGTTGACATTTTTTTAATTATTCTAATAAATTTTCCAAGCTTGGACTGATGAAACCAGTGTATTACTTTTGGAGTCACTAGATGTGCTATTTAAAAGCCTCTTATGAGATGGAATTTCACAAAAAGAGCACATCAAACTTTCTGCGATCAAAATGAAAACTTCTTTAGGTCCCACCGGGTGTGCTAGAACTGTCATCACCGAATCAAAAAACCCTCTGATTTTCACAAGTGTCTGTGATCGAGCTTACGGTGTGACTGGATAACATGGGTACTATCTCCAAGTGTGGGCCTTGTTACTTGAGATAGACCTCTAGAGAAAGTTGTTTCTTACTCATAAACTACTTGCCACAATCTACTCTAATGCAGACAAGACTATCTTAACCTAATCTAACTTTCCAAGGGACCATGGAGAGAGAGTACATGAAAACAATGCCTAAACTAAAGTTGTGATACACTAGAAAAGAAGGGAATGAGAATAGATTTCCAATATGTCAAAAATGGAAGCAACGTGCATACTAGAGGGGGTGATAACAATTCTCCATAGTCTAGAAACAACATTCACAAAAATATTCCATACACACACAATGATAATGAATCCCTGCAAGAGCATAAGATAGACACAATATATTTGCAATGAGGTTGAAGAGGAAAGAAGAATGCAAAAAAACAAAACAAGGGAAGATAGATCTAAGAAATTACATCTATTACTTCATGATACGCAAAGTTCAATCTATTACAAAATAAATGCCTAGATCACCATGCAAGGAGTCCACTACAAGGCCCTACAACACATTGGCTTCATAAAACCAAAATGAAAAAGTTTTTCTACTCAAAACTCTCTTTTTTTACAATGAGCCCAATATGCAAATTTATAGAGTTTGGAAGAGGGAAGATTGAAATCCCGAAATCAGCCTTTTAACCACTTACAAGAGGTAATAAATGAAGTTTAATTATGGTATGTTGCTTGCAAAAGGCTCTCCATGTTGTCCCATAACCTGTGGTTGGAGAAAATGATGACCATGCCTCTTAATTGCACTTCCAACTACCAATAAAAACACCATTTTTAACCTGGTCCGTTTTCATCAAAATTCTATATCAAATCCACATCAAATTATAAATTTATCAATTGTTGAGTGTCGAGAATGAAGCCATGATCCCAACGACACCAATTTTGTATGATTTCATTTCGAAATGCAAAAGATATGGCATTTTGAGTGTGAGTAGCTATTTTGAGTTTGCCAAGGATTTCTTGCATTTCACGGGAATGGGCTTTTAATTTTTTGGATATGGAGATGTTTATTTTATTTTCACCCACCTACCCTCATTAAAAATAATCAATCCATTTTTTTTTTCAAAGAGGATGTCGTGCCCTTTTCGAAAAGTCATTTTAAAA
The DNA here is from genome assembly GCA_019776745.2 of Taxus chinensis. Lineage (NCBI taxonomy): Eukaryota > Viridiplantae > Streptophyta > Pinopsida > Cupressales > Taxaceae > Taxus > Taxus chinensis. The sequence goes on from CM034151.1 coordinate 35,277,302, forward strand.
AAAAAAATGGAGTTCTGAGTCAAACGTTGTGCCTGTTTGAAGTTAGGGGGTCAGGCGTTCCACTTTACCATTGGGTTGCGGGTATTGCTGGTTTTTAGGGAACTCAAATCCCCATGGTACTTAGACCATGTGTGCCTCCTTTCTCCGCATCGCATGACTATGGCTCTTCTATCCTCGCACGTTTTTCATTGATAGGGCAAGGTGGGCCTTTGACCGCCGAATTCTCCGCACCACTCGCCAATGAGTATTACGGCTATTTCAGGTTCACATGTCCCAGATGTCCAAGACATTTTTCTATGCCATCTCTTCACTTCACTGGCTGCAGATATTTCAAATTTTGACAGCCCACTTATACTTTCGTCCCAACTGTCCTGTGGACCGCGTCGGACAAAATATTTTGCTTTTTCCACATTTCTCTCGCTGCGGCTATTTCATCCTTTCGGGGCCCACTCATAATTTCGTCCCAACCATCACGCAAACCGCGCGGGATAAAATATTTTGCTTTTTCCACATTTCTTTTGCTATGGCTATTTCGGATTTTCAGGGCCCGCACGTACTTTTGTCCCAACTGTCTCGCGGACCGCTTGGGACATTTTCATCCGCTTTTGCCACATTTTTTGGTGATTTTTCTGAGTATTGCATCTTTCTTCTCTGCAACGCCCCTTTCGATCCACCTGTTATCTTTGTTCTAGTCTGGTGCACATTTTCTAGCCTACAAGATTATCAATTTCAATAGGAAAGGGAAATTAGATAACATGTCTTCTTTCTTGTTTTTGTTTGTTGACTCTGCTTTTTGGTTTCTTTGGTTGGTTGTAGAGGCCTTGTTGTACTATCCCTCATTTTCATATCTTCTCTCCTTTTGTAATATTAGTGTTTTTGGTCCCCTCCAAACAAAATAATTACCTAATCTAAAAAATAAAAGATAAATCCATTAGTAATTTCTTTGACCTTTATGTAAAATGAAACCCAACTCAAAACATCTCAAAATTATATATATATATTTATCTACTTATTTCTATACCATAAAACAGTGCATTGTGAATGATTTTATTTAGTTAAAGGCTTCCCAAGGAGATGTGAAACTATTATGAGGGATATAAGACATTTTTTTAATTCCTTGTTTATTCATTCAAGTAAATGAGATGATATGGTAGAAGGAGGCAACACATTAACTATGATATAATACTTGGTACAAGAATGGAAAATAGTTTAATTTACCATTTTTCCCATTATTATTTTTTTACATAATGTCAAAGTTTTGGATTCATAATGGAAAACTATAGATCATTTTATTATATATTACTTGAAAAGGAGGAAACTTGTAACTTTGGTGAACTTACAACCATGTCAAATCAACCATTAAGAGTTACATCACTCAATACCCATTTTTCTTTTCTTGCAAGTAACGATTCATCCCCTAAGATATTAACGAGGATTCTAAGTTTATTCAGGTTAATATAAAGTGCATACCCCTTTCCACGCACAAAAGTTTTCTTTATTCATCAATTTTAATATTTTATTTTACTATAAACAATAAAGATAAACATTTCTATTGCCCATATCCAGGATTTACTCATTGTTTCTTTTGATTCTCCAACTCATAATGCACCAATTCAATCACATATCTTTATAACTAAAGTGCAATATTTATGCATAAGGATTCAATCCTATCTTTCACTAAGGATAGTAAAATAAATTAAACTATCTTCCATTATTTCAAAACATGATTGTTAAATTTTTTATTTGATTAGGTGAAAATAAGATTTTGAAGGGATTGAGAATCCTGAACAAAACAAAAGATAGAGCGTAGAAGAAGAAACAAAAAAGAAACAGATCAAAATGATCTAAACCAAAAAAACAGAAAAAACCTAAATCCTACAAACGGGAAGCACCGAAGCCGAACAAATTGCACCAGTCAAAACAACTTGTCCGATGAGAGAACCTATCCACTGAAATCCTCCCCGTATGAGACCTCTGGGTCATCCTAAGGAGTAGGTGGTCATATTTTATTTTCTTGTTGTTGGTCACAATTGACCACTCACCCTCGAATCAATATCTTCCCACAAATTATCCCCTACGTGCATTGTATCACTCCTTCAAAGATCGATCACCAGGACCACGTCATGAAACAACGAGTCTTCGTGATTTTTCATGGTACCTCCACCGAAATCATTGGCCTAATCGTAGTCTTCTAACACCCCATTAACTTTCGTATCCGTGCATTGACCGCCAAATAAATTGAATTGTTTTCCCCCTCTTTTACAGGATATTTCCCTTCCACCCCACCGGTAAACCTATTTGTTTCAAAGTTGTCTTTCAGGGGATTGAACTCTGCTTCATTTTCTTAAGACACAACATAGGTATTCATCATTCTCTTCATCCGAATAAGGGTCTGCCTTCTCCGATACATCTCCATCATTCACACGCCATAGCCCTGAATGTACGACCTTGCAGCAGGATACAGGGTCACTTCGCACCCTTCTACACTTAGCGCAATATATTCTTGAGCCTTCCACTACAATTATTCGCTCTCAGGATCCATTCGGAGAGTTGAGAATAATTCGTTTGGGTATTTTATTTTCATCAAGGACTGAGACAAACAATCTAGCATACACTCATCTCGATCTGTCTTTAGTTGCAGGATCCACAACGATGAGGATTCCCATATATATGGCCACACCCAAAAAACATTCAGCTTCCCAAAACTCCAGTGTAAGGGCAGGGAGACGTATCCATACCTGGAGGGATTTAAAAGAAAGATTATGTGGAACGCCTGGTTCCCACCTGCGAAAAAGTAGGGTCGTGTTACCATAGAACCATGGAGCTCCGTAGAGGATGTTTTGTATGTCCTTCCCATTGAGAAATATGACTAAGAACCCGTCACCCGTAAGGGCTCTAACATCAACCTTACAACCCCATTTCCATCTACATCAGTCCCGAACAGATTCTATGTTAGGCCTGAGACCTGCAAACCTTCCTAAGATTGCAAATTTTAGCCTATCCTTTGCTTTGCTAATAATATAACCCAGAATCTCAAAGTGTGGATAATCCTCTCTCCAAGAGGGTGTCAGCTTGACAGTTTCACTATTAGCTGCACCGAACAACATGGCTGCCCAAGATCTCTCTTTCATTCTTGTTGTAAAGACGATATAAATTGGTTCCAATTTTGATCTCACGTTAAGGTGAAAATATGACTCGAATATGTTTCGCAACAATATATTAAATGATTATTAATAGATTAACATCAGTATCTTCCATTTTCTCATAACATGAATGAGTAATGAATCCTCTAAAAACATGTAACTTTTTCCATTCAATACAACGTTTTAACAAGGAATGTAGCTGTGAAGTTTTCTTCTCACAAATCTTTTATCATACATCTTACAAAGAGTATTCAACTTTATAAAAGAAACTCAAGTAGAGCACCTTCCCAAAACGGGAACAAGACAAAAAGGTGTAAGAACGTTTCCAAAACGAAACCACCTTTAAAACAACTTGAAAGATCTCTAAACTCCACTTTTCCAAACACCACAAGTCGAAGGCCCGATTTACCTCCCACCCTACAATAATCATTACATGCCTTCTCTCCAAAGAGAGAGCATGATATCCTACCCCAAACACATGGGAAATAGGGGAAGCATGTTACTCAAATATTCCAAGAAAGACAAAGTTTCAATAGAATCCAAACAAGGATGGTCAAGAGAATAACAAAATAAAAACAACTTCAATCGTCGAGAGAAAATCCAAAAAGTATCCAAGAAACAATGGGGATAAGAAGAAGGGAGGGGATCCAATTATATATATATATATAGTGTCAAATCATCCTCCAATCAATATCTCCAAGAAATCATCACAATCCTCCAACCATTATACCTCCATTTTTTCTCCTCCTTGCCAAGAATTTTCAAGCCTTGAAAGCTTCCTTGGAAAGGATAGGCGGATATTCCCAAACCAAATGGGAACGCCTCCTACTTCCCCCAAGCAAGGGAGCATCAAAATAACATTAAATAATTTCCCAAGAAGACATGAGAATAAGGATAAAATTAATGAATTTCCTAAGAAGCCATGATAATGAAGATCTCATCCCTTTCAGAAAACCAACTCCAAACCCACATCCCATTAGTTGGGGTGGAGGAGAAAAATTCCGAAATATATTCCAAAACAAGGAATATCTCCAGATACAAAATCCCAAAACCATCCCACAAATCTCAAACCATTACCAACACACAACATGCACACATAGACAAAGAAATTTCTATACCAAAATGAAATAAGGAGTGTGACCTACCTCACACTCCATGCACAAGTCCACAAGTTCCCAAGGCTCCTCTCCAATTTTTTCCACCAAAAGGCCCCCAAACATAAAAAATTAAGCAAGATATAGGAAACATATCCATCTCACAAACCCATGGGAGGATGACATGTGTCACCCTTCCAACTAAGAAATCCATCCAAGTCACCCATGTCACTTCCCAAGTTCCCTCCAGTAATAGATACAAAGGGGAAAAAATTCATATTAGCCCCCAAATCACACAACTCAATCCAAAGATCACCCATGTGAGACAAGAGGAGAATATTTAGATGGTGACTTGTGAGAAGGTGCAGAGAGAAAAAAACTTTTTGTTTTCACAAAATTCTTCTCCCACCCATAGGTTAGGTCATATGGACCATTTTTAAGGTAAAGGAGACCCTTACCTTTTAATACATGCCTTCAAAAATGCCCTTAAATGTCGAATTCGGTATTTGGGAGTTGAGTGTGATAATCAAGGTGAGGAATGGTTCCCAAAAAATTGATTAGCAACTCCCAAGACATACCCAAGCAAGTTCAAGACACTAAAACACCCCATAACACAAATCATCCTAAATGACCCACATTAGCAAAAATAAATCTAAATGAAGTGAGCAATAAAGTAAAATTAATTTTATCATGGTACTCAAGGTTAAAAGGATAACAACATGGATAAATAAAATTCACATATAATGATCAACAAAATTCCCCAGTTACAAATAATGAACAAAAGAAAACAAGCTGAGAAAAAGGGTTCGAACAAGATGGCTTAAGAATCTTTGGTAGTGCTACCATTGAGTCCCATATTCGCCAAGTGGTGTAACCTACAATCCTGCACACTCAAGCAAAACCTCAAATTTCTTGACGTGATAAAATATCAATATAAATCATTATGAAAATCAACTATACTATATCAACTTAATAAGATTTCTCCACATATATCTATCAACGATACATAAAAAACATAATCCAAAATCAACAATATCTAAATCATGATCAATATCATCAGTGAACTTCATATAGAAACATAACCTATCAAATCTCAACATCATAATATCATCATCTCCTATCAGCATGAAATGCCCAAAATCATGAATATTAATTAGTGTCTCAATAGTGCCCTATCAAAATAAAAATGTCATATACCATATAATGATAATCATATAAAAAATAATAAAAATATAACAAAATCAAGTATCAAATGTCTCATATGCAATGTCAAACTGATCAAATGAGCCAACAAATATTAGGAAGAAAGAAACATTGGTGGGCACTACATGTTACAAATGTTAATTCAAATTTTCAAGTTAAAAACATATTTCAAACATTAACTTATTTTTCACTTTCTTTCTATTAACATTGACTACTTTCTGTCTTGTAGGTTTAATCATTGAGCATGGCAACACCCATGAAAAATTGTCGAATATGGGTGAAGACAAAGTGTTTGTACAAAATCAAGTATCTTTTCCTTTTCAAATGTACTTCTCTTTCATGGAAGGATTTCACCCATACCTATGACCCCTACGGTGACCACCCCCAACGTTACTTTTGGGGAAGAATTGCTTGATTCAAAACGATTCTACTAAGAGCACGCCTTGATCGGGAGATTCATCAGACTCTGACCCAACCTACCTACTCTCCATGGTTGGATCATGAAGCAATGAATCCCGATTCTCACTGGAAGGTTATATATTTATCCTCATGCAAAAGGCACATTCATTGTTGCTTTTTCTTTAATTAAGGATAAGGAAGCCATAGCTAAAAAACACTAGATTTGTCAATCCCAATACCTGGTTCTAAAACCCTGGTTCCCATCTTTTAACCCGCTCACTAAATCATTTTCCTGCACCCCAGTCTGGATTAGAATGCCTCATTTACCACTCCAATTCTTGGACCACACATGTCTGATGTCTATTGGAAATTCTCTAGGTCATACCTTATTTATTGATCCCGAAACCATTGATTTCACACACAAAAACTTCACCAAAATCCTTGTTGAACTTGACACATCCAAAAATCCCCCTGCTACTATAGAGCTCAAAGTCCAAAACAGAACTTAGACACAACATTTAGATTATGAAGGATTACCCTTCAGGTGTAGAAATTATTTTTGTACAGGACACATTGTTGATGTTTGCAGGATGGATAAGCGTAAAAATGGAAAAAACAACTGGTGGAAATATGCCCTCCCTGAACATCTTCTCTTTGAAGTTAAGGAATGTTAGCATACGTTGAATAACTATTTCTTAGGTGTCTATCCTATCTTTTTATCTCTTCTTCTGTTATTCCATCATTCTCTGCTTCTGTTGTGGATCCTCTCCATTCATTTAGGGAGTCCAGTACAAATTCTTTCCTATAAATACTGTACGTGAGCTTTGTGTTAAAGTGAATAATAAGAGATATACAATCTCTTCTATTTCTCCTTCATTCTGTGTCTCTCAGTTTGGTATCAGAGCGACTGAGCCTCTGACCTGTGTGCGTTGGACAGGAGTGCATCGTGTCGGTTCGGATTTGTGTAGGTCGGATGTTCAATGTCAAGTGAATGGCAGAAAATTTCATAGATCGCTTCATTGTCGAGGAGCACGGAAGACATCCGTGTGTTCCACTCTGAGTGAGTGTGTGGAAAGCACACTATTGTATGGCTCAACGACAAATGTTGAGACCTGTGGTGAAGGATATACAGTGAAATCCATAGAAAGGTGTTCCAACAGAAGCGAACCCAATCCAGATCCAGTTCCTCCGCCAACTGCATTGAAGACAAGGAGAAACTGTTTTCTTTTTCTGCTGCTGGACGTGGAGACTGCCTGAGCGTGCTGAAGATTACTGCTGCTGGACGTGGAGACTGCCTGAGCGTGTTGAAGACTACTGCTACTGCTGGACGTGGAAACAATCTAAGGATCAAACACAAGCTGGACGTGGAGACTTACTTAGCCACCTGCTGAAGGAAGGTAGCACGTGGGTGGAGAAAAGACTGTCTGCGTGAAAAGTAAAACATGGAGATCTCGTCGGGAGAGAGAACTTATTTCTGTGCGCGGAGACCTTCAACCTATGTAGCGCTGTCGAGGTAGTTTTGAGTCTACAACAGTTTCTTCAACATTACGTCAAATGTCAAGTGTAGACAACTCGATTGAAAGCGTCAATAACACAGTCGCCAAAGCTGAAAGCCACAATATCAACTCGCCAGCCAGAGAACACTGTGGAGAAGCTCCTGAGAGCTCCGGGTTCTACTTTGCTTTGCTGAACGAGCTTTGAAATTCCGGCAATCTTGCATTCGAAAAACTAGTTCGAGAAGGACTCCTTGAATACATTCTTTTCGACGTCAGCTGCCAAGTAAAGCGAGTATGAGAAGAATTAGAAGCCGGATACGACGCCGATTGTGATGACGAAGAAGAACGCCCTACAAAGTGTCGCCATCTCACAGCACATGAATATCGCAAGCATCTACGAGCCAGTAATTCTCGACAGTGAGTCCAAATTGTAATAAATTTTCAAATAAATAAATAATTTTTTTATTACAATGTCTGCTCCGAAGTTACTTCTGTCTGACGCTCAGTTGCTCAAAGGGCCTAATTTTGTGGCCTGGAAGACAAAAATGAAGACAATCCTTCAGTTTGAAGGATTATGGGGAATTGTCACAGGGTCTGTGCCTGCTCCCACAGCCCCCGATGAACTAATAAAATATGACATGGCTAGTGCTAAAGCCTTAATGCTGATAATGCTCAGTATCAGTGATGATGTGCAACCGCATGTTCGGAATGCGGAGAAACCCAAAGAGGCCTGGGACAAGTTGGCAACCATTTATGAAGCCAAAAATCAGACAAAGATTCTTCATCTTCAGTCGAAGCTGCTCACCCTCTCTATGGGGTCTGACGAGAAAGTGGAGGAATTCTTGCGTCACGTGGCTGAGCTGAGATCGGAGTTATTAGCCCTCGGTGAAATGGTAGACGATAAACTTCTCGTCCCAATCACCTTGAGAGCACTCCCTTCTCAATTTCGAGTGTTTGTTACAACACTGAATGTGTCTAAACAAACAGTGACATTCAAAGAGCTTGTGAATTTGCTGCAGCAGGAAGAGGCTATCACTTCATCGCATGGGGAGTCTCAGGACAAAGCCTTGTTCTCAAAGCCTAATCATGGCCAGAAGAATCGGAAAGGTCCCCTAGAGAAGCCAAATCCAGCGCAACCCAAACAGAAAGATCAAAAGTCAAAGAGATGGTGTCACATTTGCAGAACCAATACTCACGACACTGATCACTGCTGGCACAACAGCTTGAAACAAGGGCCTTCAAGCCATACAAGCACATCCGGGCGCGAAGATTTTCAAAAGTCCAAACGACGTCCCCGCTGGAGAAAGCAAAAAGGACATCTTGCAGCCCAACAAGAAGATGATGACTCTGATGAGGAGACATCAGAAGGAGCCCATTGTAGTAAGAATCTTGTACTCGTCTCTCAAACTTCTCAGCCCACGAAGAAATTCTGGTTGATAGACTCTGGTGCAAGCAAGCATATGTCAGGTGACAAGAAGCTGTTTGATTCACTACACGAAGAGCCAACTGGAGATCGAGTTCGGATAGCGGATGACAAAGAGTACATTGCAGAAGGAATAGGGAATGTGACCATTCCTTTGGGGCCACGAAAATGTACACTTACAAAGGTACTATATGTTCCTGGCTTGACTAGCAACCTTTTGTCAGTTACTCAGCTCTTGAATCATCACCTTAAGGTTGAATTTCTTGTTCAAAATGGCATTAAATCATGCTTAATCTCCCGACAAGGTATGGTTCTTGCTAAAGCTTTTGTAAAAGATAAGTTATTTGCTTTAGATACTGTTTCATCTTCTGCAGTAGCTTTATCTGCTTCAACAATAGAATCAACTACCTTATGGAATTTTAGATATGGACACTTGTCGGTCGGTTCATTGCACCAGATGAGTTCAAAAGCAATGGTCTGTGGACTACCCAAATTGTCCAGTTCCTTGCCTATTTGCCCTGGCTGTCTTGCAGGAAAACAACATAGAGATCCGTTTCAAGCGAGCACCTTCCATGCCAAGAAGTTTCTGGAGGTAGTTCATACCGATCTGAACGGCCCATTGCCTGCTTCATTTTCAGGATACAAATACTTCCAGTTGTTCGTGGATGATCACTCTCGCAAGATGTGGGTATATTTCCTAAAGCAGAAAAGTGAGGCTCTTCAACACTTTCAGAACTTCTATCATCGTGTTGTCAAAGAGTCTGGACAACCACTTCTTCTACTCCGCTCAGATCGAGGGGGGGAATTCACATCAAAGAAGTTCTTGGCCTTCCTAAACCATCACGGCATTAAGCAGCACCTGACTGCTCCCTACACGCCCCAGCAAAATGGCATTGTTGAGCGTCGCAATCGCACAGTGATGGAGATGGCTCGCTGCATGCTATCAACTGCAAAGCTAGGAGATCGCTATTGGGCTGAAGCAGTACAAACGGCTGTATATCTTCTCAACAGGGCACCAACAAAGATTCTACTGAACAAGACGCCAGAAGAGGTATGGAGTGGTAAAAAACCATCAGTTTCTCATTTGCGAGTATTTGGTTGCACAACATACATGCATGTCCCAGCTCAGAAGAGAAAGAAGGTAGAGCCAAAAACACTCCCGTGTATCCTTCTTGGCTACAGTACTACCTCGAAGGCATATCGTCTCATGGATCCTGAGACAAAGAAAATATACGAGAGTCGGGATGTGGTTTGTGACGAGTCATCCTTTGACTCAATAGTATCAACAGAAGATCCACTTCCAAACACATCTCACCGATTAGTCTCTGAATCAGATGATGAGCTGGAGGAGACTACTCAGAGAAAAGAAATGCTACCAGGAGAACTATTTGTTGACCTTGGAGAACTGCAGAATGTGACTCCACATCAATCCTCATGGCAACGACAAAGTTCTTCTCAAAAGTAGTCAAGTTCTCGTCCGAAGTGGGTACAAAGCACTATCAAGGACTCAAATTTGCAACAACTCCCAGATACATCATCCGGAGTCAAAACAAGGAGTCAAACAAGAAATGAGGTAAACTTTGCACTCATGAGTTCACTGATGAATAGCTCTAAGCCAGATAATGTTCATGAAGCACTCAGTCAAACTCAGTGGAAGGAAGCTATGAATATAGAATATGACTCACTCATGAAAAATCAGACATGGGAACTTGTCGATCTGCCTACAGGAAAGAAACCCATAGGCTGCAAATGGGTCTTCAAGACAAAATATAAGGCAGATGGATCCATCGACAAACATAAAGCACGACTTGTAGCCAAAGGATATGCTCAGAAAGAAGGCATCGACTATGAAGAAACCTTTGCACCCACTGCGAAGATGAAGACCATCAGAGTAGTTTGCGCACTTGCAGCACAGAAAGGATGGAGACTTCAGTAGATGGACGTCAAGAGTGCTTTCCTAAATGGTGATCTGAAAGAAGAAGTATACATGACCCAACCTGAAGGATTTGTTGATGAAAATCAGCCTAAAAAGGTATGTCGTCTCATCAAATCTCTTTACGGACTGAAACAAGCTCCCAGGGCATGGTATATCAAGATCAACGATCACCTTTTACAGCATGGGTTCACTCGTAGCCCCTCAGATTCAAATTTGTATATAAAGAAGGTAGGCAAAGAAATTGTCATTCTGGTTGTTTATGTAGATGATCTTGTGATCACTGGTAGTTCAGAAGATCAGGTTGATATTGTAAAGAATGATCTCAAAAGAACCTTCGACATGACAGATTTGGGGCTACTACATTACTGTCTTGGCTTGGAAATATGGCAAAAGGAGCATCACATCTTTGTCTCCCAGAAAAAGTATGCCAAGACACTCCTGGAAAAGTATAGAATGTCTGACTGTAAACCTATATCCACTCCCATGGAAAAAGGCTTGCAACTTTCAAGATTCCAGGACTCACCTCAAGTAGATGCTACTCTCTATAGGCAATTTGTTGGAGGGCTCATCTATTTGACATACACCAGACTAGATCTTTGCTATGCTGTCAGCTATCTTTCCAGGTTCATGCAGGAGCCAAAGAAATGTCACTGGAATGTAGCAAAGCATGTTTTGAGATATGTCCAAGGAACAACTAATTATGGTCTGGAATATAAAAAGAATGATCAATTCTTCCTACAGGGATATGTCGACTCGAACCACGCTGGATCTGTTGATGATAGGAAGTCAACTACAGGATACATATTTCATCTCGGATCTGGACCTATCTCATGGATAAGCAAGAAGCAAAATGTTGTTTCTATCTCATCCACAGAGATAGAATATTGTGCCGCATGAGGAGCTGTGTGCGAAGTGATATGGATACGTCGCATTATGGATGACCTGGGAATTCCTGAAAAACAGTCACCTATTCTCTATTGCGACAATCAGAGTGTGTTGAAGCTCGTGCAGAATCCAGTCTTTCATGAACGAACAAAGCATATTGAAATTGACTGCCATTTCATTCGAGAGCACGTCTTGAACCATCAAATTCAGCTCCAGTACTGTCCTACTGAAGCACAAGTTGCTGACATTCTCACTAAATCCCTTGGAAAAGTGAAATTTGAATCTTTCAGAGGTCACATTTGCAAGAATAATGTAATAAGGGGGGGAATGTTAGCATACGTTGGATAATAGATTTGTCTTAGGTGTCTATCTTATCACTTTATCTCTTCTTCTGTTATTCCATCATTCTCTGCTTCTGTTGTGGATCTTCTCCATTCATTTAGGGGGTCCAGTACAAATTCTTTCCTATAAATACTGTACGTGAGCTTTGTGTTAAAGTGAATAATAAGAGATATACAATATCTTCTATTTCTCCTTCATTCTGTGTCTCTCAAGGAAGACTTAGACTCAATTGCTGATATGGAGGAATTAGTTCCTGAAACTCCCCTTAGAGAAATCCCAATGGAAGGTAACAAGGTTCAAATTACGGAAAACAAGAAGGAAAATGTTACTCCATCCACTTTCACAGTGGCAAAGGAAACTTTTCCTCTTTTTGCTTTGGAAAATAGTACATATATATGAATTGAGGCATTGAAATTTATTCTTCCCCTTGGGGAGGATACTCATGGGTGGCAAACGGTTCAGCATAGAAAAAATCCCAAGAAAACTATTGCCCCTACCTAGGTGGTCCACATGTTGTGCAACTGTCTTGCTGTTGCACAGCTACATGGTTGCTACTATTTAGCTGCATTATCAATTTCATCTTCTCGCTTCAGGTTGTTTGTTTCTGGGGTGTGGTGCCCATCTGTCTTAAAACCATAGTTTGTTTTGGTTGTTCTATTGCCTTATCTCGTTGTTGAGCCCTTTGTTCCACGGGGTATGGTCCCCTTGAAAACCATTTACCAATAATTAAAAAAAATGTAATTCCCTTTCATATTTTAAGGGGGAGGAAATGTAAACAAATAAATTTATAAATTTATCATTTGGAAATGAAAACATTAGCTTTTTGCCTTAAGCATGAATTATGCACACATTCCAAGCATATATGACTAATATTCTTCTCTCTTTTGATGTTTTCCTATCTATCCACATTGTTATTTTGTTCACATATTCAATTGCATTTATCCGAAGGAATATACTACACATAGGCATCTTATCCATAATCTTACACAATCCTCATTAACTCCCAATTTTGGACCATATGGAAGAAACCATGTTATAGTATGGTTTGGTCCAGACCCATAGGGTCCCATTTCCCGCCACACAATAACTCTTTTTTCTAATTTGATATATTTTTATGGTTCATTTTACATCTTATAGGTTTGAATGAATGCGTTATCTAACATATAAAATTTGATATACGATAAGCTAATCAACTCATTTGAGTAACATGGTATTTTCAAGAGCACTCATTATAAAACGAATTCCTAAAGAACCCTATGCTCTCTTGAATTCCTAAAAAGAAATAGATGGCCAAGGAGCAACCTATACACTATTCGAAAGGAAGCTAAACCAATGGTTTGAGAGACATGTCTCTCATTCTATAGAAATCCCAAACCAAACAAAGTCAAGTCAACCAAGGTCAAGTTAGTAGAAAGCATTCTTGATGTTTCTTATGGTCAATGCAATCAATCTTCCATTTAGAAGCACCACCCATCGTATCACAATTGCGAAGCGAATATTCCACTAACCCTCACACCTTGCTAAGTTTTCTTCTTGCGGTTCCATCAAATTTCAGTTTTTGCCTCCTAAACACGTTTCTCACCACATTCACGTTATTAGCGGAATCTTTACTAGGGGCTATTTGAAGAGAAAATATCCATCCTCACCCACGACATTTACTTGCATTAGAGCGAACATATTTCCGAGTCAGAGTACACTCTTAGACCATTCTTCCCTGATCGAAATAAGCCTGGACTTTAAGCCTTCACAAGCGAATAATGGGAGTTTCCCTTGAAAAGTCCAAAAAATCTTGTGACTCTTGTGTTGAATCTTGGAAAAAAAGCTCCTTGGTATTTCGGTCAAGAATCGTATCGGAAAGTGAAGGCAAGTAAACACGGACGAGGCTAGACTTTAACGTCACGGGCACGAAACCATGGAAACTTCCTTCTCCTAGACTTAGACGAAGTGTCATTAGCCAGACTTGAATCGTGTATGTGTGGAACGCAACGTTCAACATCGAAGGGTCATGGGCATATATTTCCATATACAGATACCAATAGGGGCTTTGTTTTTGCATCTCCCAAGTGAGGGCAGAAACACCTAACGCAGGCAACATGCAGATTACAGGGTATGCAACGTCAGACCCTGATGTCTTTATCAAAGCCGTTAAGGAGCTTTTCACAAATCTGACAAAGCAAGCCTACGCATCCGCCAATCGATACTCTTCTGGAGCAACACTTGACTCTTCCTTTCACAAGATATTCTGTCTGTTTCAGTGCTGGAGAGACCTACCTTCCGTTGAGGACTGCACATCATGCTTAACATATGCTATTAGCAGTCTCTTGGAGGTGATCGTGACGAAGGATGGAACTCATGTTGGAGGTCAAGCTGTCTTGGGCAGTTGCATTGCTCGTTTTGATACCTACCCATTCTTTTATCCGTCGCCTCCACCGCCTCCATTCCAACTGCCTGCACCGATTCAGCAGCCACCATTATCACCTCCAACGCCGAGTAATAGGAATGACAATTTTTATTATTGCAATGTTAGATACCATTTTAAACACAGAGATCTCAGAAACGTTAATAATGTTATAGTTTAGCATTTAACATGACTGAACACTCAAATTTATTTACGGTGCAGAAAAGTCATCCCACAAAATAGCTATAGCTTTCGGTGTTTTCGGCGGCTTATTGGTGATGTTATTACTATTCTTCTTTGCAATTCGAAAACAATTAAAGTCTCCAGTATTTGGGAAGTCGCTTGTCCGAGTCAAAGGTAACGTTTGAGACGAACTCCTATTTAAATGACCTTGTAAGATTTTTAAAAACAAAAATATTTTCTAGTAGAAATCCTTCTCTCCGTTGTCCACAAATTGTTTTAGAAATATATTTTTCAAGTTTAGGCTAGATATAAAATTCTGTTTTTTTCTCTCAACATTTTACCATATAGAAAATCAAGCCATAGATGCAGGCTGGCTGAGCGGCCACGATGACCAAATTATCTTTAACTTGGAAGTACTCGAGGCTGCTACTAGAAATTTTCATGAAGATAACAAGCTCGGAGAAGGAGGATTTGGCCCTGTTTACAAGGTAATATATTCTATTACAGCGCCGATCATTTTTCTTGTCTCGGACAGTAAACCATTTTATTTTTCTGTTCATCACAGATCTGTATTTTTTTTCAGATTTTGTAAGGAAAAAATAATATGGACTTTCGTTCTGTAAATTTATTTGTTCAAATATTTCTTGTATTGATATCAAGGGACTAGTCCTTTTGGCAAGTTTCACGCTGTATTTTATATGTTTTAAACCTCTTTGTGTCAATTGTTTTTCCATTTAAGTCCCATTCCACGTATCTTAAGTTGATCTTGATCTGTTCTTTTCTTTAATGTCAGGGCACAATGCCAGATGGAAAACAAATAGCAGTAAAGAAGCTGTCCGTACAATCCCGGCAAGGAAAACAGGAGTTTCTAAACGAGGTTAAGCTGGTGGCCAAAATTCAACATCGGAATCTTGTAAAATTACTTGGATGTTGCACAGAGGGAGCAGAACGCTTGCTTGTTTATGAGTTCTTGCCTAACAAAAGCCTTGACAAAATACTATTTCGTGAGCCTCTTCTATTCAGTCTAAAAATAAGTATTAATATACAATACTATTCAATCTTCTTTAGCCTAATGTTTTTATTGGAATATTGCATGCCTATAGATCCTCAACGAAGCAAAGAGCTTGGGTGGTTCAAGTGTTTGAATATAATACACGGAATAGCACGTGGGCTTCTATATTTGCATGAAGATTCTCAAGTAAGGATCATTCACAGGGATATTAAAGCAAGCAATATTTTGTTGGATGAGAAAATGGAACCAAAAATATTAGACTTTGGGTTAGCAAGACTATTGGGTCAAGATGAGACTCATGTTAGCACATGAATTGCAGGAACATTGTAAGCATTTTATTATAAAATCTTTAAGCTCAGGGTTATTTTGGTTATACACATTCAAAGATTATGAATTGCAAACACGTCATATAGGTTTTTTAATCTATTATTTTTGTTTTGTTTTGTTAATATTGTAGTGGCTATATGGCACCCGAATATGCTATTCATGGACAATTATCTACAAAAGCTGATGTCTATAGCTTTGGTATTGTGCTTTTGGAAATTGTGTGTGGAGAAAAAAAACACTGACATTAAATTGTCCCTTGAATATCAAAGCCTATTAGAGTTGGTAAGAATATAAAACTAAGACCATTTTCATATAGTTTATTGACAAAAATTTAAATCTTATATATCTTAGGAATATGATTTTGCATCATTCTTATCCAGGTATGGAGTTATTATAGGAGAGGAAATATTGTGGATGTGACTAATAGAGAAATAATTGAGAGTTGCCCTAAGGAGCATGTTTCATGTTGTATTCATGTGGGTATTTTGTGCACACAGGCAGAATCATCCCTTTGCCCATCCATGTCCAGTGTATACACAATGCTTTCAAACCTCTCTATGGCTAATTTACCAACTCCCACAAAGCCATCTTTTATGGATATTTCACATAATGATGTTCCTTCACATAGAGATACACCTACATCAAGTAGCAGAAATTCCACCATCCTGGCATCATCATCATCCTCTACTTCATATGCCACTATTTCAATCCATCAATCTATCAACGATACTTCTGTTACAGAGTTGGAATCTAGATAAACAAACATGTAATCATTCACTTTATAGTAATCATTTGCTTATGCTTTATATATTAAGCCCAACATATAAACTCACGAAAATTATACTAATGAGTGTCTTCATTATGAATCACAATCATGTTATTTTCTCTTTTTATTGAAAATATTGTGATATAGTTAAGTATTGTATAATTCACAATTATACATTATTTAAGTTATAATATATTTTGTATATAGCTTTGTTTGAAAATTATTTTATCCAAGTTGAGGTGTAGCCTGGTGGACAAAACACTAACGTTGATGGTTCCTAATGTGTTATAACAATGAATTCACAAAATAAAATTTGTAAAAAAAACCGTTTTATGGCATTTAGAAATGTATACAAAATAAAAATTGCACAAGAGATGTATATCAAGATATTTATCTCTTTATACAAAACAAGATACTATATATATATATATATATATATATATATATATATATATATATATATATATATATATATATATATATCTTCGTCTGTGTTACGAGAAGGGAGTAACCCAAGCAGGGTTTGTAATGGTCGATTGGAGTAGTGGAAGGCTAGTTCCACTCATGCCACCAAGGGACACCTGAACTGACGCCAATTTTGTTTAAGAACTCCTCAGGTATGTAATTAATAATTTTTGTGATTGATTCAACATCTTAGTGTTGAAGGTTGATGTTAATAGCTAAGGCTCCCTAAGAAAGCCAGGATCTAGAATGCTTACATAATAAATCACACACCACTTTGATGCATTGTTTGAAGAGCTGAATAACTTTATCCCAAGGAGCTAAAACAAGAGGGGCTTCGTGGTGAGTGAAAATGGATGACCACTAGAGAGAATAGGAGTTGATAGAAATTCCAAATATGAAACCATCCTCTGTCCAAATAAGTTGTTATTTAAGCAATTATGAGGATTTCCAAATATTATGAGCTATAAAAGTACCTCTAATTTTAACAAATATCGGGAAGAGGAGAAGGGATTGGAAGTTCAGGCGTTTCCAGGATTGGATTACTAAAGGAGGGAATTTGCATATGTAATGCCAGAGAAAAATATTCCATACTTTGTTCCCTTCCCCACTACGAATCAACCATTTGACATAGAGAGATCGCCCTTGAAGCTTGATGTTAAGTAGACCAAGGCCACCTACTTCTTTGGGTCTACAACACATATCTCACATCACTGATTTATCAAATATTAAAATATTACGTTAAATTATAATTTCATAATTACTACAATGATATACAATAAGATACAAATGATAATCCTTTTAAAGATGTAACTATGTAAGTAAATGAAAGAGATAGGGCATTTATCTTATTTTCTCTTGTTTTGAAGTATCCCCTAACTGCAACAACTGATGCAAAGGTTGGGCAAAGTACTAGAAATGCTTGATATGAATCTTGGAACTTTTAAAATAACCCAGACAAGGGCGACGGCCGCTGAGACCTTCTATAGGTGCCTATTTACCACAAAGAGGTTTGGAACATGATTTTTTTTGGTGTCACTAGGGTTCTTCTATCCTTCGTTGTTGATCACCAATATGTCACTGGAAGATCACCGATTTCATTGGTAACCTGCAAAATATATAATATCCTACAAAACCACAAAACTACATCAAATCCTAAAAATGAAAGATCAAAATGAGGAGTCGGATTGACCCCAATGGTCACCTGACATAGTGAACTTAGGACCGAGCATTGCACTACATCTTATACTCCATGCATTTCTATGTGCTTGTGTTTGTAATAATTTTTCTAGGTTGGTATCACGCCGATGACACCAAGATAACATGTTATAGCTACATAAAATTCAAATGTTTGGGTGGAATTAAGAAACTTCCATTTCTTATGTAGTTTATGAAGAATAATACACCCAAGATTTAGTCCCTTTGATAGTCTGTAGATAGAGAGCCCTTGAAAAAATTGTTCTCCCTTATAATGGTATGTATGTTGTGTTTATATAGGGATCTCTTGCTTGAATTTCAACACTAATTACATGAATTGCTGACTAGAACCTTAGGATAGGAGTAATAAAATCAAAATGGCCAACCACAAATGTCTAGAATGTGAACAAGAACAAAGATTACATGAACACCCAGATTGGACAGGAGTGTGTGGGTGCTAATTTCAAGACCTGGGTGTTGGTGTCCAAGGACAACTGATGATAAATGTGTGAAAACTAACAGACATGGATCCCTGTGACCTTAACAGAATTGAGTGAAGAAGTGATAGATGTGAGAGATAAAATAATAGAAAAAAATAGGGTAAGTAGACTGACTAGACAATGTGTGACTAGTGAATAATTTTCTTACATAAGATCCATACATAAAACAACATACTTTACGGTATAGTAGAATAGTATTTTTTGTGTGATTTTTTGTTTATATTTTCCCCCCTTTATGCTATTTGAATAAAATTCAAGTAGTGTAAAGGAAGTAAGAAACATACCCATGAGAAGTCTAGAGAAGGCATGTCACAGAAGTACGCATAAAATAAGAACATATAGCGTGATAAACCATGGATCAGAGTGTCAATCCATGTCGCATAAATTGAGATAATGAACTGTTGTAAAGAAGAACTTGGAAAATTTGAGGATTTGATTCTGTAGAATTTAGAGATTTGAAATTATCGGTAATGGAGATTTTAAGGTGCAGGGAGTGATCATTTCCCAACCTAATTTTGTATGTTTGAAAAACTGAATGATTTTGGTGTTTTTCCACCAGAGGAAGAGTGTTAGGAAAATAGGTCTAGTTTTACTTTCCAACTATGACTACATCCTCAAAAGGTATGACCCCTGTAGACAGCTAAAGACCAAATTTTGTTCCATTTCAATTCATGTTGAATAGACCATATAGGAGTAGTATAGGAATGGAAATGACATATTATTTCCCCCACTCCATGGGTTTTGTGATATGTATACTGCTAGATGGCTTCCATGTTAGGTCATCTGGAATTGATGTAAAAATGATTCCCATGTTAGGTCATATGGCAAAGTAGTGATATAACTTCCAAGTTAGAGCATTTGGGAGGAATGTGGAAATGATACTTAAACCGATTGATTGAATTGACTTGAATATTGAATGATTTCTTTGAGACTTGAATGTATACGATAGATTACTAATGGAAATATTCTTTACTTTCCCCCCCCCCCCCAAATTAGGTCATTAGGGGGAAGATATAGAGAGTAGTAGAAAATATTGAATATGGTATGAGTCAAGTTTCCATATGATGTATTAGGAATTTTTAATGATCGTATAGTAGCCTAAGAGGGATCGTAGGGTGATCCCTATTGTATACACCCTTGTTCAGTTAAATAGAGATTGGTAGAAAGAATGAATGTTGATCTGAAAGTAGATGTGAAATGATCTAATAGTGATTAAAATGAAGTATAGTAGATGTCGCAAAATAATGCATGTATCAAGTCGAAAATGTGCCAAACTAGAATATAGTGCTTTGGAATTTATACGATATGATGGTAGGAGGAATTTTGAACCACATGGCATAAACGGGGAAGAAAATAGAGTAATGAAGCTCAAGATATGTATAAAACTTTGTCACATGTATTAGTTGGAAAATGAGCACGAATGGTAACTATAGTAAATTGGAAGTTGGGAAAAGTGATATACATAGTAATGGTAAAAAGTGAGTAATGAATTTATTTGAACCTTGATTGATTAAGTCTTCAATCTCTGATATTGTGAGGATGCTGAAGATTAGAGCAATGAGATTGACTAGATTCAAGATGGCGGCAGTAGCTATGGTAGCACATATGAAAAATAAGCTAGTAAGTGTGTTTTAAAAAAAAAAATTGCTAAAATTTGACTGTTTGTATAGATTTTTGTGAAATTTAATTTTTTTAATATTTGGGAATTTTTTACCTAGACAAGAGAATGCAAGGTGCTCACATCCTTTGGGATGCCAACACCTAGTTCCAGGCGCTCGTGACCTACTTCTAGACACCCTTATCCTACTCCTGGGAACTAACGTCCCAGGAGGCTATTTTCACCTCAGAATGCAATGTATGTGAAATTTGATTCCTTTTGGTAGTATGAGTGGTTGTATTTTAATGTACACGAGGTTCTAATGTCTCGATTTTATTGATGTTTTGTGATATGCAGAGAGATATTCATTTGAGGGAGTTCCAGGGAGGTAGACACTTGAGCATGTTGTTAACTCTTAGTTTATCAGATGTTGAGTGAGATATATTAGACCGTTTTGACCTTTGGCCTATAGTGGGATTTGGGGAAGTACCCCATAATATATCGATGATCACTGCATTATGTGAGAGGTTGTATACAGACACCTATACTTTTTGGTTTCTTACTAGGGAGATGACAGTGACCCTAGAGGATGTATATCACATATTACAACTTCCAATTGTGGCTGAGAAAGTACAGGTGATGGACAAAGAGGATGCTCAGAGGTAGATGAGGGTGGTTAGGTAGTACTTTACAGGGTTATGGGTATAGATAGATACCCAAATTAGCCTAGACAATATACTGAGATCAGGTGTTCCGTGATTGTGGAAGTTTATTATAGTAGTTATTACTTCATCAATGGTAGTGGAAGGTGGTGGTGTGGACATATTATAAAAAATGCATGATATCTTTTGATATATAAAGGAGCATGGGAATAGACTTTTCTTGGCTCAATGTGTACTAGCACATTCGTACATAGATAAATACAAGTTCACACATGCGGAAAATGGGAGCAAAATTGAAGGAAACACATCATTACATACATGGCCCTATGAGAATATTTCTATATTGAGGCACTTTAATGGGCCATGTGCGGAGTGGGCTAGGTCTGATATATTCATTGCGAGATGGGTAGGTTCCTAAAGCAAGGGGCTAGACACCACTACTTATAGATTGATGCTTGATCGTATGGGGTAAGGGCCATTATATGGAGGCCGTGTGGAGAGTATGGTGGATGGCCATATGATGAATTAGAGATATGATGTACTTGATGTATGATATGGCTAGAGGGCCGGTTATGTGGAGTAGCCGAATAATTCTAGGAAGAGAGTGTTTCATGACAATTCGATATGGCTTAAGATGTCTCTCTAGATCCATATGTATGGGTGAGAGTGACAAGAGCACGAAGGAGGTCAAGAGTGAGATCAGGACCTACAAGAGAACATCTAGTGCCCCCAAGTGTAGATGTAATGGTTTCTGCAATAGAGTCAATATAGGTGGACGATACAGGATGGACCGAGGCCTATAGTACATGGTGGGAAGTAGACCGATGGGTACTATTATTTCCTTTTGTTGTGGATGCAGTGGGATCAATGCCATTTGGAGGAGTAGACAGACACACACCTGCCCCCAATGGTGATGGTATAACAGTAGCGATAACGAAGTGTGAGTATTTGATTGTTTCTTTTTGTGTATTATCACTTAGTTTTTTTATTGTGGCTATCTGATGTAGTAACTAATATGATTCTTGGGTGGTTTTAGGTGATGCATATTGGTCATCGATCATTGAATCATCGATCCACATATTGATGCGGTATGTACCTCAGAGTGTGCTCGTGAGTGGTGGGATGTTGGAGCGAGTAGATGTTATTGTAGGTGAGCATGCCCACTTGTTCAAGCCAGTGATGATAGCAGTGGCTATTTGTACCATTTTATTAAGTGAGCATTATGATGTTTAGGCAAAGACTCAACAAGATAAGGAGGCTATAGAGGGAGGAGACTTTGTGGAGATATAGGGGTCATGACCAACATGAAAATTTAGCGGTGAAGCATCTAGTTCTAGAGATCTCGTAGTCATGTATATAGTGATAGTGATGATGAGATATGATGTAGGTGTTTTCCCCCCATCAATTTTAGTATCTATCCTCATTTATACATAAAAACCAAATTTTAATATTCATCATCTACTGCATATATATCTCATCTAATTAACATAATCATTTATGAAATACGCACCATAAATTATCATGCAAACAATGTGAATCAATAATCAAACAACCAACACATATGAAAAATAATCATCGCATCACATATCAAAATAACATCAACACAACACAATAATGCCATGATCCATATATGGATCATTGGCATTATTGTGTTGTGTTGATGTTATTTTGATATGTGATGCGATGAGTATTTTTCATATGTGTTGGTTGTTTGATTATTGATTCACATTGTTTGCATGATAATTTATGGTGTGTATTTCATTTAGTTAATTAGATGAGATATATATGAAGTAGATGATGAATATTAAAAGTTGGTTTTTATGTATAAATGAGGATGGATACTATGTGATAGTGATATATGTAAGTAGATAAAAATTCATGATACATGATGTATGTGAGCATGTGTGAGTATGAGAGAGAGGGGGGAAGAATAGCGATGCCGCCCAGTGTGTGTGTAGAAAATATGGGGTTCATTTATATATGACCCCTCGGTAATCAAGAATGAACCATAAAAAAAGAGTGTGTCATCAAGAAATGGTTTATTGGTGGGCACTAGATAAATAAATCGATGAATCGTATAGTACAAAGATGAATCAGGGTTATTATGTAAATATATCCCTCAACATTCATGTAAGAACCATGAGAACACGAGTGGGTCATCGGGTGATGAGGTGAGAAATATCACCTACGAAAGATGTCGAGGCTTACAAGGAGCGACAGAAGCATGTGAGGTGGTAGCAGCATGAGTCTATGATCCAAACTAAATTTCAGATGAAATAGTGTCAATGATGTGAGATGTAGGAGTAGAAAGTACAAATTTCAATGGCTTAGGAAGCCAATGTGAAGTAGTAACATTGTAAGGTGGATGAGATGATGTTGTAGTGGATGCACAAGGTGGAGGATGTGGAAGAATAATGAATTTAGGATATGGACGACTGACGACCTTAGCAGTCGATGGAGGAGACAAGTGAAATAAAGTGGAAGCATGCTTATGTAGTATTGGAGAAAGAGACCACTGCTTATTTCACTAAATCTGGACTTATTCCAGTCTGAGAATCTAAAAAATATAGCCAATATTGGAATTCAATATTACTATTTTTGGATTCCAAAATGTCAAATATTGGAATTATCTACACTCCAAAATCACATTTGTTGGATTCCAAAATTACACATATTGGATTCCAAAATTGCACATAGTGGATTCCAAAATTGCATATATTAGAATCTAGAATCACATTTATTAGAATCCAAAATCACCTATATTAGAATTAACTGTACTGAACAATCACATATATTGGAAGCCAAAAATCAAAATATTGGAATCTGTTAATTCTCCTTCCATAATCCAATATATCTAGTCAAGAATTAAATTTATGAATCTGTGAAAAAATGTTTATTGGTTTAAGGGAATCCAACATTGATTTGAGAAATAATGCTTCGAATTCGCTAGCCTATATAGAACAGATACATGTTTTGTTTTATAAGGAAAATCGACTACTAGTCTTAATGATTTCTTTCAAATAATTCTCTTATCACTTTCAAGATGTTTTTAAGATTAAACTATGAAAATTTGAATATTTCAAACTACATTGGCCAAGAGGCCACTAAGCTAATAACATTCACGAGATGTGAGACAGTTCCAGATTTAATTACTATGGTTCAATTGAACCTTGGGGCAACCAGAAAATTACCAAATATGTTATGAATAAAATTAAAGTGGGTGACGATTCAATTTAGGAGAATGTAACTAACATATATATTTTCATATTTAAAGTTAGATCTCAAATTTACTTCATTTATTACAGTGTCATTAAACCACATCGTAACCAGAATTTTTTTGAAGATGTTATGAAGAAATTAATAGAGGGTGACGATCTAGTGTAGGAGAATGTAATTAATTCTAAAACCATACTATATTGCAATGTTCTTTTCCCCATGTGAGTATTGGATCAACCCCCCTTGGAGCAGAATAGAAGGACCTAATTGAACATGGAGGTGACTTGAATACCTTAAAACATCATGCAAATTATTTTGGATGGTTTGGTGAAGTTTTGAAATACTTGGAGCAGTCTAAGTAAAAATAGGGTTGACAAGCCTAGGCAGTACACAGGCCTAAACCAGTTGCTAGGCTTCAGAAGAAAATTACAGGAGCTCTAGATGGATTTAGAAGTAAAAAAACATCACGAGAAATATGATTTCAATACCTACATGATGGTTAACTCATATTTTTCACAACACCTTGGCACATAGGATTTTCAGGTAGTTTCACTCAAGTACAGGTGGATTCTCAAGTCACAAATCTGATTTTTTAGGGATTAGATGGATGAATCAAGACATGAGACCCACACCATTGGACTAAAAATTACATTTAAAGTCAGGATCATATAACATTTCACCAATAAATTCCATCGGGAGCTCAAGTTATCATCATTCCAAGTTGCCTTCTCAAAGTCAGTTCATGAGTTGGTCAATTTTTGAGTCAATACCAGGATCCTAGTGGGATTTCATGTCCTCAATATCCTTGAGGTATAGTAAAAAAAACTTTAAAAAATTATCCCAGCCCCAATGTGACCTCTGGGATCCTCATGTCACCTCCAGACTTGATAGTTCAGCCCCTAGGTGCATTTTTGGAGCTTTCATTCCCTCTTGTCTGATCAAGAGCCAAGTGTCAGCTCCAGGACCACCGTGGAAACTGATGTCCCTCATGTCCCTGAGTTTAGGGATATCATACATGTAAAAAGGTGCTCAAACCCTATGGGGAGTCTTTTTGTCACCCACATGACCGACTTTCAACCCCCAGTTCTTTAAAACAACTTTTTTCACCTCCATTCCCTGCCATTGAATAGCAGCAACGTGTCACCATCTTGCTTACCTTGGAATTTTATGTTCCTCACATCCCTGAGGTTAGGGACATCAGGGACAAAAAAGTGTGCCCAACCCTAACTCAAAAATTTTAATTTTTCTCTTAATGTTAGTT
Organism: Taxus chinensis; assembly: GCA_019776745.2. Lineage (NCBI taxonomy): Eukaryota > Viridiplantae > Streptophyta > Pinopsida > Cupressales > Taxaceae > Taxus > Taxus chinensis. Next base: position 35,302,804 of record CM034151.1, read on the forward strand.
GTTTCTCACTGCTTCTCACTGTGAGAAGACAAATTACAGAGAACACCTCACTCTACCATTGCCAAAGCTTGAACCAGCTCCATTACAACACATTATACTTCATCCATGGTGACACATAGATCACAAAAGGGAGATTGATCAAATCATGAAGAAATAATGAAGAACAGAGGAAAAGATGTCTGAAAACTCCATTGCCATAAAACCAAGAATCGAACATATCTTGCAAACCATTACACGGATTGGCAAACCGTTTGTTGCTAAGTTCTTCGCTCTTGAAGGAAATTAAAAAATATTATTCAAACCTCCAATTTTCAGAAAGGAATGTTCACAGTGAAGAAATCTCATTTCTGGCTCAACAAAGGAAAAATTGAATTTCTCGTCAAACCGTTTGTCAGATTGAAGAGAAATTTCTCCTGAAGCATAAGAAGAAAAAACATATCGCAATGGAATCGATTTCATCAAAAATGGAGAAAAGATAAAGACATGAAATTTTCAAGTTCCATTAATGGCCTCCATGACATAGTAATGGAAAAAATCAGTGAGATACCTCTCCACTTCTCAGGGTTCTAATGGGCGAAATCATGCAAAAATTGGAGGGAACGATCGTTGAAAAATCTAGTTTCACATGAACTAGTTTTCACGCCATGAAGTCCCTTTTTTAGGTATATGGAAGGATGTGTAATTTATCATCATTCTTCCATCTTCGAGGAAATTCTCTAATTCCCAAAGATCCAGTAGGTGAAATCATCCAAAATTCAAAGGGAAGGATCTCAAAAAATCTAGTTTCTCTCAAACTAGTTTTTAATGACGAAGTCCCTACTTTTTAGCGATATGGCGGTCTATGTTTTTTGTCAGTATTATTCCCATGCCAATGAAAATATCATTTTCCCACTTTTTCTGATGAAGGAATTACTCAAAATTCAGAGCGTGGAACCCTGGAATAAAACCCAGAATTTCAAAACCCGTTTTGTCACAATTTGACATACGTGGCGCACTTATTAAAAATAACATGTCTCCCTGTATAAGGGTCTATTGCTTTGGGTAAGCCACCATTTGAAAAGGATATGAAGAATGTGGTAAAAATAGAGGGAGCATCATAGGAAAGGTCATCGAAAATGTCATCTTGGCTCACAATTCACACTTACTAAAAATAGTAAGTTACACTCAAAGAGTAGTTTTGGCACAATGGGTCGTATAAGGATAATAATTTAGGGGGACTTCATTGTTCAAGAGTATCCTAGTCATTTTTCACAGGGCATTCAAGATCCATATTAGTTCATTCAACTTGGTGAGCATTCGTGAGCTAATTAGAAGGAGTTTCATAGTGTGCAAGGAGTTCGAACATTCAATGTTTTATTGCTCTCTCTTTCTCTATCCTCTTCCCCCCAACTTGCTCTCACTTTCAAATGTTCTAATTCTACGTTGGGGTTTGCACTTTTTGACATGCCTTTAAGTCACTTAAAAGTGACTTTAGAAACATAATGTAAATTAAGTTGCCTTGATTTTATAAAAGGGACTTAAATGTTTTGTAGGAATATGAATAGTATAAAGTTAGGAATAAGGCATATGGAGGGTCATGAGGAAGATAATTATTCACCTCTCATTCTATAAATTTTAACGTCATTCCCATTTCAAAGGGATAGCGATTGATCTTGTAAACTCAAGAGTGCATTGTACCTAGAGAAAGCAAAGGAGATATCCATTTTATTCTACTTTCCTCCACTCTCAAATTTCTTCCATTCCCACACTTATGTACAACTTATTTTAAGAGACCTCCTGGAAATCGGAGGTGGAGAATACCTGGCGAATACAAGAAGATGGTGTTATCCCAATTTTTCCCTCCCTAGCAAAATTGATCAAACGTAACACTACACAAAATAAAATCATAAGGTTGGTTCAATCAATGCAAGCCCACATTTCAAATCCAACAATGAAGGGGAAGGTTCGGCGAAGGAGGCCAACAGTGTCAAATGAGATCAGAGCTCAACAGGAGAAAATCAGAGAAAGGGCTCGAAGTTTTTAGACTTTGCTGCATATGAGTCAACTCAGGGCCGAACAACAGACTCATGGAATTTTCCAAGTGTCAGCTCAGTGTAATTCCAAAAGATGCATCAAAATGGAGGTCCTAAATGTGTGCCAGCCCTCCACATGGTTAGAGCCTCAAAAGGTTGAATCGGCCATTGAAAGGTCTAAGGCCAGTGGAAATAATCACTTTTCATCTTGGCACAACTTTAGAGGTCGACCTAAATACAAAGTGTAGTCCCCAAACAAGCACAAAGACCCTTCCATGTGTCTAATAGGACCCAATATTTCAAGCCCTAAATAAGAAAAGGGACCTGGCAACGTAAAAAATGGAGAAAGAGGAGTAGGCCTTGAAAATTCGGTAATTCCCTAAGTATAAACATCAGAACTGGTGGAAGCCTCCACGTGCTTCATTGGCGCACCTCCAAAGGTCAAAGACCAAAAGTTGGTCCATCCGTTAAGAAGTGACAACCCACGTGTCTAAGTAACATAGTCTAAAGGTAAAGACCTAAAAGGGTCTGAACAAGGAGACGGAAGGGGTTCTCATCGGCCGTTGAAAATTCATAGACATGCGGAGGGTGCCACATGTCACCTCGGCACAACTTCAGAAGTGAGACCTAAGAGACAGTCCCCAATTGAGTGTAGGCTCTCCATGTGTATAGGGTTCAACAGAAGTCAAATGGGTAGCGGGCGCAAATTGGATAAGTATAGGAGGACCGATGGAATCCTCCACGTGTCCGATCGATGCACCTCTAGAGGTCAGGTCCAAACATGGTTTCCAAATGCGCACGGAATCTCAACATGTCTAGGGTCCAACATAAGTCAAATGGGTAGCGGGCCCAAATTGGCTAAGTACAAAAGGGCTAGCGGAAGCCTCCATGTCTCTCAATGATGCTACATCAAAGGTGTAACCGAGGAGGTGGTTCCCAAATGAACATGGGCTCGCCACGTGGTCAAAGTAAAAAATGGGGTAGATTCGGCAGTTGAATTAGCTAAGTATAGAAGGATCAGTGGAAGCCACCACGTGTCAGCTCGATGCAACTTCAAAGGTAAAATCTGGAGGCAGGTCCCAAATGTGCGCTAAGCCTCCACGTGTCCAGGGTAAGACAAATGGCCCCTCCAAAAAAAAAGGGACTTACCAAAATATAAAAGAAATAGAAAAAAGAGCAGAAGGAGCCATATGTCTCTTCTGTGCTCTTTAAAGAGGTAAATCCAAAAGTAGTCCCTAAACATGTGCTAGCTCTTCACATGTCTTGGTTCAGGAAGAGTGTCTCTGCCAACCAGAGATACTTAGGTAGAACATAGAGGATCCTGCAGAAGCTGCAACATGTCAGTCTGGCGCAACTTCAAGACTGAGAAGAGGGTGATGAATCTTCAACACGTGTGGGGCTGCCATGTGGACCTTATAGGGGCAAACTCATTTGCATATTGTAAACCTGCGTTAAACGCCTGATCCTTGACCTTTAGGAAGTCATAACTTTTTACCGGGAACTTAGTTTTGAGCGGGAAAGGACATTTTGGAAAGCTCCCAATGCCTACTACTCACCTGCCACCATTAATGTTTCAGTCTGACATTTTCGAGGCTGTCAAGTCTCTATCCTGCCACCATGATGAAGAATGGGCCTCTTTTCTTGTCCAGCAAGGAATAACACATGGGGGCATGGGTTTTGTAGTAAATCCCATCATTTAGTAGGTGGATTTAATGCTCTTCCAGGGGTGGTTAGAGCAGGGTTTGAATTTTCCCTCTCTCCTTCTCTCATTCTTCTATTTATTGTAAATGAGGGGAATATTTCTAGGTGTTGGTCATCTTTTCCCTCATGCCCCCTCTCTTTTTCTTCCCTATTGTCAAATGTGGAGCTTAAGCCTCCTCTCTTGGCTCTGTAATGGCATTTTATTCCTTGTTGCCCACCTATGATGTACTGTGTGAACTCATGGAGCAATAAAATATATTTTTTGATGCATTTTGTCCATCCTTTCCTTATTTTATTATCTCTTCTTTCCTCTCATCATTGCAGGGTATACTGTGCATATCTCTGATGTCTATTGTAGGTTTTGGGAGCTTTGTTTAATGGTTTGAAGTGGTGTTCTATGTGAACTTCATCTTTGGTCTGTGGTGCATCTTGTCCATCCCTCTCCTTTTCTCACCTCTCTCCATTTCAGGAAGCTGAGATTGTGACCAGCAACCTCCTTCTCTGGTGTATCATTGTTTTAGTGTAGGATTTGTTTTCATACACTTTCTCTCCCTAGTCCCTTGGAAGGTTATATTAAGATTAGATAATTTTCCTACATTAGAATAGCTTGTGGTAGGTAGTTTAGGAGCAAGAACTAGCCTTCTCTTGAGGTCCATCTCAAGTTTTCAAGTCCCACATCTTGAGAGATGGTCCAATGTTATGCAGATCACACTGGATGCCCCACTCAGATCTGAGGCCATTCGGGGGGTGCTGTGATTTTGCATCAACAATTTTGGCATGCCCGGTGGGACACTGAGGTTATATTTTTCTCATCTTTCCAAGGTGTCTCATTATCAAATAGTAAATCTTAAGCCACCGTGAGACCACATGAACAGTTTTGGCATGCCTGATGGGACCAAATTAAAGAGATTTACATCTTCATCTTAGTAGGTTTGATGTGTTATTGCTGAGATCCAGACTTTGGAGGCACTTTCAAGCACATTTGGTGACTCCATTTGGTCAACAACCCATCCTCTGAGTTGTAGACCTTCTCCCATCCATTTTCATCCATTATTCTTTCCATATCTTTCATCTTCTTCCATCCCATGAAGTTTTGCAATCATGACTTCATTTCCCTCTTGGAACTCACACTCGCAACAACAGTACAGTCCACCTCCAATGTATTTCTCAACTCCTCCAGATCAACATTATGATCAGATTTAGAACCATTATGCTTACCCATATGAGAAGTGTCAGAGCCATTTTGGCTATGGTGCTTATCAAGAACAAGGGGACACATATAATGGTAACAATTATATGGAGAATGTTGATCTGCTGGAGAAGATCCAAAGAATGGAGGCTAGCATGGTGCAGTCTAGGGCTACAACACAAATGAAGGCATTCAGGATTGGTTGCAGGGCACCTTGTCCATGGGTCGACCCTTTTCCAAGACACTATGGCCCACATGAGAAGCTTGACTTCATGGTTGAGACGCTGCCCCAAATTGCAATGGAGTGAGGAGATAGAGGCCTACGAACTTGGTGTCAAGGAAACCTTGTCAATGGGTAATTCCTACACCATCATCTGGTATTTTTCTCTTCTTTCCCCAAGTAGCACCATCTCAACCTGAGCTTTAGTTTCCAAGCTTCCCATTTGCTACCCCAAGTTTTTGTTTCTCTTCTCCATCCCCTAGTCTTCCATTTCACCTCAATTCTTCTACTCTTTTTCCTTCCGAATCCAAGTCCCCTCCACAAGATCCAAAGGCAATACCTTCCCCTCCACCATAGATAAACAAAAAACTAGTGGAGACCCCACCCACCACTCCTCCTACTCTCCCAAGTCCATGTCAGGAAGAGACTCCAAAAACCAATCAAGGAGAGAAACAAGAAGAAGAGCCAAGAAAAAGAAGAAATGATCAAAAACTTGGTAAGCTTGGCTCTTAGATTTAGAATTAAAAATATTTCCTTGTTGGTTAAGCCCATGGAGGAGGCTAGAGTCAAGCCAAAAGTGGTGGAAGCTTCAGCTATAGTGCAAGTGCAGGAAGAAGGGGCTACTCAAAATCCAAAAGAAGAGGAGAGCATTCCAACTATGGAGGAGAACCATATGGTTTCCGAGGCACCAAGTGTAGAGAAAGTCATAGAAGAACCTTCAGTTCTTCCTCCCACTTCATCCCCTTCAGGATCTAATGTCGAAGAAGAGTTTGAGCTTTCAAACTTCATATTTGAGAATGAGGGGAACCATGGTGAGAAAATTGTAGATCCGAAGGACACCATGGAGGAGGTCAAACACATGCAGCAGGACAACATAAAGGTAGATTATCTGTCTGACTTGGAGGATTTTCTTGATGGAGAGGAGCCTGAGGAGATCACATCATTTTCTCCTCCATCATCTGCCTTCCATGCACATGAGTCTACTGCCATGGAGGAGAGAATTCAAGGACAACAACTTGTGTCTCATAGCATCCCTTTAGAACCAAGGTCAGAGAATCATAATCTTCCATATTCTTCTCAGGAGGATGAAGGGAAAGAGCACAAGGATCCCATCTCTCCCACATCACTCACCCAGGATGTTTTGCAAGAATACTCCATTCTTGGAGTTGAAATTTAGAGCAATGGGCACATCCATCGGATCAGACCGTGCCCAATTAGGTACTTGGCTTCATTGGAGCCAAGGGAGAAGCCAAAACCAGTCATGCCCACTTCAGGCATGAGGATGAGTATCAAAGCACCAAGGGTCACCATCAACACCTCCAGGAGTCCAATGCCAATCAACTTGAGGAGGTATTTTTGATTGATGTTGATACCTTGATGATTTGGGTGGAAGATTGGCCTCTTTTCGGTTTCTCACTCATAATAAGAGCCATGTTTAGTGCCAAATCATATACATGGCCACATTTTTTGAGAAAGGGAAGCTATTTCTCCCTGCTTGTAGTAGGCTTTGTTTAGATTTTCTCTGTTAGGGTTAGTGTAGGAGTAGGAGTAGATTTTCTTCTAGCAGAACAAGTGCTTGTGCACACTCTGCATGTTCCACTTGGGGCATGTATGATCTTCCCTTTTGTATATAGCGTGTCATGGTGATTTGTTGCTCCAGGGTTGTATCACTATGTGGATTTAGTGTACCTTCGGGTGAATATTGTAACAGTCCATTTCCAGAGTAGGTGAAAGCCCTAGGTCAATACAATTTTCTACTCTCAGAACCTCATTTTCAAGATTTTCTTATGAAAATTGAGAGTGTAGACAGCGGGGCAGGCTCAGGGTCACCAAGTGCAAGCATTCGGGCTCGCGTTTTGTGGACAACATTAGTACCAAGATCTCATTCATGACTCCATGCCCAATGGATACTTCTAAGGCTACTGGTCTCTTCATCTAGCAGGTAGATGTCCCCGTGAGTCACCAAACTCTTATCCCAATTTTTCCCCCCGACAAAATTGATCAAACACGACCCTGTAGAAAAGAAAATCGAAAGGGTCGGTTCAGTCATGTGAGCCCACATTTCAAATCCAACAATGAAGGGGGGGTCAACAAAGGAGGACAATGCCATCAAAGGATATCAGAGCTAAACATGAGAAAATTGGCAGAAGGGCTCGAAGTTTTAAGACTTCTCCACATACGAGTCGACTCAGAGCTGAACAACAAACTTGTGAAAGGCGCCATGTGTCATCTTGGTACAATTCCAAAAGGAACATCAAAATGGAGGTCCTAGATGTGCATCATCCCTCCACGTGGTCAGAGCCTCAAAAGGTTGAATCAGTTGTTGAAAGGTCTAAGGCTAGTGAAAAGAACCACGTGTCAGCTTGGCGTAACTTTAGAGGTGAAATACAAAAGTGGGTCCCCAAATGAGTGTGAAGATTCCACATGATCATGACCCAACATAGTCACTCCTAAATAAGCAGAAGGGATCGAGCCCAAAAAATAAAGAAAGAGGATCAGGCTTGAATTGGCTAAGTACAACAGGGTCAAAAGAATCCTCCACGTGCTTCATCAGCGCATCTCTAAAGGTCATGCATAAAAGGTGGTCCCCAACAAGTGTCAGTCCACCATGTAGTCAGATTCTAAAAGGAGGTCTCATCGGCTGTTTAAAATTCACAGACCCGTGGAGGGTGCCCCATGTCACCTCGGCATAGCTTCAGAAGCGAGACCTAAGGGACAGTCTCCAAATGAGCGTAGGCTCTCCACGTGTTTGAGGTCCAATAGAAGTCAAATGGGTAGCAAGCCTAAATCAGCTATGTCTAGGAGGACCGGCGGAATCCTCCACATGTCCAATCAGTGCACCTCTAGAGGTCAGGTCCAAATAGGGTTTCCAAATACGCGGGGAATCTCCACATGTCTAGAGTCTAACAGAAGTCAAATGGGAAATGGGCCCAAATTGGCTAAGTACAAAAGGGCCAACGGAAGCCTCCACGTGTCTCAACGATGCTACGTCAAAGGTGTGACAGAGGAGGCAGTTCCCAAATGATGTTTCAAGCCGTAGGCTCACCATCTTGGTCAAAGTCAAAATTGAATGGGGTCCCCAAATGATTGACAGTTGAATTAGCTAAGTCCAAATAAAAGGATCAGCAGAAAAGCCACCACGTGCCTCCACTTGTCCCTCAATTCAACTTTCAAAAGGTAAAATCTAGAGGCAGGTCCCAAATGTGTGCTGAACCTCCTCGTGTCTAGGGTAAGACAAATGGCCCCACCAAACAAAAAGGACTTACTCAAAATACAAAAGAAACAGAGCAAAGACGTGGAAGGAGCCATGTGTCTCTTCTACGCTCTTTCAAGAGGTGAATCCAAAAGCAGTCCCCAAACATGTGCTAACTCTCCACATGTCTCGTGTCAGGTAGAGTGTCTCTGCAAACTGGAGGGACTTAGGTAGAACACAAGGGATCCCGTGAAAGCCACTACGTGTTAGTCCAGCATTACTTCAAGAGAAAGAAGAGGGGGCTGAATCTTTAACAAATGCGGGGCTTCCACATTGACCCTATAGGGGAAGACTCATTTGTATATTATGAACCTACGTTAAACACCTGACCCATGACCTTCAGGAAGCCATAAATTTCAATCAAGATCTCTGTTTTGAGCAGAAAGGACATTTTGGAAAGCTCCCAGTGCCTGCTACTCACCTACCACCATTAATGTTTTGGCCTGCCATTTTTGAGGCTGTCAAGTCTCCCATATGCCACCATGATGAAGAATGGGCTTCTTTTCTTGTCCAACAAGGAATAACACATGGGGGCATGGGTTTTGTAGTAAATTCCATCATTGAGTAGGTGGATTCAATGCTCTTCCAGGGGTGGTTGGAGTAGGATTCAAATTTTCCCTCTCTCCTTCTCTTATTCTTCTATATATTGTAAAGGAGGGGCATATTTCTAGGAGTTGGTCATCTTTTCTCTCTTATCCCCTCTCTCTTTCTTCCTTAGGGTGGAATGTGGAGTCTAAGCCTCCTCTCTTGGCTCTGTAATGGAATTTTCTTGCCTCTTGCCCACTGATGATGTACTGTGTGAACTCATGGAGCAATAAAATATGTTTTGTGATGCATTTTGTCCATCCTTCCTTATTTTATTGTCTCTTCTTACCTCTCATCATTGTAGGGTATACTGTGCATATCTTTGATGTCTATTGCAGGTTTTGGGAGCTGTGTTTAATGGGTTGAAGTGGTGTTCTGTGTGATCTTCATCTCTAGTCTCTAGTAGATCTTGTCAACCCTCTCCTTTGCTCACCTGTCTCCATTTCAAGTAGATGATATTGTGACCAGCAACCTCCTTCTCTGGTGTATCACCGTTTTAGTGTAGGCTTTGTTTTCATGCACTTTCTCTCTCTGGTCCCCTAGAAGGTTAGATTAGGATTAGATAGTTTTCCTACATTAGAATAGCTTGTGGCAGGTAGTTTAGGAGCAGGAACCAACCTTGTTTGTAGGTCCATCTCAAGTTTGCAAGTCCCACATCTTGAGAGATGGTCAAATTTTATGCAGATCACACTAAATGCCCCACTTAGATCTGAGGCCATTCATGGGGTGCTGTGATTTTGCATCAACAAAAGGATTTTGTAGCCTTTTTTATGAGGATATTTTAGAAAATATGAGTTCGCAGTCTTATCTCATCTTGTTGCCATTTGCAAGGTTGTTTGTTCTGATGAATGCATGTGTTGAAGTTTCTAACTAGTGTGTGTAGAAATCTGATTTCCTACCTACAAAATTAGTTCCCCTATCTCATTTGTCACTCCCCTTTCCTGCTTTAAAGATAAGTTCCTCTCCAGCAAGAAATTGCTAGCTTTGCTGCAAGGTCAGTGGAGTGCCCTTTTGGATCCCTGGTCAAAAGGCCGCCATAGAAATCCACCTTTTCACGTGCATGCATATACGACAGCTGCACTGGTTAAGTAGAGGGACTTAGATTCCTAGAGCATTGGAAAGAAATCCACAAGTTTTTCCACCCAAAAAATTTTGTCGCCAAGAGGTTGTTAGTCCTCCTCATCAAATAACCAACTTGAACACACTCACCTAACCATGGCCCCTTACACCCCAAACTAAACCCTAAAAATCAAAGCCTACATTCCCTCTAACCACATTCTCGCCTGTTAGAAAAGAAGCTTCCATTCTAATCCATGAAAAGAAACTAACTGGATCCAAGAAATCAAGCAGATCTACCCATTTTAGTAAACCTAGGAAATCCCACCCTAACCGACGCCGGTCACCCTAAACCGATGCTGGTCAACCCAGAACCATCGTCAGTTACCTTTTATTCCCTTTGGTAACCTTATTTCGAGGTTGGCACATTTCTGAGAGCAAGAGAGAATAATCACATCTGCATGCAATCAGAGTGAGCATCCATTCACACCCAAACATCCACAACCATCCAAGTCAAGATCTGATTCAGCCAAGCAAGGAGAAAAGCCCAGGCAGCTCAAGCAAGAGTCTCCTATCAACGGTGGCCCTTCACAGAAGAAATATCTCACCACCATCTCCACTCTTCACCCACAGTCGACTGGTAGAAAATTCCAAGTAAGTATACTGCTCTATTCAGTCCAGTTTTGTTTGAATACTTTCAGTATTTAGATTCTTCTGTGTGCTATTGCTTTCCTAGCCACTTTTCATAACTATCCCCATATACCTCTTCCAAAACCCCTCAAAACCCCATCCTAGCAATCCAACACTCCATTCCGACCTACCCAACCCTTTGTGCAATCACAAAGAAGATCCAAAATCCATTCTGCAACATCTCCCATTTTCCCACAGTTTGGCGTTGGTCTCCCTAAACCACATCATCGGTCGAGCCTATACCGGTGTCGGTTTACCTACCCGATACTACCCCTTTGCTACCATTCACCAACTTAACCCATAACTCCTCCCAGCTTCACCAAAACCCCACCAGACCTGCCCACTGACCTGCATCCCTACTCACACCTCCTAGACACCTCACCCAGTTCCCCATCAACCTGGAAAATAGACCCAGACCCCTGTTCTTGACCCCCTGTCATTTCTTCAGTGACCGCCATCGGTCACAATTAACCGACATCGGTCAGGACTAGACCGGCATCGGTCTCTATGTCTGTCAACATAGTACAAGCGAAAAACCTACCTAATTACTCCCAAGTTACCTATAATCACCTGTGACCTTCATCAGATCTCTGTCAGACCTGCAGAAACCTAGAACCATTTACCTGACCTTCAGATCTGATCCTAACCTAGCCTGTTAGATTAGATTTTTCTTATTGTGTTTATATGAGATGCCTAAATCATATTGACTACAGTAGGACAATATTTACCTTATTTCTCACATTAATTTGTTTACAACAGTGGATTGACAGCCTTCTAGGGAGTATCACACTTCCTGGATCTAGCATATGCTAGGTAGTCCACTGCATATACTATTTAACTTCTATTTGGTGGTCTTGTTGTTTATTTCAGGTAGTTCCTCCTAGCCAAAAGGAAGCTCTCATGATCAGTTGTGGATCAAGAAGTCATACGCATGCAACAACCTTCAACCAGCTTCAACAGGTATTCCTCCTAGCCCTTTTACCCTTATCTGTTTCGTCACATTCCAAGAAACGTTCTAAGAATCAGGTGAAACATTTTGGCATGCCCGGTGGGACCCATTCGGGGTTCCTTGCATTTCTTCATTCCTAGGTGAAAGTTGTATGTTTTTTTCCTTTCTGAAAGGTTCTCACATTAAATTTCTCCCCTGGAATCTTCTCTTCTTTCTATTGTCTCAAAGCAATCATGTTTTGGTGCTATAAAAAGAACTCTTCTTCTCTTTCATTTGTACTGCATTAGTGAAAGATCATATTCTCTCCTGTTCATCTTTTGTGTCATCGAATTAAATATTTTGATTTGGGCTTAAAATCAACTGCATTTCATTCTACTTTACTGCATTAGCTCACATTAAATGAGGGAAACCTATATGCTGGAAGTCATGCCCAGCTGATGGTTGACAAAAGAATCATAGAAAAGCACTTTCTTTCTCTTTCTCTTTCTCTCTCTCTCTGAGTCTTACCAAACATCACAAAATTGAAAAATACACACATTCTTAAACAACATCTCACCCGGGAAGATCTGTAGGTGATCACCCGATCATGACATAGTGGGCACCTAGCTCGTTACTTCTGTCGAGTCATTATCTCAGAGGATGGCCCGCCCCCACCATAACATAACCTGAAACCTCTCCTTGTAGATATCCTTCTTCGTAGGAAGCCTTCCTCACCAAAAACTCTATTTTAAAGTTCATGAGTCAGTCTTCTAAATAGCATAAGCTGAACAAACATAAAGGAAAGAGCACTTTAGGATCATATTTTTCTTAGTGTTTCTACTTGGCTTGTGTTTTGAGGTGAGAGGACACGTTCTTCATCTTTTTATTTCTCCTTGCATGCTCCTCATCATAGTTGGTGTATTCCAACTTCATCTGAGTGTGCCTGGACCCCATTTTTATCATTCTCAGAGTTCTGGGTTTGATTCCACACTTGATTTTAAATCACAACCACCTTTTTCTTCATCTCTGTTTCAATTTCACAGTAACCGGTGTCGGTCCAGTGACCATCGTTGGTTACCCTCTGACCGTCATTAGTTTTATCCAACCGGCGTTGGTTGACTGTGATTTTAGTTAACCTACCCAAAAGGACACCCGTTTCATCTTCTTTGTTGTTCAGAGTCTCTGTAACTCTCATCATCTTCTCTGTCCTGATAAAATACATCTACAACTTATCTACCTGGTAGATTATCAGTCTTTTGCCTTGTTTGGAAAACTGTTCTTTTTCCACAGTGACCGACCGCGGTTACCTCTGACCGACATCGGTTTACCCTAACCGGCATCGGTTAGCCTGTGTAATTTTCCAGCTGACATTTTTACCCAATCCACCTACCACTATGCTTATTTTTCCTATTTTTGTTGTATTTATTTCTGTGTCATTTACAGAAAGCAGTCCTACCAAATCAGCACTTGTTCACATGGTGCTGACTCGTAGCCAAGAAAACACCCTCATATTCCATGCTAGTTGTCAACCACTCCCACCTAGTCCTTCACCACCTTCCATTCTATCACCCATGGATCCTACCCAACCTATCACCATCGCCACAGGTGATGAGGAGTTCACATGACTCCTTGACCAGAACCCTGCCACCTTACAGTTCTATCTTTCCCACTCATCCACTCGAGATGCCTCGGGTCAGTTGATATATGGCATGCCCGTATCTATCCCCCCGACACTCGTTCCTACTTCTGTGTCAGCCCCTTCTAGCTCCGCACTACCCGCACCTACCTTGCCCCCAGTCATTTCGTAGCTAGGCCCTATACCTATAATGACCACTTCATCTGCTACATCTATTGCACCCGCAACATCCACTATACCTTTGTCAACCATCCAGAACATAACCTCATCCATGCCTATTGTCTCACATATACCCATAGCAACACAACCACCCCTGGTGTCGATGACCCCTACCCCATTTCAAAACATTGTCCTTTCTATTCCACAGTCCTTAGCCCCCATCGCTACTAGAGTCACCTCGACCCTTCCACCTTCATATACGTACTATCAGCAGCCTCCCATTTCATCTATCATTCATTCTGGGTATGTGCCCCCTATCTCACTCCCTCATTCTCAACCTACCTATTGGGCATCACCATATACTGGAATGCCACCTCCATCATATGTCCAACACCAACCCTCTTATGCTACAGGAGGTACCCATCCATCACCACCTACCAATGACCTCATCAAGTTAATGATGGACAAGATGCAGACACTGGAGGCATCGGTTTCTGGCTCACGCAACTCTCTCACCTACGATGAAATTTGTAATGAGCCCATACACCCATCCATTCCTATTCGTCCATATCCCGTACATTGGGAGATGCCTAAATTTAACTGCTTCAACAGCAAAGAGGACCCGCAACAACATTTGTGGTCTTTCAAACATGGGTGTTATCTGATCACCCATGATGATGCTTTGCTTCTGAGGACCTTTCCCATGTCTCTGACTGGGCCCACATTAGACTGGTATAGTGGATTACCTAGACATTCTATCTACTCATTTAATCAGGTAGCCCAAGCCTTCTTGGATCACTTCTCCATCAACGTTGTTAAGAAGGTTACCATGACTGACCTCTACTCTACGCGTCAATATGACGATGAGTCTATCACAGATTTTGTCACTCGTTGGCGTAGCCTGATCAATCAACTCACATTCCAATTACCACAAACTGAACTCATAGAGCTCTTCACGTGGGCTTGTGCTAGACATATTTCACTGACCCTGCAGGTGCAGACTTTCTGAACCTTTGATGAGGCATTCACCATGGCACAAAAACTAGAGATTCGGGCCATCGAAGAAAAGAAAATCCAACTACGAAATAAGAATGTGGACATTTAAGTCAAATGATACCTCTTCTTCTTTGAAACCATAGAATAATTATTCAAAAGCCAAGGGAACCACTAATGCAGTGGTACTCAAGGCCGGCCCAGCTCATCCATCAAATCAGGCTAAGCCCTCATCTAATCTTTCCCCTGTCCAGACTTTTCAATTCAGATGAGAACAATGGAAATACACCCCAATTGGGGAGCCTTATTCTTCTATTTTAGAAAATCTCATTAAAGTTGGGGCCATCACCCTTCCTCCTATAAAACCACACACTGGTTTTGATCCTGCTCACCCCACACCTGCGTGGTACAAAGAGCATGACTTCTACAACTATCATCGGGTAAAAGGTCATAATGATGGCAATTGCATCACTTTCAAGAACATTGTCCAGGAAATGCTCGAGAATGGTGAGTTAGTCTTGGATAATCCAAATGCACCTGCCAACCAAAACCTACACATTTTCAAGAAACCATTTCCTAATCATGCCCCTTCTTCTGACCAAACTGGGGAGACCTCAACTAATGATAGCAATACCCGTGAGGTCCATGCTATTTTCAGTGATGCACCAGTTGCTTCCCAATTGCCTCATATTCCTTCCATAGAGGAAATCCTAGCCCGAAGTCCTCCACCTACACATGAACCCACTTCACCTATTCCTCCACCCACAGAGGAACACCCTTCATCTCCTCCCTCACCTGTGAAGGAGCCTTCTGTTAACATCGAGACCACTTCACCTTTGGCTTCTCCACCTAGAGAGCCATCACCAGCAGTACCTCTCTGACCCATGGGAGACACTTGTTCATCTCCTCCACCCATAGAGGAGCACCCATCATCTCCTCCACCTATCAAAGATCCAGTAGAAATGTCGTTACCTCTAGGTGACCATTCTCCATCAACCACCCAAGATCTGCTGACTTACTTTTGGCTCTCTTACCCACAGAGGCTGAAGCTAGTGATTTCCCTGTTTCTAAAAAACATTTTATGGGAATCACCATTGGATCCACATCGACCTCACCCACAGCAGTGTCATTCTCATGCTTAGCTGATCACCTAGATTATGTTGATAGAGCCTTACTTTGGGGGCGTCTTCTACTTCCTGTCTCAACACAAATGCAGATGTCACTCGCTGACACCTCCACTATCTATCCAAAAGTGTTTCGGCTGACCGAACCAAACACAACCACAACTATCACAAATTCTCCCATGACACCACTCATGGCTCAACTCACACCTCTACCCATAACCCAACATGCATCTACATCCAAACCCACACCTACATCATCTTCCTTGCCTAAACCTATTACTACTTTAGGGGTCATCCCAATGGCTAGCCTTACTCATCCACCCATCAAATTAGATTTAGCTACGTCTTCCAAAACTAACACCAAATTTAACCCAGCCCCTAAACAGAAGAACCAATCTCCTAGATCTCATACCCCAACCTCGCCAACCACACCCTTATCACCTTCACCCCTTCCATCCATCCTAGGACCTCACCCCTCGACCCTGGCTAAGAAACCCCCATCCACTGGTAAACCAAAAATGCAGCAACCCATTTCCCCATCGCAAACCTCTAATATACCCAAGTGCCCGACACAACCTCCACCCACACCTGTAACATTTTTACCACCCATACCTCCAATACCATCAATAACTTCTTCACTACCCATGACACTTCCTTCCCTTTCCCTCACACCTCCTGCCCAACCTACGCCATCTACCTCCACAGCACCTCGGTTACCCCCATGGGTAACCCGCCCTCTTCCACCATCCACTTTTCCCTCTACATCTTGTGTGCCCATATCACCTTTACCCAAGAAGGTGCAACCTAAAGGAAAAAATCTGCTACCCTCCAATAAGGTAGTTAAACCAACCACACACTCTATTTCCAGTTCATCTACCATGACCCTACCCAAGCAGACATGACCAACAGCTAAGTCCATAGCCCAACCAAGTTAGTAGCCCAACCCACTCCCCCTCTTGCAAAGACTCTTCCTATACAGTCAGCCACACCTGCACCCAAACCCACATTCACCTCCCATTGTGATCCACTAGCGGGATCCTATGCCAAAATCTTAACCAATCTCCTTGAAACTTCTGTCATCACATTACCACCTCTTAGACCTTATGACCCACTCAAACCCAAACCAAAAGGGTTTGACGAAACAAAATTTTTTGCCTACCATCATGTGCCAGGACATGATGTAGAGAACTGTAAGGCTTTGAAAGCTGCTCTTGTCCAGTTGTGTCCTCCTGAAGAAAACTTTGATGATGATGATCTTCTTGATGAGGACCCCATTTCACCAGCACCAATTTCCATAGTTCTTCCCTCATTGCCTACTCAGCGACCAAAATCTCCACCCCCACAACTCTTAGATCCATCCCTGAGATTTGAAATTAACATGGTTCGTATCAGAGAACTCGCCAAACCTCCACCCAAATGTCGGTGTGCCCAACTCATTTCACAAGGTTCCTTCCCACCTCTTGGCTTCTTCCCTTCCTGTCATTACACCTTTCATGGCTCACCTACTTCACCTACCTCCCCACCTCAAATCAACATGATCCACGTTGCTACCCATGCTCAGAAGGACAAAGGAAAGGAAAAGGAAACCGACCCACCAACCAACCCTATACCCAACATACCATCTGCACCCACACCTAAAGTCACTATCCTGTGGCCCCACATATCCTATTTCTAATGGGGTTACACATCACGTGATGCTCAAACAATTACACCAATCCTCCCTCAAAATGTCCCTATATGACCTCATCCAAACCTCTGAATCCCATCGCCAAGCTCTCATGGAGGTTCTTCAGTCTATTGAGGTTTTACCCAATGACCCTACACCCTTAGCCTCCATTATTACACCTCATCATGTAGCCTCTCTCACCAAATTACCACCTTCTTCTACACCTCCACCTACTCACCAAGTAGCCACCCTCAGCTTCTCAGATGAAGAGATCACACCACACCAAACTGATGACCCTGATCCAGCCCTTTTCATCTCCATCCATATTGATAATATATGTGTATGATGTGTTATGATCGATGGGGGTGCTAGCATTAACATCATCTCCTCCCATGCATTCGACCAAATGTGCATACCCGACAATTACATGCATAAACATCCCATCATGTTACGTTCATTTAATGATGCTATCACTTCTACACTTGGCACCATCATCCTCCATGTTTGCGTGGGCCCCCGTACTATTCTAGAGTTATTTTATGTCTTGGAGGGGGAATTTCAATATAACATGTTGCTTGGTATACCCTGGATTCATGTTATGGGCTGTGTTCCTTCCACTTTGCATCGTTGTGTGAAGTTTGAGCATGAAGGACACACCTATACCATTCTGGCTGACCCATCACCTTTCAAAACCTGCAACATGCTTTACCGACCCAATGATGTGCTTGTACCCATTAAGGCATCTACCTCCATGACCACTTCCTCTTCACCTACACCTCCACTCACCAGTGCCACCGCTACCTCAACCGCACCTAAATCCTCCATTCCTACCACTGCCACAACCTCCACGGCTGACCCGTCAGCCTCCCAATCAGCTGGCTCCACCTCCGATCCAACCTCTAACACATCATCTATCCCAGCTACCCACATATCGACCACCGATCCCTTGGAAGGTGTTTTTCAATGCCTCACTCTGGGGGAGTATCACCTATATAATGTCAACACATTCCTTACTCCACAAGAGTATGGAAGCCTTCACCAACACCCTCACTATGATCACCACATAGGAGAGCATCTCCTTTATGGTCCTCCCCACCTTCACACCAATCTCACCTATGGGGGACTTGATACTTCCACTTATACACCTGAACCACCATCACAAACCCACCCTTTTTTTCTGACCTCCAGTCACTCACCAATCACCGCTTCACCCACACCTTCCTGCACCGATGTGCATGGAAAGGTTTTGGTTTTGGATTTTATGAGCAAGGCCATCACACTGTTATTCCATGTACTACCCACAAACATAACGACCGTAGTGGTATCGGCTTTGCTGAACTACCTACCAAGAAGGCCCGCATTGAACTCATTGAGGATATCGACCCTTCTCCACCTTCTTCACCTTCTCCACCTTCTTCACCACCTTCACCGACAGAGTCGATGGATCCAGAATCCATTCCTCCTAACTTTTTTTTTCATAAACACCATTTCCTTGGGGCCTCTGACTTATCAACGTGAGGGTGAGGCTCCCTCTTCTCTTCCCTTCCTGTATCCTGAAATGATCGATGACGATACACCTTCTATTAATGTCATTCAATGTCAGGATGATGAATCTATACTCACCTATCTTGGTGCAGAAGACTCTTATATTCATCGGTCATTACCATCTGAGATGCAAACCATGTTGAATGAATCGACTATCGAAATCAACATCCATACTCAGGATGACCCGCACATTCTAAAGATCGGCCAATCTTTAGATACTGCTGAACAGGAAGCCATCACTTCTTTTCTCAAAAATCATAACCATGCTTTCACTTGGTCTTATGCTGACATGCCTGGTATTGACCCCACCATAGTGGTCCACAATATCGTAACCATTCCTGATGCCAAACCCGTAAAACAAAAGCTGAGGAAAATGCACCCTCGCATTGCTCTTCTGGTCAAAGAAGAACTTCAGTGCCTTCTTTCTGTTTCCTTCATCTTACCCATTGATTATCCCTGATGGATTTCTAACATTGTCCCTATCACTAAGGTGATAGGGGGACTTCACATTTGCACATAGATTTCCATGACCTCAACCTAGCTTTCTTAAAAGATGAATTTCCTCTACCCGGTATTGACCAATTGGTTGACCTTACTGCTGGTCATGAGATGCTATCACTCATGGATGGTTTCTCAGGTTATAACCAAATCTTGCTTGCCCAGAGGATCAACACAAAACCACATTCATCACCCCTTGGGGGACCTTCTGCTATCGAGTCATGCCTTTTGGCCTTAAAAATGCTGGTGCCACATATCAGCGGGCTATGACTTACATCTTCCATGACATCATGCACCATATATTGGAAGATTACGTAGATGATCTCCTTGCCAAATCTAAATGCCACTCTGAGCACCTCACCATCCTAAAAACCATCTTTGACCACCTCATTAAGTATTGTGTTCACCTTCAGCCCAAGAAGTGTGTCTTCATGGTTCTCTCAGGAAAGCTCCTGGGATTTATCATTTCCTTACGTGGTATAGAGGTTGACCCTGCTAAAGTCAAGGCCATTCTTGAAATGCCTCCACCCACTAACCTATGGAAACTCCGTAGCCTACAAGGTAAGTTGCAGTCTATTCACCATTTCATTTCGCAACTTTATGATCAATGTCAGCCATTTCATCATCTTCTCAAAAAGGATGTCTCCTTTAAATGGGATGATGATGACTACCACAAAGCTTTTGAGGCCTTAAAACAATACCTTCTCCAACCACCCGTACTCATTCCACCTAAAGATGATCAACCCTTCTACCTATACATCTCTGCTACCGATCACTCCTTAGGGGCCATGCTCGCTCATCGCGATGAACAACATAGGGAGCAGGTGGTTTATTACATAAGCCGTACTCTTCTGGACTATGAAACCTGATACACCCATGCTGAAAAACTTTTCTTAGCCTTAGTTTTTGTTGCCACCAAACTCCGCCATTACCTACTCAACCACAAAACCTATGTTGTGACCAACACCGACCCCTTACACTTCATGTATGCCAAACCTTACCAAAATCAATGGGCTGCACACTGGCTTATGCTTCTGGCTGACCTTGACCTGAATTCATCCATCAAAAGTCCATCAAGGGCTAAGCTATCACCGACCAATTGGCTGACGCACCTATTTCTGGGGATCAACCCTCTAACTTTGACTTTCCAGATGAGTCTATTGCTACCCTTTCCCTGGATGAACCCGCTTACCAAATGACACTCTTCTTCGATGGTTCCAAGTGTCAGCATGGGGGTGGGGCTGGTGTTATTCTCATTCACTTGATGGTGAACCCATGCCTTTGTCTTTCAAACTTGATTTTGATTGTACAAACAATATTGCTGAATACGAAGCACTCGTATTGGGTCTCCAGGCTTGCTTATGCCTTAGATGTTAAGTCAATCAACATCTTTGGTGATTCTCAATTGGTCATAAACCAAGTCAATGGTATATACCAGTGTCGTAATGAGATACTTCAAAAGTATAAGCATCATGTGGACATACTTTTGACCACCTTTGACCGTTACGCCCTTCAAACCATCCCACGTTCTACCAACAAATTTGTAGATACCATGGCCTGCTTGGCTTCTCAGATACCCGCTTCACCCACTGACTCTAAAATATTTGTCACCATACAAAGACTCCAATCACCCTCTTATTTACCTCATGAAGTTTACTCTATCGGAACCGCTACTCCTGACCCGAGTGACCTTTGGTATAAACAATACTCAGACTATCTTTCCCTCTCCATCTTACCTCCCGACCTCACTCGTAATGGACAATGCACCTTTCTCAAAAGGGCCTCTCGTTACGTCATCATGGGTGGCCTCCTCTATAAGCATGGCTTTGATGGTATTCTCTTACGGTGCCTTACGAGTTCTGAAATTCCCTATACCATTAAGGAAGTTCATGATGGCATATGTGGAGGTCACTTCAGTGGTCTTGTGGTTGCTAAGCGTATTCTTCACCTAGGCTATTACTGGCTGACCCTTAACCATGATTGTTGTGACTACGTTAAGCATTGTGTAAAATGCCAACAACATGCCAATCTTCATCATACACCCAGTCATGCCTTACAGGTCACCCGTGACCTTTGGCCCTTCTATCAATGGGGTTTGGATCTTGTCAGAGAGATCAATCCCCATTCTTCCCAGAGACATCAATGGATAATCACCGCTACCGAATATTACACCAAATGGGTTGAAGCCATACCTCTCATCTCCATGAAAGCTGAGAAAATATGTGAGTTCATCAATCATCACATTATCTGTCACTTTGGCATTCCACATCACCTCATCACTGATAATGGAAAACAATTCAAAAATAAAACCTTGCGAAAACTTTGTGATGCCTTCGGTATTCAACTAAGTTTCTCGTCACCATATTACCCACAAACCAACGGCCAAGCTGAATCCACTAATAAAACCCTGAACAAAATTCTCATGAAAGTGGTTAATGATACTGGGAAGGACTGGCATATGCACATTCCTTTCACCCTGTGGGTGTACCATACTAGTATTCACACTTCCACTGCTGCCACTCCTTTTTCTCTGGTCTACGGTACAGAGGTTGTTCTACCTCTCGAAGTCCAGATTCCATCTCTTCGTATTTCTCTCCATGACATGCTCAATGATGATGACTTTTTCCAGGACCGTTTAGCACAACTTGAGTTATTAGATGAATGTCATCTTAATGCTCTTGACCATCTCCAAGTTTACCAAAAATGTATCAAACGTGCCTATGAAAAATGTGTTCATGAATGAACCTTCCAAGTTGGTGATCTCATCCTGAAGGAAAATCAACATGTAACCAAAGCAAAAAAAAGTAAACGGGGAAAATTTTCTCCTAATTGGCTTGGACCATACATCGTGACTCATGCCTATGGATCAGGTGCTTATCGTTTATCTTCACTCGATGGTAAACCTGAACCTGAGCCCCTTAATGCCTTGCATCTTTGACCATTCTACTATTGAATTTCAGTCCTACCTCACCTTCTGCCTCTTTTCATGCTCGTCCCTTGAGTGCTATTCACTTCCCTCCTTTCACTATGCCATCCCTAATGATTAAACAAGAATCATGTGTGTACCATCACTCTTTTACCCTCTCTTAAATATGTGTACCATGGCTCTGCACATGGCATGATTCTCATGGATACTTTTCATCTTCTTTCAGATGAGATCCCATGGTCGTTTCACCTTGCTTTCTGAACAAGAATCTGATTCTTCACCTTAGTCTTGTCCATGACTTAAAATCCCTCACATAATTTCCACATGGGATCCAACTCCTTGAGTCAAACTTCCAATAAAAAGATGACTCCCTCAAAAAGGACATCTTTCTCTCTACATCGCTGCTATAAATAGACTGCTCCCTCGAAGGACAACTATGTAAAGCCTGCTTCAAAAAAAAAAAAATCTGAAGCTTCCCGCATCGATCAGCTTCGCGAAGACCTCAAGGAGTTAATTTCCTCATCCCATATAGACTTCCCGCATCGATCAGTCTATCTCAAATACAAGTCAAACAAAAACCTTTTTCATCATGGACTTGCTCATTGTGATCTTGGATCTCTTGCCAAAAGGCATGCTACCTCATACCATATAACCTAACCATTTTTCACCTTCTCACCATTTGCACCTTCATTTCCTACCGCCTCAAGGGACCTACTGAAACTATGACATTTGGTGATCATGTGACTATTCTTCACCTTTAGAATAATCAATCATGCAATGTCTTTAGGGTCTTACGTTCACCAGCCTATCTAAGGTATGGTCCACCCGTTATGATCCTCACCAATCAGGTGGCTCTCTTACCTCCTCTTATCTTTTAACTTCTTCATTACGTATTGATCATCCTATATAGGACTAGACCCTCGATGCTTATCTCTGGGAAATTTTCCTCTTTCACCACAATCAACTTAAAATCACCCATACCTATTTTCCCACAATTCAACCATACCTAAAATACCTCGACTCAATCATGCCTATAACCTACCAACCCATTCTCATACCTCCTCACATTTTTCCCTAGCTTATGGGAGAACTACATCGGCCTGAGGTCCCCTTTTTCTGGGACTATGTAGGCAACACTTCGAGGGCATGGGGCCCTTGGAGGTTAGCTCGGCCACTCTCTACCCTTACCAATTTTCCCCTATTTTCCTATTCACATTATACCTAATTTTTCCATTTGTATATCGAATAATTGGAAGTAAATCTCAACACACAATAACTAATACACATATCTACCATCCACGTTTCAAACATCATCATAAGATTCACCAATTCATCATTTCATATTTCCACACACAACAAAAATTTGGAAACCTACATCATCACGTATATCTACATTATCATTTGTCATCTGTATCTCACCAATTACTTGTAATCTAAACCAAAACCTAACTCAATCCATGCCTAACCTGACTCCATCCATGACTCAATCCATAAACTGACTCAATCCAAACCTGACTCATCCATGCATAACCTGACTCCATCCATGCCTAAACCAAAAACCTGACTCAATCCATGCCTATGACCTGACTCCATCCATGCCTAAACCAAAAACCTGACTCAATCCATGCCTATGACCTTACTCAATCCATGCCTATGACCTAGCTCTATCATGCCTACAATACTTGGTTTCCATCACATATACAAATCAAAATAGCAAGTTACACACAACCATATATACATCATGCCATAATCACCATCATCTCTATAAATAAATCATCCAAACATGTGTATCCATATACATGACTCTCAAATATCTTTGGCACGCAGGCCGGTGTATATAACAAAATCTCAAAAACTCTCATGTACATCCTCACTATCTTCGGCACGCAGGCCGGTATATATGTCAAAAATATGATGTCAAAAATAAACTAATCATACATGGAGCTCAATCATCTCCCCATCTGATATCCAAGCCTGTCTCATCTATCTCCTCCTCCACTCCTCTAGCCCGACATCTGGCTGACCTCTCTCTGCCTCACCCTGGTCTGGCTCCTGATGGTCCTACCTCTAGAGCTAGCCTCCATGCACTAGTGGCCTCACCCTGACCTGACCCCTGGGCTTGCTGGCCCCCTGTAATCTCCACACTATGTGTGCGGGATATTCTCCTCTCACTTGAGGCTGCTGTGCTCTGTGCTTGGCATATGATAAGACATATATCCCTGCTGCCATCAAGTGATCCTGGTAGTATCTCACCTCACCCATGACATCTCTCAATCTAGCTGTAGGTACTATCTGTGGTGGTGCCATCGGCCTCTGACCCTACCCTACTCCTACCTAAATAATGGGACCCTGTCCCTGCCCCTGTGGTGGTGCCATCATCGGCCTGGAGCCTGCACCTGTACCTGGGCCTGAAGGGCCACTATCTGTGCCTGTGCAGTGGCCAACTGGCCCTGCAAACCTGTAACCTGTCCCTGCACTGTGGCCAACTGGCCCTACAAACCTATCACCTGCACCTGTAGGGTGGCTACCTACACCCCATCTCCATCTCCACCCTCTCCCTCTCCCCCTGGTGTGGGTATTGGTCCCTGTACTCCCTGTGCCTGAAAAGTGGCCACCTGTGCCTGCAGAGTCACAACCTATGCCTCAGCCCCTGTCAGATGTCCCTGTACTATGCCCAACTGGGTCACCAGGGTAGCCACCTGCCCCTATAGGGCATCTCTCTGAACCATGATGGTGGCTAAATCTAGCTGCCCCTAGCCTTGGTGGTACTACTCGTAGCTATGCAGCCCACCACTGTCTATACCTGTATGTCACCCTGACATCATATATCTGTCGATTGACTGGCTCCTCCTCCTACCTAGTCGGCACTATAGGTCATGGGTGGAGACATAGGCCTCTCCACATCATCTATCCTATACTGTGGGAAGGGTGGGGGTATATCTTGTGGCAAACCAAACTACCATCTGACCCGGTCTACAGGTATCATCTCATGCTCTGCTACCTGCCACCCCTCTATCCACCTATAAATCTGTAACCCATCCAGCTCCACCGCCATCTTCCTGTATGAAGGGAAGCCCACATATGGCCTCCAAATGATGTCCATGCCAGAAAACCCCTCCAGTAATCACCTGTAATAGGCTACATCATGTGTAGCTCTCACCACTCGGTGCTCTCCAATAACCTGACAGTTACCCATCACCTGTAGCCCACTCGAACAAACCCTAGCTCAAATGCATCAACCTGGGGCATACCAACTAGGCGCACACACACAATGTGCTCATAGGCCCAACAATGTAATAGGAATGTGCAACACAAGCTGAATCACCGTAGTCACCCATAAGCCCACAGCTCCCTGTATAGTTGTACCAAGAATGCAGGTGCCCATGCAAACTGAGTCCTACTCTCCACCATGTCATGTAGAACCCCCATCAGTGACCATGGGAATCTCCCACCCTCTACATCTGGCAGTGCAAAACAACAGACTACCTCCATCAGAAGCACTACCAGCCTCATCTCCTCGGGGTAGGCTCGGTACATCACCCCGTAGCTCATACTGGCACTGTGGAATCCTAACAATGCCAGCCCCTCTCCAAACACTGGTAACAGTAACTCCTCAGATGCCTCTGAGGAGATCGAGTAAACCTGTGTACCTACTATAGGTAGTCACAGGATCCTGTAAACATCCTCTAGGGTGATCATGATCTCACCCATCGGTAAATGGAATGTATTGGTCACCGAATCCCATCTATCGATGAGGGAAACCATCAAACTCACCTCCTAGACTATGTGTCGGTAGCGTCTGACCCCAATCAGGCCCACATCTACAACATGGCTCCACTCCTCACATGTCGTGCTCCCCCATACCTCTCCATGAGCAAGGGAGGTACCCTATCCCTCATCTGTAGCTGGTCCCTGGCCTGCATACAACCAATCATATTATTAAAACTTGACCATACCTGCATGCAACCTTGCCACCCCCACTATACCACTTACCCTAACTAAATCAACCTTTCACCTATATCTATGCCCTAAATCAACACTACCTATCTACCCATGCCTATCACCTATTTTCATTTTACCTATCTACCCATGCCTCAGACCCTCACCTATTTTCATTTTTCCCCTCTCATTGATCTTCCTTATTCACCCACCTACCCATACCCATAACTCTTCCCCCTACCTAACTCTCCCTACCCCTACCTATCTATCTGTAACCCATCTATTTTAGCTCCTTGTGGGCCTACCTCTCTAGCCTGCCGACCGGCATCGGTCATCATTGACTGACCATGGTCCAACAATAACTAGCATCGGTCACTGCATCTGTGACTGATACCGGTCCTCACCCACCGACACCGGCTAAGAATGGACCAACATCGGTCACTGTCATGGAGAAAAACCCATGACCCTACCCTATTTCTACCTACACTTCTCCTTTCTACCCATTTCCCCCACCAATGCCTACCCAATACCTATTCCCACCCCTCATTTACCTAAATCTACCCTCCCTTGTTCCCCTTTTCTCATTAAATTCCCCACATTCAAATTTTAATATTTTCCCCCCAAAACCCACTTTCCTCCTACCTGATTTCTCTCCTCCACCTACTCAAAACAAACAACAATAGGAATGGACTCTTACCTCATCATGTTGTCATCTACATGGTGGCACCTTAGGCCACTGCACAGGTCCACCCGATCCCTCTCCTACCTCTGCCATCACTGATTTCCCACTGGCTCTCCACCCAATCAAATCAATCACACTGCGCTCATAGACCTGCCTATCGACCAATGATCACTCACTCTGTGGCTCCCCAACTCAGCTCTCCATGTCACTTGGTCACTTTCCACCTCTTTCTCTCTCTCTAGTCATTTTCTCCTATGTGGCAAATGAAAAATGATTTTAAAAAATGCATGTGGAACTTTTTCTTTTTATAACCTTCCCGACTTGACCGGTGATGGTTTCACCTTGACCGACATCGGTCCTGTGCCCTAGCCTACCATGGTCGGTTCATGGCGACTGACATCAGTTAATTATGACCATTGTTCGGTTATCCTACTCAGTCTTATTACTACCCATTACCCCTAATTTGCTGGCCTGAATCCTTTCTACCTTACCCACACCTGACTTGGACACTTCACTTTACCCTCCTGACCTCATCATTTACCACCTAACCTCTTCATCATTTGGGGACTCATTATTTTACCCATACCTCGGCCCTACCCATGCCGTGACCTAGCTACTTGGACCTAGAACATTGCTAGTGACCTGTGACCTCATGTGCTTGCTATACCTTGCGACATTGTTACCCGTGTTGTTTGACCTAATGACCTTACCTTGCCTCTTGCCATGACCATTTATCCTGACCCAACCTTTGGTGTACCGGAACATACCTAAACATTCCTGCACCTGACCTACGTTGTGTTTCCTGACCATATCCTATACCTTGGATACCAGAATCACCTCAACCTTGTTTGGATAAACCTATCGACCTTAGACAATGTAGAGTTTTCATGCTCTTCAACCTGGTACCATGTTGTAGTTTATACATGTGTGTGTGTTTGACTGTTACTACCTTTGACCCTGACCCATTACCTAGATTAACCAATTGGACCTTTACCACTTTACCCCCATTGTCCACCTTCCTCTTCATCACATTCACCTTTTATCAAACCACTCACTGATTCTGTCTTCTGCCTCATCAGTTCCTGGTTTGAGGGGGATCACCTTCACCCACACATGGGGCAACCACATCTTATTTTTTGTCAGCGTCGCTTACCAATACAAGCTATGCAACAAAAAGGGGCAAAATGTAGACACCAAAATTGGGTCACACTCCCCTTGGTCCCTCGTCAAATAACCAACTTGAACACACTCACCTAACCATGGCCCCTTACACCCCACACTAATATTAATTTAATTAATTTAATTAAATTAATCCATGTCCTCACAATATTTATTATTTAATTATCCTAATTAAGATAATTCCCACACCACCACCTCACCCATACACCTCACCTAGCCACCTCACCCTAAGACTATTCTTAGTATGTTGCCATAACTAACTAAGACCCAACTAAACCCTAAAAATCAAAGCCTACATTCCCTCTAACCACATTCCCACCCATTAGAAAAGAAGCTTCCATTCTAATCCATGAAAAGAAACTAACTGGATCCAAGAAATCAAGTAGATCTACCCATTTTAGTAAACCTAGGAAATCCTGCCCTAACCGATGCCGGTCACCCCTAAACCAACGCCGGTCAACCTAGAACTATCATCAGTTACCTTTTATTCCCTTTGGTAACCTTATTTTGAGGTTGGCACATTTCTGAGAGCAAGGAGAGAATAATCACATCTGCATGCAATCAGAGTGAGCATCCGTTCACACCCAGACATCCACAACCATCCAAGTCAAGATCTGATTCAGCCAAGCAAGGAGAAAATCCCAGGCAGCTCAAGCAAGAGTCTCCTATCAACTGGTGGCCCTTCATAGAAGAAATCTCTCACCACCATCTCCACTCTTCACCCACAGTCGACTGGTAGCAAATTCCAAGTAAGTATACTTCTCTATTCAGTCCAGTTTTGTTTGAATACTTTCAGTATTTAGATTCTTCTGTGTGCTATTGCTTTCCTAGCCACTCACTATTTTCCTCTTTGATAACTATCCCCCTATACCTCTTCCAAAACCTCTCAAAACCCTATCCTAACAATCCAACACCCCATTCTAACCTACCCAACTCTTTGTGCAATCACAAAGAAGATCCAAAATCCATTCTGCAACATCTCCCATTTTCCCATAGTCACCAACGTCAGTCTTCCTAAACTGGCGTCAGTCGAGCCTATACCAGCATTGGTTTACCTACCTGATACTACTCCTTTACTACCATTCACCAACTTAACCCATAACTCCTCCCAACTTCACCAAAACCCCACCAGACCTGCCCATTGACCTGCATCCCTACCCACACCTCCTAGACACCTCACCTAGTTCCCCATCAACCTAGAAAATAGACCCAGACCCCTATTCTTGACCCCCTATCATTTCTTTAGTGACCGTCATGGTCACAATTAACCGGCATCGGTCAAGACTAGACCAGCATTGGTCTCTGTGTCTGTCAACATAGTACAAACCAACAACCTATCTACTTACTCCAAGTTACCTATAATCACCTGTGACCTTCATCAGAACTCTGTCAGACCTGCAGCAACCCAGAACCATTTACCTGACCTCCAGATCTAATCCTAACCTAGCCTATTAGATTAGATTTTACTTATTATTGTTTATATGAGATGCCTAAATCATATTGACTATAGTAGGACAATATTTACCTTATTTCTCACATTAATTTGTTTACAACAGTGGATTGATAGCCTTCTAGGGAGTATCACACTTCTGGATCTAGCATATGCTAGGCAGTCCACTGCATATACTATTTAACTTCTATTTGGTGGTCTTGTTGTTTATTTCAGGTAGTTCCTCCTAGCCAAAAGGAAGCTCTCACGGTCAACTGTGGATCAAGAAGTCATACGTGCACAACAACCTTCAACCAGATTCAACAGGTATTCCTCCTAGCCCTTTTACCCTTATCTATTTCGTCACATTCCAAGAAACGTTCTAAGAATTGAATATCTTATACCAGAACTCATATGATCACTTGCAAGGAAAAATATGTTTTTTCCTTTTAGCCTAATTTCTCTTGCAGTAAAAAATTGTTGTGGCAGGTTTTCCATCCATAACCTAATTACTTCTTCTCTTTCATCTTTATTATCATCACAGTTTTACAATTCCGTTATTGTGTACATAAGAAACAAACTTTTAAATTTCCCATTGCTATAATAAAGTCTCTAATATCCATGTAGAATCAATTCTTCACTATCTTTAACCTTTTCCGTGTATTTTTTTAGTTTTTCTCTCAATATTTTTGAATATGCAATTGGTATCAGAACAATAATAATATAATCTAGCTCACTGGTTCCAATAATTTTTAGCATCTCCATTATTAATTTAGAAGAAATATCACTAGACAAATTGAAAAAATCAGTGAAAAAAATCATGCGTTGAAAGGATTGGTGGAAAGAATATATCCTAGATTTGATAAAAGATGGAATGGGTATGCACATGGACAAGTAAATTATTTTGTGTCCTCCATCCTTACTGGCATATTGTCTTCCATTAACTCCACATAGTTGTCTAAAAATTGTCTTAATCTCAATGGGAAGAAATTCTTCTCCTACCTAGTTCCTTTTTTGTTTATTTTTTTCCCCCTATGCGGGAATCCAATTTTTTATTTCCTTATCTCTCTTCACCCAATAGTATAGAAAACCGGCCACAATAGTGTGATTCATGAAATTTACCTTTTTCAATTACATTAGATTCACTACAAGATGCCAATAGATCAATATATGGATGTTTTTATTTAAAATATTGTAGAACTTTTGTTTCTTTTTTATGTCTCCTTTTATTATCTGACAATAAGAATAAAATTTCTTTGCTATTACACCTACCTAAGCAAGGCTAGTTAAGAAGACATCCCCTGATTTTATTTTATCTTCTACGACTGATAGTTATTCTTACTTCAATCCTATAGCAGCCCTAAATGAATTGGTTGTGAACCTTCCTAATGAATTAGGCTGAAAGTTATCCTGATTATCTTTAACAGGTGAACAAACAATGCCACTAGATCTAAACAACTCAAATGTTGTAGTCCATTTACTCTAAAATTCCATTTTTCGTATAGATTATTGGTTGTGTTCATTTAGAGAATCAAAAGGCATTGATTCTCAATGTTCTACATACAAAGGACAATCGTATGTTTTATCTTTTTATATAAGAAAGATAAATGTTAATAATAAATGCAATAAAATTATAATACATTTCCCTCCACTCCTCTATTTTTTTTCCAATCTAGGACATTAAGGACATCAAAGTAATTTCCAAACTAATCTAGCTTTTTAAACAAATCAATAAACATGGTTTCTATCCAAGTTTTTTTCACTTCATTATGTTGTTTGCAAATATTAGTGATGGATTAGTTAGTTGCATTTGTTGAAAGAATGTGATCCCTTCGAAACCGTAGCCTCTTATGTAAATACTTGTTAGTATCTGAACCAAAAATATTGTTTCTTTCACATATTTTATTTTGGCCTTAAAGTATGTAAAATTTAACATCATCCCTTTCCAAGTCTTTTGGATCTTGGAGCTCCACAACCTTATTTGTATACTCCAAGAAGCGAAGAAGAATTGTGTTCCTATGTGTAAGAATAAAATTGATCAACATGGAGTGCATGAGAATCTTAACATTCTCATCATCTAAAGGATGATACTAATACTCTAGAGGTGCTACATGGAACCTAGAAACATCAATTGAAAATAATTCACCTTTGAACAAAAATTAATCAAATTGTTGAATAGTTGAAGCTTTTGTTTTCGCGAATATAGTGGGCGCTTTCGTCAACAATGCATATAATTTAGTATTATTTTTCAACCAATACAACTTTGATCTAGATGTATCAAGCTCCAATCTAGCTAAGTATATTCTCCTTAGCATAGTAAATAACTTTGCATGTTTAGGAGTGAAAGCGAAACTTATTTATTTAAAAAATGATAAATGGAAGAGGTTGTATCACCTCTATACAATTTTCTAAGTACTACAAGCATACCACCGTGAATGTCTTCTGCATTTGAATAGCCAATTTTGTCTTTATCTACTAACAACCCCAAATCCCAGCCATATATTGAACAAGAACATTGTGATTTGTCTTTTGAGGTCTTCATTTCCTATTTCCTGAATAAAGCTACATCCAACTCCGTACACAGAATAAGACACATATTTTCATAGTCAATGTGCTCAACTTGAACATGCTATGTAATTGAATCAACAATTTTAGAGGATATAACCATTCCGAATTCCTAATTTTCATCATCTATAACAAAAAATAACCACAAGTTGTTGTAGTAGTTGTCAGAGGAATGGATTTCAATAAACCATTCTTCATCTCTTTTCTTCTAGCTCTCAACACTTTCAATAAATGGAATTTCCAAGAATGGATTGCGATGAATGGAAGACATTGTACCTGTAATTGGATTAGAATATATTAATAATAACTTCACATATGGAGTAATTTTATTTCCCTCTATATTTTAATGAATGTATGTATTAGCCTTTGTGATCACCAATATGTATAATATGTTACTTTTATCATTAGTGAGTAATCAACGTAAATGTTAAAGACCATTAGGATTTGACCGGACATGATATCTAATCTTCAATTGGTTATTATAAATCATATTTCGTGGATCAAGTTGAGCTCATGAAAAGAAACTCAAGTATGAAAGAGCAGAAAGATTGGGCGTGTAGACATAGGGCATGCAAGAGTGCACAAAAGTGTTGAAAAATAGGGTGCGCCCAGGAACAATTTGAAATCAGGACTTAGCCATTTTTTCTGATTAGGGATAATTTTGGACATGGAGTGAAGTGAAATTCTTATAGAATACTTGAAGACCATGCCAAGGTTACTTTGGGACTAGCAGAAGATCAAGCACTATGTATACTTTTGAAGCTAATAATAGGAGTTTACTACAGTTGTATTATTAGGTGATCTATTATCAGTGTTTGCATGCTTTTACATTCTTCTGTAAGGGCGCATGAATATTATTAACATGTTACCTATTTTTGAAATGTGTATATGAAGTGAAGGGAAAGTCCCCACCCCTATAAATAAGTATTGATTTGCATGGATTGGTATCACATGTTATTGTAGTGTTATGTTGCGAGTTTGTAAGCATGCATCACCATGGTGACATTAATATGGATGTATGAAGCTTCTGTGTTTTGAAATATTTAATATAATGGATCATATTGACTGGATATTCTTCTTGGATGTAATGAAGTATGGATCTTTCATGGTAAATTTGATTATAGTAATTGCTTAGTTATTCCTTCATATGGTTAAGAACTAGATATGGTTTATGCACTATGGAATACTTTATTACCTGTTATGGATTTGAAATATACATTGAATCATGCTAACATCTTGTACGAGATTCTATATTGAGGAACCTAATACCCTTGTGTTCTTTGGGTGAGCACTCAATTTATTCTAAGTGATGTGTCAGTGTGCCCTAGGTTGTTGGTGGTAATATCCTTGCTACATCATTGGTTCCGTTGTCGGGACCTCTTTTATAGTTGTCAGGAAGGATGTTGCATGATGAAGACATACCACTTGAACTTGGCTAGTATTGAACAGTGGTTAGAATATTAAGAGGAAGAGTATGCTCACAGATTTAGCATTGGACCTGAATTTAAAGCACATGTGTGGGTTGAATATCACCTGTATCACGAACTGTATGAGACATTCTTTTCTTGATTTCCTATATAGTTATATGAGTGGTTAGTTGTTTATGTGTCTAAGAGGAATTGGAGGTTTCATACAATTTATTGACACATGAAGAATTCCAGGCTTTGAATGATGTAAAACAACCTGGGTGCACCTTCTTAGAATGAGAAAAAGGGAAGATGGTTTATATAGTTGATGATGAAGAAGTAGAGAAACTGGATGTTGAGCATACAAAGGGTACACGTGAGGTATTGGACACTGTAGATGAGAAGGCGTGTGCCTACCATGAGCCTATGAAAACTAATAAAGTGAACATCGAGACAAATATTGAAACTAAGGAGGTCATCATTTGAGATTATTGGTCTGACTCTGAGGTTGTGAATATCATAGAACTATTGCATGACTTCCAAGATTTGTTCCTTAGAGGCTACCATGAGTTGGAAGGTGTGCATGAATATTTGGGTGAGATGTGAATAAAGTTACAAAAAGGTATGCACCTAGTTTGGAAGAGCCTTACAGGATGAACCCTAACTTGCATGTCAAATTGAAAGAGGAAATTGACAAAATACTGGATACTGGAATTATTGAGCCCATCCTGGAATTTGAGTGGGTTAGCCCAATGGTTATTAGTTTAAAGAAGGATGGAAGAATCAAAATTCATGTAGATTACAGGGATTATAATAATGCATGTGTCATTGATCCCTTTCCCACACCATTTACTCAGGAAATCTTGGAAGGTGTTGCAGGGCGTGAGATCTACTCTTTCCTTGATGGATTGTCTAGATATCATCACATTAGAATAAACAAAGAGGATAAAAAAAAGACAACGTTCACCACTGAGTGGGGATGTTTTTCATACATTTTATGCTCTTTGGATTAAAGAATGCACATGACATATTTCATGCATAGTTATACAAACATTCTAGAATTTTATTCATAAGTTGTTACAAGTGTTTCTAGATGATTGGAAAATCTATGGGATTGTGAAAGATAAAAATGATAGTTTGAGGTTGATGTTTGATAGATGAAAACAGTTGATAATCTCTTTAAAAATTAAGAAGTGTGTGTTTTCCACACCCTTTGGAATTTGGCTAGGACACATCATCTAGAAGGAAGGCTTGCTGGTTGATCTTGCTATCATTTCGGGCTTAGAGGATCTTGCTAGCCAGAGCGAGGTGCGTAGATTATTGGGGTACACTGGGTATTATAGAAATTTTATCAAAGGTTATTCCAATATCGCCACATGCTTGGAGGAATTATTGAACGGTAAAGGCAAGTTCCATTGGGGTGAGGCACAACAACGTGTGTTTGAGACAGTGAAGGAAAGGCTTACTACAGTGCGTATTATGCGTTTTTCGTTCATTGTCCAATATTTTTCACATTTATGTAGACACCTCTTTCATGGCCATTAGCACTAGTATTAGCCCAACCTAGAGAAGGGATTTTCAATCATCCTCTTTGCTTTGTGATAAGGAATTTAACTCCAATAGAAAAAAATGACACAACGACAGAGCACAAGGCCTTGTCTATGATATACATGTTTCATAAGATTTGATAGTATTTGTTGGCTACACCTTTCATATTTTATACAGACCACATGGCATTGAATTACTTGGTGAACAATCTTCTTTTACAGGGCTGCATATGAAGTTGGATTCTGTTGTTTCAAGAATTCAAATTTACTGTGGTGGTTAAACTAGGAAAGAGTAATTTTGGTCCATACCATTTATCAAGGATTTAATTGGAAGAGGATGTATAGAGCATTGAGGACACAATGCTAGATACAAAGCTATTCAGATTAAACCACGAACCCTTGAACTTGGAGGATATTGTTGTATTTTAATTCATAGATGTGGCATCTGAAGGAATGAAGGCTTTGGAGAAGAAAAAACTCACTATCCATGCCGTGCCTTACATGTTGATTAGTGAACACTTATACAAACTAGGTCAGGATGAAGTTTTTGTCGGTGTGTACTTAAGCATGAGCGTGAAGCTATCATGGAGGAGGACCATGGCGGAATTGTAAGTGGACACTATGTGGGAGATGCCACCACACATAAGAATATACTAGCTAGTCTATGGTGGGAAATGTTATATAAGGATTTCAAAAAATATTGTAAGGCATGTGACCATTGTCAGCACCTTGGAAAGCCTGGGTATAGAGATGAAATTCCTTTGAGGCCTATTACTAACGTGGAATCTTTTGAAAAGTGGGCAATTGAATTTTTGGGTCCTATTTCTCCAACCATGGGTAGGACTAGATTGTGCTATATTATAACTTGTACAAATTATCTTACAAGGTGGGAAGAAGCAACAGCTACAAAGGATTGCACAACAACTACGACAACAAGGTTTTTGTGGGAAAATATTATCAATAGGTATCGATTCCCTTTAATTTTAAGAAGTGATAGGGGTACTCATATTCTTAATGAGACCATCTAGATACTATTGGACAAGTTCATAGTTGCACACCATAAAACAACACCCTACCATCCTCAAGGAAATGGAATTGCTGAGGCTTTGAACATGATATCAAGCCATACCTTGACTAAAAATTTTTATGTTGGAAGGAAAGAGTGGGATGATAAAGTATTTTTTGTAATTTGGGCATACAAGATAACCTATAAAATTTTAAATAAAGTAACACCCTTTCAGTTAGTGTTAGGCACAGAGGTTTTTCTACCAGTGGAACTCATGTTACCTTCTATGCATATTGCGCATGCAGGAGGTTTGGCTGATGAGAAATCACTTGAAGAACGTATTGATAAAATGATGCCACTAGATGAAAGGCATTCCATAACAAGATGGAGTTAGATGTAAGAAAAGGCTAGGCAGAAGGCATGACATGATAGACACATTATGGATAAGAAGCTTGGGGTTGGAAAAATGGTACTTATATATGATTCAAATTTTTTGTGCCACACTAGAAAGATTAAAGTAAATTTGTTAGAATCATATGTTATCACTTATATACTTGATTCAAGTGCTTTCTAGTTAGAGATGTTGGATGGAACACGGTTTCCCGGTTACCGTTATCCAATTTTGTCCCTCGAGTGAAATTGGACAAACAAGCCCCCATAGAGAGAAAGTGAGGGATCGATTTAGCTAGGGGATATCACATTTTGGGATTGGATGAATAGGTTAAAGAGTACCAAACACATTGCATCACAGCTCAGGAGTTCGAGCTAGTTTGGGAAATGAAGAAATTCTAAAGTCTAAATTTTGACTTTAAGGGTGTGGTCGTTTAGTGGTAGGACGAAGAATAATTCATGGACACGATGGAAAGAAGAGCGAAAAAGAAACGGGAAGTCTGAAACACAAAGTCTGAAATTTAGACTTCGAGTTTTTAGAGTTTTAGAGGTTTTATGAGCTCACGGTGAATAGTGCCACACAGAGAGAAGAAAAGTATAAAACCCAAAGTCCAAAAATTAGACTTCGAGATTTGGGAAGTTTCATGTGATAGGCCAATAATTGACCCCTTGAAACATCAAAACCTAAAGTCTCGAATATTCAAAATACAAAGTTTTGAAGCCCTGAAACCTTGAAACCCAAAAACCTGAAGTCCTCAATCCCCGAAACCTGAAGTCCTAAATCCCTGAAACCTAAAACCCCAAAAATTGAAGTCCCAAAAGGTATGAAACCCAAAATATGAATTTTAGACTTCGAGGTTTTGACATTTTAGAATGTTGAAGCCCCAATGTACACAAATCACAACTTGAGGTCTGAAACCTGAAGTTTGAATTTCAGACTTCGGGGTTTCAACATTTCAGATGTTTTACAAAGGCACCCATCATTGTTATAGGTTATTTTAATGCATTTTTGGGTGGTTGAAGCAATATTTATAATCCCTCTCTCTCCCTTCTCTCATTCTTCCTATATATTGTAGCAAGGGTCTCATTTCAAAAGGTTGGATAATCTTTCTTTTGACCCTCCCTTCTTCTCTTGTCTATAATTGTATTTGTGGAGTTCAAACCTCCCATTAAAGATGTAATACAAATTAGTGCCTCTTGGCTATTATAATGCACTATATCAAATTTTTGGAGCAATAATATAATTCTATGGATGAATTTCAACCCTCTCTTGTGTTCATTGGATTCCTCTAATATCTCATTGAAATTTTGGTTAACTATGTATGTTAAATTGTGTTATATATTTAATGGTCTGTGTTTAATGGTAAATGAATTCATAACCATTGGTTGACTTGTGGCATGTATCCATCCCCTTCAAATTTATTGGTTTTCATCTCCATGCAAAGAAGGTGTTCAAAATTCCTTATTGGTGCATCACCTCCAATAGATTATTTTATTTTTCTTGCATCTTCTTATCCCAGTCTCCTTGGAAAAATTTAGGAAAGGATTTAGATTAGTTTATTACAAATTGGTGAGTGGTGATAGATACAATAATAGGAATTTTACCTTCTCTGGAGATTTTTCCTGATTGTAAAAGTCCCACACATTGGGAAAATCTCCATGTTATGCAATCACACTGACAGTTTCAATCCATCAAATTGCAAACAATCAAGGGTGTTGTGATTACACATCAACATTTACTTCAACGGGAGAAGGTTGTAGCCCTACTATAAATAAGTCTACTTGATGTTTATAATAAGGCAGTATTGCCACTTAGATTAGATTTCCTTAATGTATTTCCATTATATGTTTTTCCTTTCATCATTGTTATGCTTGGTCAATTTAGTCTAATGTTTTGTGTAATAACTGCACTTCCATGCCAGAAATTGATTACTATCTAAGTGTTTTTATGTACAGAGGACCGCACATACTATTTTTGTGGGGTGGAGTATATACAAGATTCATGGCCCAAGTTTGAATATTGTCTGAAGACTGGTATGTATAAGAGAGGGAATTAGTGCACGTGTTTAAAGTAAGGGTGTAGATAAAGAAATATATTCGCATGGATAAATACCATGTATGGATATAGACACATAGTGTAATGCGAGGTAGAATGCAAAAAATGAAAACTAGTTAGTTATAGGCATAGTGGCGAAGTACTTTGGTGCATGAGGGTGCGTGAAAGGAGGTCTGTGGAAGAGAATTAGAAAGTGTGCCAGAAGGTTACGAATGTGGTGTGAAAACAAGCAACATGAAAAATTAAAGAACCAATATATCAATGCTAAGTGTGGTGGTAGGTGGACGGAAATAAATGCATAAACATTTTGGAAATATATAAGGTGGTGTTGTGAAATAACTTTCACCTTTGCGATCAAGAGTATTCAAGCGAGTTGGGGATGAACGAGCTAGTGAACAAGCTGTGAAGTGTAGAGAGCTATGAACCAGTTGAATTTGTCAAGATTTACGCACTAGGGTGATTTCCGCTCCATTTTGAGAAGTGTTTACGTAGAGAATAGACTTGCAGGGAAGAAAATTGATAGCTAGGGTTTAGGTTTTGAACTAGGTCATGTTGCTTCGAACTAGGGCACACGAATTTGGAGTTACAGAGCTCAAATAAGAGAACAGAACACACTTTTATAGTGATTACAACACCTAGAGTGACCGTAAGAGGAAAGAAGCAGAAGGAAGTAGAAATTGAAGTCGATGACATCCCTGAAAACCATTTCTCAGGGATGTGGTACCCTAAGGGGGTTTATGTGGGTCACGATTGGAACTCACACATTCGCTAAAATAAAGTGAGTGATTACAACCACCAAATGATAGATAAAAAGGACGAATTGGATAAATTATTGGCGAAGAAAAAAAAAGAGAACGGAGGATGATATGGCTATGTATGATGACGTGGACGAGAAGATTTTGAGAAAATTGGGAGTTTAACCATTATATGAACTCCCTTATTTTTGAAATCTAGAAAATTTATACCAGTGGTTGATGAGAAGAGTCCATGAGGACTTCTTCTACTTTGTTAGGCGATGGATGAGGATCATTGCACCCTTGGTTGGGACCTTGACATGATTAAGGAGTTTAGGCATGGAGGTTAGTAGTGACCGGATGGATAAGGAAGGAATCTTAATGAAAATAAAATCATTGGGTTAACTAAGGGAGAGCATGGACTGGACATAGATAAGTTGAAGAAATATCCAATTATCTAAGAAGCACCGCACCTCCTGAAAAATCTAATAACCAAGAGCGATGGCCAAAGGTGAATACATTGTGGTTGCATATGGAAAATAAAATTATTGAAGGGGTGACATACAACTTGGAGGGTTTCATTTCTTAAACTATTATTGAGGAAGCAGACGAAGATGAGAATATTAGTTTTGGCATGATTCTCTTATCCCTTGTCTTTGTAGAAATTAGAGTGCCCAATGGGCCAAACGACAAAATATGGCACTATCCTGTAGAGAAGAAATATATTACAGAGAGATTTAAGGAGTATAGATGTGATGGGACCATGAGTGGACCATTCAAATAGAGGGTAGATTTGTGGTATATGTGACTCCAAGCCACGTTTGAGAAGGAATGGAGAATACCCAAGGAGTTACCTTCGATATAAGGGAATTAATTACATTTTTCAGTGTATCAACATTTCTTTATTGCACGCTTTATGATGAAGGATGAGAAGGGGAGCCCTTGCTGTAATCTCCCTTATGCCTTCACTACGTGTTATTTCATACCATATGTACATAGGTATTCAGATGCGCATTTTCTTTTGTTCAATGTTGATAAGGTAGATTGTGACTATCACACTCTCAGAAAGACTTACGTGTATCTAAGTAAGTATTCATATATTGAGAGGTTGATTTCTAATGATATTAACATGAAATCCATGAGTTTGGAAATTGGTGAGGTTGGGGCAGCCCTTTTGTATATTCAAATCAAGCCCAAGTTGGAAAATGGAAGATATGTGGAGAATGAGTTCAATCTTGTTGGCCCACCCAAGGGGAAGCATACAGTTGGAAATTTTACAGATGAGGAACTGACTTCACCCATTTTAGAAGAAGAAGAAGAAGAAATACAAAAATATAGTGTTATTCTAGAGAACAAGAGCAGAAAAAAAAATCTTATTGGGGAGAAAAGTTTGTGCGAGGTGACCCCTCCACCACAACAAGAGGATGAAGTGTTGGAGACAGGCATGTTAGATGTGGATCTAGAAAAGACTCCTAAGGAACCTTAGTATAGGAGGATAGCGTTATCCAAATTTTCCCCTCAAGAAAAATTTGATCCATTGCAACCTTGCACAAGAATAAATGGAGAGTTTGTTTTAGTCATGTGAGCTCACATTTCAATTCTGAAAATCGAGTCACAGGCAAGATCGACAATGGAATTGCAAGGTTGATAAATGAATGGACAAGGGAACATCGAAAGAGATTAGAGCTCATGTGGAAAAATGGAGAAAGTCTCAAAGTTTTAAGACTTCACCTTTTAGGCATTTCGGAGACAAGGTGGGAAAATTTTTGAAAAGAGTCTCAAAGTGGAAAATCCCCAAAATCTGAAATTCCAAAAGTCTGAAATTTCAGACTTTCAGGTTTCAGGATTTTAGAGAAAGAGAATGGCTAGTTGGAAAAAAGTGAGCTAAAATCCTAAATTCCTAAACTTTGGAAGTCTGAAATTTCAAACTTTCAAGTTTTGGGATTACAGATATTTTGGTGGGCGTGAAGGGATGAACAATAAAAAAAGGTTTGAAAAGGAAAATGTTCTGAAATTCTGAAAGTCCAAAATTTCAGACTTTCAGGTTTCGGAGTTTTGGAGATGTGGAATTTGGAGTTTCAGAGTCTTCGGTGAAAAAATAAGAAAAGTGACAAAAAAATGTCTGAAATTTGGAGATTTTTAATCCCAAAAGGGTTTGGAATTCAGAAGTCAAACTTGGTTTTAGAGTCAATGCGGCAACATTTTCAAAGTTTCAGAGATTTGGGTTTCAGAGTTTTAGAACTCTTAGGTTGATTTTCTGATGAACAATAACCTGAATTTTGAAACCAAAATGTTTGAAATCCTGAATTTTGGGATTTCAGAGGTTGCAAGCATTTTGGACTCTAGAAAAGGAAGATCAAGAACTCACATTTTTGTAGAATGATACCCCGAACTTCATATTGCCATAACATTTGACTGGGAGCTCAGATTTTTACAAGATATGACTTTTTGGAAACCTTATAGTCTCCTCTTCTCAAGTTATCTTAATTTAAATGAGACTAAATTATTCAAAATCAAGAAATAGAGTCCAAAATTTTAGCGGGTGTTAGACTTCTCACCTACCAAAATAATGAGTTATGGGCTTCCTTTCTTTCCCAACAAGGTATAGAATATGGGGGTATGGATTTTACAGTAGCAACCATCATTGTTACAGGAAATTCAATGCATTATAGGGTGGTTAGATCAAGATTATTAATTCCTCTCTCTTTCTTCTCTTATTCTTCATATATATTGTAAGGAGATAATTTTTAAAAAAAGGTTGGATAATTTTTCTTTGCATCCTCCCTTCTTCTCTTTTTGTAAGTGATCTTGTGGAGTTCAAACCTCCCGTCAAAAAATCTAAATACAATCTTTCCTCTTGGCCATTGTAATGCAATGTATCAATATTTGGAGCAATAATAAAATTTTGTGGATGATTTTCAACCCTTTATTATGTTCATTACATCTTCCAGATCTCTCATTGTAATCCTAGTTATTTGTGCATGGTGGTTGTATTACATTGTTATGGTTTGTGTTTAATGAAAAATCATGTGTTCAACATTCCTTTGGTGCATCACCTCTGTTAGTTTAGATTTAATTTCTTGTACTCTTCTTAACCATGTCTCCTTGACAAGTTAGAGTAGATTTTAGGGTATACTCTACACTTTAAATGTGTGCATCTGATCACATGAATAGGAACCGGCCTTCATTCGGAGATCTTTCCTTATTACAAAGGTCCCACACTTTGGGAAAAGCTCCATGTTATGTAATCACACTAAGAGTTTCAACCCATCGAGTTGCAAACATTCAGGGGTGATGTGATTATACATCAACGGGCAGTGTCATCCAATTTGTACCCTTAGGTAAAACGTAACAACGTGACCTTGTACACTGAGAAAATGGAGGGATTGATTGGGTCATGGGATCTTACATTTCAAAATTGACCAATTTTTTTGGAGGCAGGCTTGGAAATGGTGATGATGTCAGAGGAAATAAATATAAGGAAGCTTGAGATTGGGTTGAGAAAAAATGATGACTTTGGAGGTTTTACGGTTCATATTTTTGACATCCAGGTAGGTAAAATCAGGAAAAAGACCCGAAAATCTGAAATGCCGCATTCTGAAAGGGTTCAGAATTTTCAGGGTGAACCCCCCTTTTTAGGTCAATATCAGTGGAAATTTCAGGAATAGCAGGGTATGAAGTATGAATTTCAAACTTCGGAGGTTTTTTGTTTCAGAATTTGGAGATTTTAAGTCTTCTCCAAGCAAAATAGAAAAAGTGAGCAAAAGTCCTAAAATCCAGAAAGTCCAAAATTTGAAAGGGTTCATATTTCCAAGGTATAACTTGACGAGGGAATTTTTTGACTTTCGGATGTTCTAATTTCAAACTTTTGGATGTCTTTCTTTGGGAGGTTCCAATTTTAGACTTTCACAGGTCCCACTTCCAGAGGTTTATTTTGGGCTTGAGATGGCAAGAAGTCTGAAAGGCAAACGTCCAAAACCTGAAGTCTGAATCTTGCATTCAAAGTTTCAAAAATCTCAAGACAAATTAGTAGATGAACAATAACTCAACCTCCAAATTCAAAAAGTCAGAAGTTCAACAATTTTTGATTTCAGAAGTTGCAGGCAATTTTGGACTCTGAAAGGAGAAGATCAATGACTTTTCATTAATGCATTATGTCACCCCAATCTTCAGATGGCCATAAATTTTGACTGGGAGCTCAGATTTGCATAAGAAAGGAATTTTTGAAAGATCTTAGCATCCTATACACAACTATGACTACGTTATTCAAAATAAATAAACACATTCCATAATTTTAGAGGATGTTCCAGGTTTCTCACCTGCCAGAATGATGTAGTATGGTCTTCCTTTCTTTCCCAACAAGGCATAATACATGGAGGCATGGGTTTTACAGTGGCACCCATCATTATTGCAAGTGAATTCAATGAATTTTGGGGTTTTTGAAGAAATATTTCAAATTCTTCTATCTCCAATCTCTCATTCTTCCTATATATTGTAAGGAGGGTCATTGTTATAATGTTGGATAATTTTACTTTGCACCCTCCCTTCTTCTCTTGTCTGTAAATGAATTTGTGGAGTGAAAAAATCCCATATGAATTATAAATGCAATATTTCCTCTTGGCCATTGTAATTCACATTATCAAGTTTGTGGAGCAATAATATAAGTCTGTGGATGAACTTTAACCCTCTCTGATGTTCATTGCATCTTCTTGATATCTCATTCCAATCCTAGTTATCTGTGCATGGTGGTTGTATTACATTTTAATGGTTTGTGTTTAACGGGTAGTGGATTATCATCAATGGATTTATATGTGGTGTATTCTTATCCTCCTTAATTTGATTATGGTTTCCATCTCCATGCAAAGAAGGTGGTTAACATTCCTTTTGGCGCATCACCTCTATTAGTTTAGGTTTAATTTCTTGTAATATTCTTAACCCTATCTCCTTGGCAAGTTAGAGTATGAGATAAATTATTAAATGTTCAACCCTTACCGAAGTGAGAGATGATTGAATGATAAACTATACAATGTGTCAATAGATTCGAAATGATAAGCTATGAAATGAACTATAGAATGATAAACTAAAAAAACTATAAGACTAATCTATGAAGTAAATTATTAAATAAAGAAGAAATATACTCGATGAGTTGAAATTAGAAATTATTGATTGGAAGTATAGTATTGCATGTGTGTTCAAGCCATGTGGATTTCACATGGAGGGTTCCTCTTGGTTAGGGAAAGTGTGTATGGAG
The DNA here is from genome assembly GCA_019776745.2 of Taxus chinensis. Classification (NCBI taxonomy): domain Eukaryota; kingdom Viridiplantae; phylum Streptophyta; class Pinopsida; order Cupressales; family Taxaceae; genus Taxus; species Taxus chinensis. The sequence goes on from CM034151.1 coordinate 35,347,169, forward strand.
AGAGGTGAATACCACTTGGGTTAGTGTATGTCGGTTGGGGGTTGAGGATAGGGTCAATCCGTATGTGGGGTGAGTGGAACAGAGTCGGGAGGAAGGAAGAGGTGAGACAGTTAGATAGGTGTGAGCGGAGGGGCGTTGGTTAGAAGATATCATGAGGGAGAGAATTCAGATGGGATCTCACAGGGTGGAAAGACATAGGAGAGGGAAACATGATAGTGGGTGAGGTGGAAGTTTGTGTGTGTGTGGAGCTGATTTGAAGGGTCTGCATGGCAAGAAGATGGACAGGAGCTCGAGAAGAGGAGGATGGAGATTAGGGTCAGATTTGGAACAGAGAAATGGATATTAGAGTTAGGAATGATGACAGGGAATGGTGAGGGGAGGTAGAAATGGATCGGATGGGCAGCCTGGGTCAGGGAGATGCATAGGGCAAAGCAGTTTAGGACATGAGGGGACTGAGTGGGAGATGAGAGTGAGGATATGGTTTTGGGGAAAGGGGATGGTAGCTCAGGAGTTGCATTTAGAGATTTGAATGGGGAGCAATTGGATTTTAAGGGAGTTGGGTGGGAGATGGGGTGAGTCGGTAGGGAGTTGAGGGAGAAATAGATGGGAGACGAGGTAGATTTGGGTGAAGTGGGTAGAGAGGGGGATAGCTCGGGGAGTAAGAAGGGTTGTATAAAAGCTTGGGTAGGTGGGGATAGGGTGGAACGAGGTGGATGGTGAGTGAGGTTGAGTTAGAGATTGGGGTATTGAGTGATGAGGGGAAAGATGGGCTTGGGGTGGAGATGAGCCATGTATGAGGTGGGAGTAGTTGAGTTAGGAGTGGTAGGTTAGGATAGAATTATGATGGCTCAAGTTAGGAGGAGAATAGGGAAGGTGTGAATTGAGTAGGAGGGTTAAGTGCGTCGTGGTGTGTGAGAGTTGAGAGATATGCGGGAGTCGGGGGTGGAGCTCATGGGTAGTTAGGTGAGCCGAGGGGAGTTGGGAGCTTGGTTAGGGTCAAATGGGGTGATAGGTAGGGGATGGATAATTTAGGATAGTTAGGATTCAAATTGTTTTTTTATAATTTTAATTCCCATTTAGTTCATAATTTTTTTTATTAACTATTTTTTTTAATATTAATTGTCTCTTTTTTAATTATTTAAATAATAAACATTAACTCTATACTACTTGTAAAACAAAAAGCAAATTTTTATTTTTTTTTTGTTGCAAAAAAAAACAAATGATAAAACTACTTACCTCAAGGTTGAGAAAAATTACAAAAATTAAGTGACACGCCAAACAGAAAAAGATACTACTAAATCCCATGAACAGGTAAGTTAGAAAAAAGAACGATGCACAATATATATAATGTGACGACAACTAGGTGAGTAAGGTTACTTTCCGGATTCATATCCCATACTGGTATATTTCAACAAAAAACAAGCAGAGCATGTACCTCCTGGTGATTTCAATGAGTGAGCGTATTGACTTGAAATCAAAAAATACTAAGATATTGCAAATAAGCAAGTTAGAAAAGATGAATAAAATAACAAAAAAATTGACCAAATCTAGGATCTGGTCCCACTCGGCATACCAAAATGTTGCACATAAAACTTCTTTCTTGATCGGGGTGAAGGCTGATACTGGGAGCCACCACCAAATTCGAATGATGGAGGGCTTGGGACCTTATATGCAGATGTGCATCTACGGGTGCAAAGAAGATGATGTATGATATAAAGAAGCTAGAACTCCGAAACTAAAATAGATAAGATTAGATCACAATATGCGGGGGTTTCCCAAATAGTGCCAATCCCAAGAGGATTTTAACTCCCTTAGAGGATGTCAACCCCCATGTCAGACAAGATAATAATAGATCATGAATAGTAGTAATGGAATATAAAATGACAAGTAACTAAAATGACGAGGGAACTTGGCTTATGCTCCATGATGGAGATGAACTAGGCATCAAGATGGTAAGATGACAACCTATGGCAAAGATTTATCCCTCAAACTTTCAAAACTTAATTAAGCTCTTTCTTCTCCTCTCTGGGCCTAGGTCTCTCTAGGTCTTCTTGAAAATAATATATTAGTCCTTGAAATATGGGGGAAAACCCATATTTATAGCTTAAATGTGAGGTTATATTGGGGTTAATAAGTAACTGGGGTTGGGTAGAGTAATCCAAGTTAAGAGATATGATGTGATCACGTGAGGACCATGGCTTGAATTATTAGATGGAGTGGGGAGCATGATTGACATAGTAGGTGAGATGATAGATTCCATTTGAAATTTAGAAAGGGGTGTCGGATGGGTATATTAATACCCATGGATTGAATAATTTGTGAGAGATGGGGGATAATGCCAAAAGTCAATTATAGAATGGGTTTATATGGATCCCATTTAATAATTAATTAAATTTGGTTGAATAGATGATGAGGTTTATTAAAATTTAGAAAAATATAAAGGTGAGATAGGAAATTGCATGAACGCGAGATGACGGAGGGGCATTATACCAAAAATTGGTGTCTACATTTTCCCATTTTTGTTGAGTGGTTTGCGATAACAAGTCACGAGACAAAAAAAAAAGAGTTAGATGAAATATGTGTCTAAGGATGGATGAAGACATGACCAAAGGCAATATGCCCCAGGCCAAAAAAAGGATCACAATAACAATGAAAAAAAATTATGGCGGTGACTCCACTATCACATCGGTAGAAGACAATTGCAGTCTCAACGGAGATAGATGATAATGTTCTATAGACTAGTGAGTGCGTGAAGACCACTACAGTATGGATACAAACTAAGATGACCAATGGGTCATAGGAAAACATTAAAATATGTGCAACTGAATGTGAAAGATGTGCACAATCCTTTTTCTGTGAGGAATCATACAAAAAATCATGCGTCTGCAAAAGGGATGAGGATGAAGATAATGATGCCCCAACACAGGGCACGAGAAAGACACAGTGAGTTATATGTGTTAACAAGTACAAGGATGAAAAGGTGCCCCTAGATAGGGCACGAATATGACATAATGGGAGATGGATGTGTAAATAAAATGCCCCAGGGGGAATAATCATAAATGTGCACATTGTAGACACCCATAATTACGCCCAAGCAATTTAAATACTTAAATTGCGCTAATTATCTCCCTTCCTACAAATTGGTGACATACCATCAAAAGCGCTCACCTTCTCTCCTATCATCCTTAATTAATTACACTAAGCTAATTAATTAAGTCACCTATCCAACAAATACCCTAATTAATGGCTTTTCGTTAATAAATCCTTCCTTCTATATAGACTAATTATTTATTATTAATTAATTAGCTTCTCCTTTCATTAAACCAATAAATAAATATTTAATTTATTTAATCCCCTTTTATAGTATAAATCATGCTAATATTACTCTAAAAAGATTTTATAATCTTGCACATCTATTAATTAATCATCTTGATCAATTAATAAACCCCCTTTATCCACATGAGTCACTAAAGGACAAGCTAAACTCTCCCAAAGTTAACTCAACCCTATATAAACCCCCCTTATCCACAAATAACTTAACATCTCTATTATCCCACATGCAAAGGGATGTAGTGGTTCCTTTATCCATTAGGCGATATAAAGAGCCCTCCTCCTACCTTTACACTTACACCTAAATTCCTTGAGAAGAAAAAAGTAAAGCACATAGCAAATAGACTATAAGTTTTCCTTTATTACTCTTGAGAAATTCACCATTTGAAGAGCTAAGCCTCCTTTCTTGCATTTTTCCAAGTGCTTGGGTCATATGGGAATAGTCAAAGGGTCTTGTGGCTAAGCATTGATGAGCTCCCATTCCTAGGTTCTTGAAAATCAAAACAATCAATTTGATTGCCATGGAGTCTACATAGGTCCATTTACTTTTTGTTGGTAATCAAGGAAGTAAAGGTTTGAATATTGTAGCATCTTAATTCAAAGTTAATGCATTATTCTTAGTATTGATCTTGTTTAGCTCTCATCTTTGATGGTCCTTAGATTTTGTCTTAGATTTGTTATAGAACTTTTTAGGTGGTAGTTCTTATTCATCTAACTTAGCTTAAGCACAAATACATGCACACATATGGCACGCCCGGTGGGACGGATTTCTAGTCCCTTAGCATTTTTTAATCTTGAATTCTATTGTTTTGGCTAACCTTTGATATGCACATATAGTAATTAATGTTCAATTTCTTTGGATTTTTGCTAATATTATATGCGTAGGTTCTCATTTATAGCTATCATTTTAATCGGTTGTTGCCAATTTCAAGCTAACTTGTTAAAATTTGGAGAATTGTGAGCTTTGTTGTGTTTTTTGCCATACTTTTGTTACAGGAGTGGCACAGACACACTAACAGGGGTGTAGGCACACTTATTCTGGCACAAGCACCTCTCAGGTGGTGCAGGAGCACTCTCGAAGCTTGAATATCTATTTGTTGACCTTGGCACACATGAAATAACCCTAGTGCATGTACGCTAACTAGGGTGCAGGTGCACTAACCCAGACATGGACGCCATTTCATACTATACCTTCACTGCAACGCCAAAACCTGTCAGACCAGCACATACACACTAACCCAGGTGCAGGCATCTCTCTTGTGGCCCATGCATTTTTTTGGTAGCGTAGGTGCTCTATCAGAATTTGGAACTACTTTTATCGGTTATGGCGCACATGCCATAACTGTAGCATAGGAACCTCTCTGGTGGTGCATGTGCTCTATCGTATCCTAATATTGTTGTTTACCTCCTTTGTGCACACACCCTGATCCTAACACACACGCCTTTCTGGTGGTGCAGGTGCACTGTAAGTTAGAAAATACAGAGTGGCACATTCACCCTAACCCATGTACACACACCCAAACTGGGGTACATGTATCTTTCCATGTTCTTAAAATTAGGGTGTTAGGGTGATAACTTCTTTGTAGGTTTTTATGTAATTAATGCTTATTTTTACAGGGTATGTTTACATGCTTTTGCTAGATTAGATAAACATTTGCATGTTTTCTTATAATAATAAGGTCGTGTATTCTCTTCCCTCACATCCTTAGGGGTGATCTTGGGAATCAAAAATGATTCTAAGGTCTTTTTGATGCTTTGAAATTGTTAGGAATATCAGAATTGGAATGGTTTAACTTGGCGTGTTTGAATTAAAGTGTTTTTCAATTTGATATCTTCTTGGATTTTGGAAACAACATGTATGCTCTTCTCTTGTGTCCTTGGATGATCTTGAGAATTAGAAATGATTTTTACTCTTTTTTATGGAAAACTACTAAAATCGTGGTGCAGGACCAAAACACATGCTTGTCAAAGAAAGGTAGTGTTTCCATTGATTTCTTAGTTTTCTGAGAAGTACTTGATGAAACAGCTAAGGTAAAGGTGGTAAGAGGAATACCTGTTTTGGGATGGTTGAAGGTTATATGCGCACATATCTGAATTTTGAATCAAAGTGATTGTGAGACCTTCCTGGCTAGGAGGAACTACATATATAAGAACCAAAATAAGACCACTAAAGAGAGTTAAACAATATATATATAGTGGACTACTTAGCATATGCTAGATCCTAGAAGTGTGATACTTCCTAGATGGCTATCAATCCACTGTTTAAAATAATTCAATGCTGAAATAAAGTAAATATTCTCCTATTGTACTTTAATACGATTTAGGCATCTCATACAAAAGGAAATAGGCTATATCTAATCTAATAGGCTAGGCTAGAAGGAGATCTAGAGGTCAAGTAGGTTAGTTATAGGTGAATCTGAGCTAACATGATAGGTTAGATATAGATATGAAGATCAAATAGGTGTTCAAGTAGGTATATTTCAGAAAAAATAAGGTTAAGTTAGATGTGGGTCACAAACAGGTTGTTACTCTGGTAGAGATCAAGTGACACAGAGACTGACCATAGTTTTATAAAACCAATGATGGTTTTAGTGTAACCGGTGATGGTTAGAGATAACCGACGATGGTTAATTTTGGGGATGGTGGAATCACACAATCCAGGTTTTTGGAGTTTTGGGGCAAAATTGGAGTGGATAGAAGACGGGGATTGATCACAGAGGAGGTGTAGATATGTTGCGAAGGTCTAAGACTACTGAGGAGGTCAAATAGGAAATTGGGCCAAGTATTAAGATGATTAGGTATGGAAGGTGGCTCTAACTATAGAGAGGGAATGGACAGAGGGTAAAAGACTAGGTTCCTTTACCACAAATACTACAAATGATGATAAGAAAATGAAATAGATGGAAGGAGGATACTTACTCTTCTGTGAGGTACAGGTCTGAAGAATAATTAAGAAGTTGTTGCATTGGAGGATGCTGGGAAGAAAGTTTCACTATTGTGCCAGTGTATTTGGTTGCCTTTGTTGATCACAAATCAATCTTTGTTTTGTTGTCGCGTCTAAAGAGATCGAACTCGAGATCAAAAGTTTTTCAACCCGTATTACAAAGCTGTAGATGGGTCTAAATAGGCCATTTGGTCCATTCTGGTATAACCGGCATCGGTTTCAGCTGAACCGACGTCAGTTTAGGCGAGATATCTCAGGTTGTTCAAAAAATTCCTGGGAAGTTGCTTCACTATTTTATAAGGGTCTCCTTTTTGTGCTCGGGGTGAAAACCAACCTTAGGAGGATTTTAAATGTGAGGTGAGGGGATGAGTCTAATGTTAGGTTTTAGTTAGGACATTAGTTTAAGGTTTAGGTTAATGGGTCAAATGATGGGGGTGGCTAGGTGAGGTGCATTTAATAAAGGTAATTATATTAAATAGGTGTGTGAGGGTAGTGAATTAATTTAATGTAAATAATTAAATTAATGTGTGTGTGGGAAAAAGGTCATTAACTTAATTAAAATAATTAAATTAATATGTATGGAGATAAATGACATTAATTTAATTAAAGTAATTAAATTAAAATGTGTGGGGTGCAAGAGGTAGGTGATAAGGTGTTGAGGATTATGAAGTGATTATAGGGCTGCACTAGGGGACCAAGGTGATTATGACACGATTTCAGTGTCTACAGGTAGAATCAGAACGAAGTCAAAAACTACTGATACAATTGTTGTATAGGTTTCCAAAAGGTGTTCAAGAAAATCACATCTAAATTAAACAAAATAAAAAGAACAACATATTCAAAACACTATATTTTAGGTTTCGAAAAAGGGTATATCCCTATCCGCTCAACTGGAACATAACCCCTTTGGTATAACACCTTAAGCTACAACACTGGGGGTGGTACCAGGAACCCCAAAGTAGTCCACACAAGAGGGAACCTTGTGGAAGAAATGGGAAGTGATCCACACTACCTACTTGACTAGTATTACCTTGTGAGATAGCATTACCGATTGTCTATACGGCAACTCCAGGGAGAGCACACTTGGATGCACTAGTTTCCCTTTTTGCTCAAAGGGGGTAAAGTAAAGACGAGATACTCCCAATATAGTTAGGACTATTTGGGTAAACCACAATCGCTTAAGACAACTTTGTAACACCTAGGACGAGAGAACCACCTAGGAAGATATTTTTTAGCCAGGAGCCCACTTTTACCATTTCAAAATAGTGTTGAGTTGTGATCCATCATTCATCACGAAACGTGTGACACATTACTTTCGCTTAGTTTTTTTCACTTTCCTTAAGGAGAGGCGAAACTCTGCTGAAGTTTGACTAGCATTTTTCATCCCCATTTTGATCTACTTCCTCACATTCTTTTGACACTTCGTTGATCAAAAGAAGGGTGACTAATTTTGTGTTACCAATCGATTGTTTGTGCCACTTTTTTGTCTATTTACATCCATCCATGTTTGCAGTTGGGTAAGTTAAACATCTAAAGTGTGCGGAGTCGTATTCATATCATTGGTTGCCTTTGTGATCTTGATACCCATGTCAAGATCGTCATCATAGTTAGGCGTGGTTCATCATCTTGAACTTCCTTAGAAAGGTTACCTTGTTTGTTTTGTATCACTATAATTTTTGTATTTACATCTTATTTCTTGTAAACTTGACCTAAATATCTATATTTTAGGGCTACATTATACACATTTAACAATTCTTAGTTATACTTTAATATTTTGGTTTTGATTCTATTATTACTCGATTTTGAACAGTGTTATGTGTTACCACTTGTGCGTGTTATATCAATATCATCTCGATATCAATACCTTACTTTCTCGTGAAGTTTGGTTAACATATCTTGGTGACATTGTTGTGTCACTCACAAATTGTAACTGGAACTTTTTGGGATATAGGTAGTAATTGAATTTGAGCTTGCTTTTAGTATACCTTGTTAGGAGGTCGCATTCACTTCTTCTATTTACTTACGTCTTGTTCATCTCCTTGAACTTGGCATAAGTGAGGACATCTTATTAATTATCTTGCAACACCAACTACCTTTTGAAGCACAATCTAGGAAGTAATTCATTCATTTGATAGGCTTAGGTACCAAACATTGTGTCACTATTGATTTATCACTCTATCACATCGGTATTCTAAAATTTATACTCATTCATATTCTTGACATTCATCTTGCATTTCACTTAGGGGGTGGTCACAAAGTTTTGAACACATTTACAACTTACCTTAGTGAAACTATTACAAATCATGTCTCCCCAAACACGATTAGGGCTCAAGAAGCAAACATACGAAGCACAAAAAGGGCAAGCTTGGGAAGCCTCAAACCGACAAGGGTTAAACCATTTTATTGGGCATTATCTAGGGCCTCTATTTTCCATGGAAAAAAAGATAGAAGACATGGTTGATCATAGTGGTGATGAATTAGAATCCCCACATGTAGAATTTGACTTTGACCCCACCTTATTAGACAAGTTCTTTTTTAGAAACAAGAATAGAGTTTAAGCACGGATTGTAGAATTGGTGGCCAAAATGCCCACTGAAAATGAAACAATCCCACCTATGAATAACACCGATGAGGAGGAGCGACCTCTTATCAACATGGAGGATATTTTAACACCCCGACATGCTTCTACCTCCAACGCAAGAAATGATAAATTAGTGGGACATAGAGTACCCTTTATCAAAGTGCCACGTAAAATCAGGTCAGGACACGAGAATGTTGAAGAACCTCCACAATATGAAGAAGATGGACCTTTGGAAGAAGAGATCACCATTAAACAACAAATTAGTAACCTTAGATGATAATTAGCCTTGCTAACCTCTCATGTACAAAAGGAAGCAAGCAAGAATGTATTAAAACTAAGGCCTAAGGTCAAAATCAGTGAACTCCATAGAGAAAATCAAGGAGAAGACAATACAGAGTACCATCGTGTATATATCCCTGCTTCTCCTACTAAAGAACAACTACTCACACAAGAGGTGCAATCTATGAAAGAAACAATCGAAAGTATTCAAGAGAGCAATGTCGGGAGCATTAGAAATTATCAATATGAAGAAGTATGTCCCCATCCTTTTGATAAAGCTATGACACTTCAACCTTTCCCTAAAATTTTTGACATGCCAAAATTTGACAAATATAGAGGGAAGGGAGATCCATGATATCATGTAAAGGATTTCTATATGGCATGTCAATAGGTGTCCTATAGTGATAATTATCTCATATGACTCTTTCCCAAGAGTCTAGGAGGTCAAGCCTTGGAGTGGTTTATTCATTTACCTCAGGGGTCTATTTTTAACCTAGCCAAAATTTACAAAGAGGTTTATGCGTCTTTTCTCATACAATATAGAAAGTGATATCACCATGGCATATTTATGTAGCATCAAACAATGGCCTAATGAGACTTTCACCAGCTTCCTATAACAGTGGAGAGGGATAGCTAGACGCTTCCCTTGCACTTTCCCTGAAAAACAACTTGTAAGTATTGTTATGCCCAACCTAAATCCAGACATTTCTTTCCACCTTCAAATGCATTGTGTTCAAACTTTTGAGGAGGTCATAGAAAAAGGGGTTTAAATAGAGAAATCCCTTATTTCCAAATGAAATATTAAGTCACAATCTAAGGATACTCATAGTTTTAAACCTATGGAGAATCCAAAGATATTTAACAAAAACAAAAATGTGGTGGGTGACAGGATCACAAATTCCAAACGTGTACAAACGGTTCAAACCGGTCAACCTTTTAAACTAATGAAAGGACCTATTCAACCACCACAAAAGTGAAGAATGTTCAATCCTCTCAATGAGCCTTTGTCAGTTATATTAAAATAATTGGATGTGGCTCACATGGTGACGTACCCTACCACACAAAAATTTGATGACAGTGCTCCAAAACCATCATGGTATAAGGAGCATGACTACTGCAAATTACATCGTGTTAAGGGACATAAAATAGAAAAATGTCTGTGAATTCGTCACTATATTCAAGACCTCTTCAAAAATGGGGAGATAGAGGTGGAATACCAAAAGAAAACTCAAACACCCTACAAAAATATGGGGAGATATAAAGAACCATTCCTCAAATATGGTAAATCAGTTGAGTCAAACCCGGATCGGGGAGAGTCATCCCAGAGTTATAAAGCAATGAATTATTTATATACCAAAAGAGAAAACAATCATTATGATTCACTTATTGGATGTATTAACTCTAATACTGACCACATCAACACCATCCGAATCAACGGAAAGGATTACACCACGGTAACAAGGTGTTCCTACCTTTTGATTCTTGAACCCACTCCATCAACCTCGCCAAATGGTAGGTATGACCTCTTAGAGCAGCTTGAGAAAAACTCTACCAAGATTTTGATCTTGGATCTTCTTAAGATATCAAATGTGCATAAAGACATTCTGTACCAAACTCTTCAAGGGTCAGGAGTGCCATTAGAAATAGATCCTACACATCTTTAGGCCGCGGTAGCAAATATTGTACCGACTGAACACATTGCCTTCGATCATAATGAAATCTAAGCTGAAAATCCAACACATAATATTCCGTTATATATTGAGGTATTTGTTACCCATAAGAATATCAAACAAATGCTTTTGGACAACGGATCTAAGTTGAAAATATGCACGATGAAGTTGGTTAAGCAGCTAGGACATACTAAAGAAAATCTTGAGTCAAACATTATCACTATCACTACTTACAACAATGCGGAAAGGGAGTCAGTAGGCAGAATTACGTTGCCCATGGAAGGGACTCCCACTTGTCATAAAAAAAAGTTCCATATCCTAGATTTGGAACTTCTATATAATATGTTTCTAGGACGACCATGTATTCATGCCATGTAGATAGTTCCATCAACATTTCATCAATGCATTAAACTAAATCATGAGGGACACACTATTATAATACAAGGAGATTCAGAGCCCTTTGCTCACTCAAAAGCTCTCAATATTTTTGCACATAAGGGTACATATGAATGTCCCTCCACCAATATATCCGTCCCTCTCTAATCTAAAGCCATGTAATCCCAGGTAGATTCAGATTCTCTTAGTTCTTGCACCCATGGTGCCTCTACATCCACTTCTCCTTTTGATTCACGGAAAATGAAGATCCTAGAATATGGATGTGGAGAATATAATGCATAATAAGCTCTCATAGTTTCATACCTCTCATTGTCACCTAAGACTAGAGATTGACCCAACTATCATTTTAGATGACCTAGAAATGAGTAAACTATTGGGTCATTTTTACCTAGAGGCTTGTTGGCTGAAGAAGAATTGTTGGATCCACCTACGACTTGGGTCCTAGAGGATACTCAGCAAACCTATTATCAAACCCCTGAATACAATAACTCTAGTAGAATGATGTGCTCCATGGGCTACAAAGGCCTAGGATGCGGAAGAAATGAGCAAGGATAGCAAGAACAAGTGCCTCTTCCCCATTTTAAAATAGAAAGGTATGGCATTGGAATTCATCCTTATGGAGTGCATCCTAATGATCAAGATGCTACTTTTTTTGAACATGAGGATAGCTGTAACTATCTAGACAACGATATGGATTCCCATTGTAGCCAATATCCATAACCCGTATGGAACCTACAATTGACCTTCTTTACCCTTCCCTTGTTGAATGAGACCAACAACGTCATATGTCACTAGATCTATTTGAGAATGATGAAGCTATCACAGAGTTCATGGGTATTCGAGATATAATTCCCATTAGAGACCACAAAAGGGGTTCTTATATTGACTTGGATACCTATTCCTACTTCAGAGAGGAGGCAGAGCTTCGTGGTCAGAAAAACTTAAGAAAAAAAGAGGGAAAAAGTTCCAAAGCAAAGCCTTGGTAAAAATCAAAGTCCAAGTCGCACAGTGAAAACCTCTTTGAGGCACTGGCCAAAAAACAGGTGAAAAAATCAAAGGATAATAAATGTGACCACACTAAGGATGAAAATCTCATGGAGACATCCTTGGATGAAGATCTCAACATTCCTCCCGATCCTACGTGTATGGAGGACTTGTCAAAATTACTAGTAGAAGAAACTATCGATGTAAACATTGGTATAGAAGAGGACCCAAAAATATTCAAATTGGGAGCATCACTCTCAGCACGGGAACATAAAATGTTCACCATGCTGCTATGGGAATTTATAGATGTATTCACATGGTCCTATAAGGATATGTTAGGCATATATCCAACTTTGGTCATGCACAACTTAGTTGTACATGTAGATACTAATCCTATTAAACAAAAGCTAAGAAAGATGCACCCAAGGTTGGCCCTACTGGTTAAAGAGGAATTAGAAAGATTTCTTACGGCAGGATTCATTCGGCCCATTGATTTTTCTGAATGGATATCCAACATCATCCCTGTCTAGAAAAATCCTGTTGGTATCAGAATCTACATAGATTTTAGAGACATTAATAAAGCTTTCCCTAAGGATGATTTTCCACTACCAAATATTGATATGATTGTGCATTCAACAGCGGGATATGAGATGCTATCTCTTATGGATGTATTTTCATGTTACAACCAAATCAAGATAGCTGATGAAGATCAGCACAAGATGGCTTTTACAACTCCTTGGGGTACCTTCTGTTATCAAGTAATGCCATTTGGTCTTAAAAACGTAGGAGCTACTTACCAGAGGGAAATAACAGTAATTTTCCATGATATGATCCATGATATCATGGAAGACTATGTGGATGACATCCTCAGAAAACCTAATACAAGGGAAGATCACCCTGCTATTTTACGGCGTATCTTTGAGTTCCTACAAGAGTACAAGGTCCGGATGCACCCGAAGAAATGTGTGCTCGGCTTGCTATCAGGAAAATTGTCGGGTTTCATTGTATCAAGAAGGGGAATTGAGGTAGACCCTACTAAAGTGTTAGCTATTACTGAGCTACCTCCTCCTAAGAACATTAATAAATTTTGTAGCTTGTAAGGAATAAAAGCTATCCTCCACTTCATCTTCCAGCTTGCCGATAAGTGCCATTCATTCACCCATCTTCTTAAAAGGGACGTCACCTTCATCTGGGGACCAGAGAAGCAACAAGCCTTTTCCTTGCTTAAACAATACTTGGCTAATCCTCCTATCCTCATGCCTCTAACTCCTAGTGAGCCACTCCTTTATATTTCTCCTACTCAATTTCCTATTGGTGTGTTGTTTGCCCAATGCAACCCTGGTCACAAAAAAAAAGTGGTGTATTACCTCAGTCACACTCTCATCATTTATGAGCTCAACTATCCCCAAATTGAAAATTCTTGTTTTTCTATCATTTTTACTTTCCAAATACTTTGCCATTATTTATTAAATACCAAAACCAAGCTTATATCCAAAGTTGACCCGCTCAAGTACTTGTTGTCTAAACCCACCCTCATAGGAAGAATGGCTAATTAGATCATTCTACTAAGTGAATTTGACATAGATTTTTTGCATTAGAAGTCGGTTAAGGGAAAAGTACTCAGTGATCAATTAGCAGAAGAACCTTTGAAAGGCACCTGATCTATCAGATGCCTCACTGCTATACATTGAATAATATTTCGTGTGGCAGATACAATTTGACGGATCCTTTACTTTTCATGGTTCAGGCGCAGGCATGGTCCTCATTACTCCTTTTGGCGACCCCATACCGTAAGCTTTTTATCTAGGTTTTCCTTAGATGAACAACATCACAGAGTATGAGGCACTTATCACAGGGATGAATCTTGCCATAAAATAGGACATTCACCATGTTAATATTGTGGGTGATTCTCAGTTAATTATCAAGAAACTTGATGATGAATATAAGGTTAAGATGAAAAAATCATACCTTACAAGAAGTTGGTAGAAACTCTGAAAGAGTATTTTGTGCACATCACATTTGAAAAAATTCCAAGAGTGCAAAACAGATCTATAGATGTTATGGCCACAGTGGGTTCTATGCTCCGCATTCCACAGGAAAGTAATGACATGTCATTCTTTGTGGAAAATCTACTTCAACCTGTGTATGGCATGCCAGAATCATGTCTAGCTTGTGATGTTATTGGTCCCAATTCCCCATGGTATGAGCCCATATTTACCTATCTCAATGACAACATGTTCCCTCTTGACAACTCTCGTTCTGAGAAACAAAACCTAATTTTTTGTCGCTATGATGTGAATCTATTACGTTGTCTCGATATGATAGAGTCAGTACAAGTGATCAAAGAAGTACATGAAGGGGTGTGCAGAGCACATACTAATGGAATGGTTTTGGCCAAGAAATTTTTAAGAGTAGGTTACTATTGGCCTACCATGGAAACCAAATGTTGTAACTATGTAAGGAAGTGTGTACTTTGTCAGAAGTATGGAAATTTCATCCATGCTCCATCACAACCATTACAACCCATCACCACCCCATGGCCATTTTCTAAATGGGGAATTGAATTGATAGGGAAGCTTACCCCTACTTCATCTGATGGCCATACCCACATTATCATGGTTACTGAATAATTAACCAAGTGGGTAGAAGTTGTCCCCTTAACCTATGTAACAGGAGCTCAGATTTCCAAATTCATCATGAATCATATCATTTTCCGCTATGGCATTCCTGCAGCCATTGATACTGATAATGGAAAGTAATTCAAGAATAAAATGGTAAAGGATCTCTGTCATCAGTTCCAAATCAGGTTAAAATGGTCTACACCATATTATCCCTAAGGTAATGGATAGGCCGAAGCCACGAATAAGACTTTGGTGCGAATAATGGAGAAAATGGTAAGTAAGACAGGTCGTAATTGGCATTTGCAAATCCACCCAACTCTCTAGGCTTAAAATACCTCTATTTGGATTCATATTGGTACAATGCCATATTCTCTGCTATTTGGGACGGAATCTATCATTCCACTAGAAATTGAACTTCTTTCCCTACGAATCTCTCTTAGGGATTATCTGGATAAAGATTAAGATTACCAGATGGCTAGACTGGATGAGTTAGAACTTCTAGATGAGAAGTGCATCCATGCCATTAATCACCTCAAAGTGTATCAGAATAGAGTCTCCAGAAATTACAACAAGAGAATCATACCTTATAATTTTAAGGTTGGTGATTTGGTCATGAAGGAGAATCAATTCAACACAAGGCCAGAACAAGAAAATAAAGTAAATTTTGAACCACATTGGTTAGGACCTTATGTTATTGTGGCTAGGTATGGAACAGGAGCATACAAACTTGTTTCCACGAGCCCATGAATGTCATGCACCTTAAGTGGTTCTATGCTTAAGCATGGTTCGAAATCAACAAAAAGAAAAAATTAAAAACATGGTAAAATAATCAAAATACAAAAAAATAAAAGAAAAATAAATAAGGAAAATAGGTCATCCATAAGTGAAAACCATGCAATTAGGGAACTTTGGATAAGTCCTTGGGTGAAAACTAGTTTCTGGAAACTTGGTAAGATTCATTGTTTACAAGCATCTTGCATTTGGAGGGTACTTTTACTTATCTTAGGGCTACTTCTACCTTCAAGATTCCTTGTGAACTCAATCTTGTCAAGCCTTGAGCCAACTTTGTCTCCTTTTATTCTTCTATGAAGGGCACGATCTTTGTCTATTCCCCATCTTATGTTGGGGGCACTTCTGTAACTTCACCTTCTGGTTTATAATCGCATGGCATTTTCCCTTATATATTCCCCATCTAACGTAGGGGGCATTCACGTTTTTCTTGGTTACCTGTGCATAAGCTCTAGAGAAATATGGGAAAAACACAAAAATTATGGAAAATTATTTCACAAAACACAAAAACAATATAAAATTGTTTCACAAAAAATAAAAACATTAGAACATTGTTTTACAAAACACAAAAACATTCAAAAATGTTAGAAAACCCTAAACAATAGCAAATTGTCTTACAAAACAAATCTTACAAAAACATTTACTAAGTTTACTTGCATTGTCTTGTTTCTTTCTTTGCTTTATTTCTTGTATAGTTTCTTCGTGTTTGTACATTTGTTTTGTCTATTGCTTAGGCATGCTTTGTTAGGATTAATATTTTCTTGATCAGACTAGATTTATTCTTACATGTGCATATTGATATGTGTTTTTACATGCTAATGAGTCCTGATACATTGTTGTATTCGTTCATTGTGTGCTTTGTTAGTATTTGATTGTGTTTGCTTGTTGCATGTGCATCGTTTTGTTATCACATCATCATATTCTCATCAATATCATCACATCTATACATCATATATCAAGAAAAATCTAAGTATACATCATACATGAGTGCTAAGCTAGTCATCACATATTGTATCATTAAATGGGGGCAAGAGGGATCAAAAATATCAAAATCTATCCCCCCACACCCATATCATCATATCATCCCATCCACTAAGTCTGGTACATCACATGAGAAAATACATTTGATAAACACTACAAGATCTATCATATAGAAATCAAAAAACATGCGATACATCAACAAATTAGGATACATATACATATGAAATCAAAATCAGCTAACATCACAAACACATATATCTATTCATGAGCTCCATCTAAAAATAAAAAACAATGTCCAACATTTCATAAACACATATGTCATGTCAAAAAAAATGACCACATATATACATGTGTATGGTATATCTATATCAAAAATGGGTATACATCACTGCTATACATCAAAAATGCCTACATCAGAGGCATACAAAAGAGATGATATACATCAATCACTGAATACAAAAGACTTCATCAGAGGCATGTGTAAAAATTGATATGTAAATAAAGAATGGTGTACATCATGCACAATCTACTCATAGCCTTCATCAAGAGGCATATGTCACAATACAGTCATCAAGGCTTACTCGAGCCCTTAAATTGGGTGGCTAGTCTATCTCTCAGTGGTAACATAGTGTGGGCATCACTCGGTCTCCCTACCTGTCCCTTTGGATTCTCCACTAAGGCCTGAGGCCCCTCTAACCTAGTCCCTCTACTCAACTGCTGGGTATAAAAAGGTGCCCAAAACTCATCTGACACTGCCTCAAAATATAACAATCTGTAGTAGCACGCTCCGCCCTTTGTTGTAGCTAAATCTTTATGTGTTTGGGCAGTCACCACTATGCCATCTATCCATTGGAAAGATGTTATCTCTGCTGAAGCTAGAGTAAGCTCGACCTGGCCCACTACCCTCTCTGCTCTCAGCCTATCTTGCTCTAGTATCATAGGTTGTAGTTGGGCCTGTGTCTATTGATATAGGCTCATCACCTGAGCAATCTGTGAGGCCATTTGTTGTATCTTTTGAAAGTAAACAGAACTGTCACCTCCTTGGCTAGCCTGATCCTGAGCTTGATCTCACTTGACTTTCACTACTCAAATCTAGACACGAGCTTGGTCTCTCTCTATTCTGACCTGGTCTCTCTTTGCTAGAGCTTGTTGTAGTTGCTGCAGTAGGGTGGATGTTTATGCCACAGGATGTGCCACTAGGGCCTTTCCCTATGCCACTTTGGATGACTATCTTTGATCTCGTAATCTAAGCTGGGGAAACTATGTAGGTGTATATCCTGGTCCTTGTGGCCTCGGTCGCTATACCTGTGCGACAACCTACTCATCATGTAGTAACCCATCAAATGGATTAGTTGGGTCACGTGCCACTACATCATCTCTTTCATCTCCACCATGACGAATATCTCTTGGTGGTTGGGCACCTACTGCCAAGGCCTCCTCTGGGATAGTTAAGTGCCTTAATACAACAATAGCATACAAAGTCCAGTAATTTGTAGTAGTTCCCATATCTCTAACCTATCGCACTGGATCCCATACTTTTGGAACCACCTGTAAGAAACTGGCCCTAGCTCGGGTCAAATGTATGCATGGCCCCATGGTCGGCCTCTCAGAATCTTGACGGGCATACCACATGTTGGGTTGTGGAACCCCCTACACCATGCCTAGCTTTCACTAGCATTTGTCTACCATGTATAACTCAATGATGTAACTACAACTACCAAGAAGGAAATGCTCCACTGTATAAATCCTAAGCTCTACTGCATCCTCCGGCCACTATATCTACTTGTAGGGTCTCCATATGATATCCCTGTCTAATACCTCATCAAACTCTGGGTGATATCTATATAAACTACCTAGGTGACCTCGTATGTCGTCACCTACAGAAACCCGCGCCATATAAGATGGCTCCTTTAGAGCTCAGACATGTAGAGTACATACGGGGAACTTGATAACTATGTGGTCTCATGACCAAATTTGCAGCAGCGAGGTAGGCCCCACCATCTTCTGACGGTCGTAGGTAATAAGATGTAGGTCGTAGTAAAGATGCATCAGTATGCACTGACCCCAACAGTAACACTCACCACTGAACATCCCATGTACTAGTGTCATCATCCCTCTCGGAAAGGATGTCCCAGTCTTATCAGTGAACAAAAACCCACTGATAAGTGACATAACATATAGAGGCCCCTAGTGTAGTGTTAGATTGGTGATGCAATCATGTAATGCAACATTCATACCATCATGCGGTATATCATCTCTGTCAAATAAATCACTAATAGCTTCCCTGATCTACCCTAGGTTGGAGGTATACTCGATCAATGAACCCAAGATAGGCATGCAAAGAATCTACCACACATCCTCTAAGGTCACGGTCATCTCTCCAGTGGGGATCCTGAAGCACTGGCTCTCACTGTGTCACTACTCCACCAATTGAGTAAGCAATCCATGATCTAATGTAATAGATGGCATCTCGAATACGAGGCCTAGGCCCACTACCTCTAGGAGTATGGCCACCGCATGTCAGTCTCGTCAGTGCATGCTCCCCTCCAGCTCTGTAATACGTGAATGGCACTCACGCATCTAAAGTACTAGTAGGCATCTCTATAAAATAATACCACGTGTTAGTTACTAACATTTATTCTAAATTATGGCTATCATTTTAGGGTTAACCCACAAATCCTAAATTTTCTTATAAGTGTCAGCCTTTATGGCCTTTTTTTTTCTTTCCTCTGTTTACCAAGCATGCATGCGCACCCTTTTGGGTGCATGCACACCTTTTGGCATGTGTGTCATCCTTTCAGTGCATACAAGTGTGCCCAAACACCTATGGGCAAGTGCACCATCATTCAGGTTCCTACACGTACATGCATGCATGGACCCTAGGCATATGCACTATAATGTCACGTGTGCGCGTACGTGCACATATGTGGCATATGTGTGTGCATGCGGGTGTAATTTTACGTACCTACGCGTGTGCACACACACACCAGGATACCTACGCCTCCGGTTCGATGCATGCGCTGCCTTCAGTGCACCTGCGCCTATGCACATGCACACTGACGTGACCTCTAACCCTAATTCCTACTTCTAGGGGCATTAATTGCAACATTGACAAAGAGGGTTAGGATACTTACAAAGACACCATCATCTGCATGTCACTTGTACCCTCAGACTGTGTCTGCCCATCTTAATCATTCTCATGCTCTCACCATCATCCTCGTCGTTGTTAGATCCTTGTGATAAAAACTCGGTATTGGTCGGTAACAAATGAATTGGTTGCGGTGATTTACCCCCACTAGGTGGAGTATATCAAGCTATTTTTCACTGCCCGTGATGCTTGGAGGCTCGTTTTTACTACTGTTTTCTCCTCTGTTCACCGATGAATAATTATTTTTATTTTATTTTTCACTGTGATGGAGCATTTTTTACCGTCTAGTACCCCTTTGTTCTCACTAGGAAAAAATTTATTTCTCCTAAGCGATTTTTCTTCTTATCCACACTCTTGAATAATTATTTTTTATTATTTTTTGTTAAAAATAAATAAATAAATAATTATTTTGTTAATTTTTCCACTATACCTGGACATTATTTATCACTTGTTTCTTCTTTCTTTCCCCTGGGGCATTTTCTTTTACATCTAGGCTCTTCATTTTATTTCTTCTATTTTCTTCTACTGTCCACTACATTTTGGAAAACACAAAACAAAATATAGATATCACTTCAAAATCCAAAAAAAAAAGGTATAATTCTCACAAAATCCTAAAAAAGTAAAACAAAACTACAAAAATAGGTAACCTATTTATTACGGCTGAAACTTGTGTCTTGCGCATGGTATTCTTTCCATATCCTACTTGTTTGTTTCACATCTTCCCCGATCAACATGACTTGCGGATCACCAAATTCACAAAGCTAGTTGCTTGCTTCATCTGTACTCTGGGGCATGTCTTGTTACCTGGTGTTGTTTCATTGCACAAAAATCTTTCTACTTGGACCCAGTGTTCATCATAATTTTCCCTTACATGTATCCTTGCTCAGGGCATCATTTTTAACCTTTGTCGTCAATCATGAACATGTGGACCTCCTCAGCTTGATAACAGAACATTTGTACAATTGTCTTGACTATTTTTGGGTTGAATATGTGTGTTCATACTTGTTTTTCCTATTATATGAGCTTGTTTCCTTCTCATATTGCATTGCATTTTGTATGTTGCATGGAGTTGGTGTTTTCAACAATGGATGATTTTTTGTAGTATGGCTTTTCATGTCATTCTAATTTTCTTGTATGATTATATTTTTCATAAGGATAGATGACGTAGATATTTTGGCAATATGATGACACTGAATTTATTCTAATACAAAGGCTAGAGGCTAAGTTCTTCTCTCCACTTCTCCATATTTCTTCTACATCACTTTCCTCTCACCCCTAATATTCCATTTCATTAGGGCATTCTACCCCCGCCCATTCTTCTATTTATTTCTCACCTTTTTCAATCGTCGATCATCTTCCTTCATCACCCCATCGACACTCGAGGGGGCATCTCTCACTTCTACTAATTTTTCTTCTACCCCTTCAAAATTTTATCCGTTTACTATCTTTCAAGTGGCATCATATACGTCACCCCAAAGAGGGGAAAATGTAGACACCCATAATTACGCCCAAGTAAAATACTTAAATTGCGCTAATTATCTCCTTTCGTGTAAATTGATGACATACAGTCAAAAGTGCTCACCTTCTCTTCGATCATCACTAATTAATTACACTATACTAATTACTTAAGTCGCCTATCCAACAAATACGCTAATTAATGACCTTCCGTTAATAAATCCTTCCTTCTATATAGACTAATTAATTATTATTAAATAATTATCTTTCCCTTTCATTAAACCAACAAATCAATATTTAATTGATTTAATCCCCTTCTATAGTCTAAATCATGCTAATATTCCTCTAAAAATCTTTTATAAGCTTGCACATCTATTAATTAATCATCTTGATCAGTTAATAAACCCCCTTTATCCACATGAGTCACTAAAGGACAAGCTAAACTCTCCCAAAGTTAACTCAACCCTATCTAAACCCCCCTTATCCAAAACTAACTCAACATCTCTATTATCCCACATGCAAAGGGATGTAGTGGCTCCTTTATCCATTAGGCTATATAAAGAGTCATCCTCCTACCTTTTCACTTACACCTAAATTCCTTGAGAAGAAAAAATTAAAGAACATAGCAAATAAACTATAAGCTTTCCTTTGTTACTCTTGAGAAATTCACCATTTGAAGAGCTAAGCCTCCTTTCTTGCATTTTTCCAGGTGCTTGGGTCATATGGGAATAGTCAAAGGGTCTTGTAGCCAAGCTTTGATGAGCTCCCATTCCTAGGTTCTTGAAGATCAAAACAATCAATTTGATAGTCATGTAGTCTACATAGGTCCATTTACTTTTTGTTGGTAATCTAGAGAAGTAGAGGTTTGAATACTGTAGCATGTTAATTCAAAGTTAATGCATTATGATTAGTATTGATCTATT
Source organism: Taxus chinensis (assembly GCA_019776745.2). NCBI lineage: Eukaryota > Viridiplantae > Streptophyta > Pinopsida > Cupressales > Taxaceae > Taxus > Taxus chinensis. The sequence continues at coordinate 35,369,270 of CM034151.1, forward strand.
TTAGCTCTCATCTTTGATGGTTCTTATATTTTGTCTTATCTTTGTTATAGAATTATTTAGGTGGTAGTTATTATTAATCTATCTTAGCTTGAGAAAAAATACACGCACACACACATGATAAGTAGATAGGATAAAAGGATGAGATAGAATTCCCTAAAAGGGTGATAAATATGATGGTAATCATGTTTCATAGAAAAGATGCATAAGTGTTAGCAAATTAGAATATGAAGAATACAAAGAAGTCTCGTTTCTTTGATAAGTAGGATAAGAGTTCAAGATACTTTTACAACAAAAAAAGAAGAGAAATATTAGGTTTCTTTAAAGAAAACATGTCACGGAAGAAGATTGGAAGAGATTTCTTAGAAATGGATAGATTAGCTCCCTATGAGAGGAATGACAAAGATAAAATATGTGACAAGGTTCTGCAAAAATAGAAAGAGGTCAATGTTGCAAAGAAAAGAACAAGAAAGAATGGTTATGAAAATGGATTGATGGCGTAAATAAATGGAGAAAAATTGGCATTGAACGTGAGTGCCAGATGTGAGGGATGTGAGAAAAGAGAAAAGGGACTAGACAAGAAGATTTTTTTATTATGAGAAGATAAGAAGATCGAATATTGAAGGCGACAGGAGTAGGAAATAGAGGGACAGAAGATAAACAGGAGAAAAGAGAAAAGAAGGAATGAAAGGGGAGGAAGGAACATAACAAAGAAGATTATAGAAAAAATGGAAAATGAAGAAGAAAAGAAAAGAGAAGACAAGAAAAGGAAAGAGCAGAGGGTGAAATTATGAAATTAAAATGAAATATTGGAGGAGAATCAGAGGAAAGTAGAGAGGTAATGGAAAATGGAAAGAGATGTTAAGAAAAGAAATAGAAGGAAAAATATCATAGTGAGGAACATCCAAGGAAAGAATATGGAAACTGTACCACAGGAAAATGCATTGTGGATGATGATTTTATGATAAAGGATAGGGGATAACGCATGAAGAATCAGGTTATCAACGAGAAAGTAAGGAGGAAGTGTGAGGTAAATGGGAGGAAAAGGATGGGAAAAGGGATGATGTAGAGGAAGTGAAATATAAAATGAGGATAAGAAAAGAGGAGAAGACAAAGAGAAAAATTATGCAGAAGGAAGGGAACAAAGAACAAAGATATTTGATTAAAGAGTGAGAGAAACACAAGGAAGTAAAGGAAGCTTGAGGGGAGGAAATGGACATCGATTGGAAAAGAAAGCGGAGAGTATAGATTGAGGAATAAGGTGATGGTGACAAAAAAAAGAAGAGAAAATATTCATGGAAGAGAACAAAATCAGATAGGCGATGGCTGTTATGGTTTCTTTCAAGACAAAAATGTCAAAGGAAGATTGGAAGAGATTCTTAGAAATGGATATGATTATTTCCCTATGAGAGGAATGACAAAGATAAAATATGTGACAAGGTTCTCAAAAATAGAAGAGGTCCATGTTGCAAAGAAAAGAACAAGAATGGTTATGAAATGGATTGATGGCGGTACATAAATGGAGAAAAATTGGCATTGAACGTGAATGCCAGATGTGAGGGATGTTGAGAAAGAGAAAAGGGAATAGACAAGAAGATTTTTTTATTATGAGAAGACTAAGAAGGATCGAATATGAAGGCGACAGGAGTATGGAATAGAGGGACAGAGATGAAACAGGAGAAAAGAAGGAATGAAAGGGGAGGAAGAAAATAACAAAGAAGGATTATAGAAAAAATGGAAATGAAGAAGGAAAAGAAAAGAGAAGACAAGAAAAGGAAAGAGCAGAGGGTGAAATTATGAAATTAAAATGAAATATGTGGAGGATGAATCAGAGGAAAGTAGAGAGGTAATGGAAAATGAAAGAGATGATAAAGAAAAGAAAATAGAAGGAAAAATATCATAGTGAGGAAATCCAAGGAAAAGAATATGGAACTGACCACATGGAAATGCATGTGGATGATGATATGATAAAGGATATGGGATAACGCTGAAGAATCAGGTTATCAACGAGAAAGTAAGGAGGAAGTGTGAGGTAAAATGGGGAAAAGGATGATGTAGAGGAAGTGAAATAAAATGAGGATAAGAAAGGAGGAGAAGACAACAGAGAAAATTATGCAGAAGGAAGGGAAAAAAGAACAAAGATATTTGATAAAGAGTGAGAAACACAAGGAATGTAAAGAGAAGCTTGAGGGGAGGAATGACATCGATTGGAAAAGAAGCGGAGATGTATGAGATGAGGATAAGTTGATGGTGAGAAAATAGAGAGAGGGGGTATGATAAATATAGTGAAGAAATTGGCGAGGAAGAATGAGAGATGGAGAAGTGGCGAGGAAAAAAAAAGGAAGGGATAGGAGAGTTAATGTCAGTGAATGGATGTTAGGAGAAATCCACCGATAATGATCAGTAGGAAATAATGGGAGAAAATATGAGACAAGGCAGAAAGTAAACTAAGAATGGGAGGGGGAACGTCAATGAAGGGATGTTAGGAGAAGTCCCCTGATAATGATCAGAGGGCACAAAGGAAGAAAGGAATGAAGATAGAATGGAGGATGCTAAAGAAAAGGATTCAGGCTATATAGAATGGGGATGACTGATTTTTAGGAGAAGTCCACTAATAATTACTAGCACAGAAACGAAAGATGATGATGAAAGAATGGTAGGGGAAGATCAATGACAATGGCAGGTAAGTATGGGAGTATATATGCAGGAGAACTCTAGAAGATGGAGTGGAAAAATTAAATAAAGGAGGGATAATGATGTGTAGGAAGATGAAGGTGAGGAGAGAATGTAGTGGATGAGAATAAATAAGAGAAAAATAAAGAAACAAGACACGAAATGAATGGAGAAGCAAGGGTTAAGTAAGATTACCCAACGAAGGATGATGGAGATGAAAAAGGGACTAGTAGGAAGTGGTGTTTGTATGAATGGAAGAGGAGGTGAGAGGATGTGATGATGGGGAATGATGAGAAAATGTAGATTGAAAGAATGTGGGGTAGTGGGCGGGTGCAGGATGACTGATCATGCTTAAGAGGGACTCTTAAGTAAGATCTCCCTATTGTAGGAGGATTTAAGTAAGATCACCAAACTGGAAGTGACGATATGGAATGAGAAAGACAACATTGTATTAGATACATGCAGGGTTAATTTTAAGAGACCTCTTAGAAATTGGAGGTGGAAAATACCTGGCAAATAACCCCGAAACCAATTTCACTGAAAGGTGAATTTACCAATTTTGCAGAACTAAATTTTCACCAACTTTTTTTGAGTTAGAGAGACTACAAAGTTGCAAACATTGATGCATGGTTGACGTGCATCAATGAGCCTTGTTGACATGCGTCAATGAGCGTTATTGATGTGTGTCAACAAGGCTCGTTAACGCGTGTCAACAACCTTGTTGATGTGTGCCAACGAGCCTGGTTGATGTGCATCAATGAGCCTTGTTCACGCGTGTCAATGAGCCTTGTTGACGTGTGTCCATGAGCCTTGTTAACGCATGTCAATAAGGTTGTTGATACACGTCAACAAGCCATCAAAACCTTTGTTTTGTCCTATAAACACCCTCCCACTAGTCATTTTCACATCTACACTTTACGGATCTCGAATTTTCTTGTATATAGGAATCCATTATCTAGGTCACGCACAATCAAGCTCTAGGAAAATTGCAATGGTGATTACAAGTGCATCTCAATCTCAAGACAAAAATCAAGAGGAAAATCCAGTCAACCCACAAGCCCTATCCATAGGCAAGATGCTCGATAGGAACCCTTTGTGCCCCCACATCTTGATTATTTTACAAATGAATTCAGAATACAAGGATTTGATCGATGCATGTGAGTTTGGTGGGCTCATTAAGATGCCCCATTTCAAAACAGACCAAGATATTTTGAACTACCTTCTCTCCTCATACAATACAAAGGATGACTTGTTTAATGTTACTCTAGATGACAGTCGATTATTTCAATTTAGTATTGACCCAGTTGATATTCATCGATTTACAAGCCTCCCATTCAAAAAATTACCCATTGTTACAATGAACACACAATGCGAAGACGATAAGCATAATATAAAATCAACTTTGGTTTCCATGTTGATGTTAAGTGTAAACTATTTTCATTCGTCATTTTGTATTCATTTTTGATTTTGATACAATTCAAAGTGATATTAATTCCAATGGTTTTTTGCATTTACAACTCATGTCAATAAATCTAGACATGTGCTGATCTTGCAAGGAATTGCCACATCGCACTTTCCTCTGAGCTATGATTGCCTTCTTTCAATCTAGAAATTTTTGCTTGGTCGGAAAAACAAATATACCAAACTGGGGGCCATTACATACATTCTTACAAACTAATCGCAAAGCAAAAATTTGATTGGCGCACATTTTTATAAAAAAATAGAATAACATTTATATAAATGCAAATCTTTCTAGAAAAAACTAGCATTCAACCACCAAACTATCTCTCTGGCTTTGTATAGGCTCTTTTAAATTTAAAAGACAACAAATTCCCACTACACGATTGAGCGTAGATGAATTTTTCAATGCATTTCAAGAACAAGAGTATAAACCCTATAAAGGTTGTATTCGACCACTAGATTGCAAAAATGTATTAACTATATTGTTTGCAGAGAAAAATTTTGGAGGCCATTCCCTAAAAAAGGTGGCATCAAGAGGAAGAGGACAACAACACACGTAGGAACGGAGAGATTACAATGTTGCAATGAAGATCGACTCATCTTGAACCACGCCAACCATTTGAATTCGTTTGTTAAATCCAGAGAAGTAAAGTTAATACCCTTACTGTATTATTTACAAATTCCAAATTGTTATTTTTCATCACATTTAATCTTACCATATGAATTGACATACAATGTATGTTGATAAAGAGAGGGACTGTGGGACCATTACGCGTGCTTTCAAAGTCAACCATCTTCCCCAACACACATCAGTTTAGTCACATGAATTGTGTCTTCTCAACAACAACATAAACAAATCCCCCCAACAATAAACAACTCAAAAAACAACCAATTACTACCTCCAACATGGCCACCGCACCTCAAGCACCTCCGACAAGTACCCCTCACAACAAGGACAGTCTTTGAAATAGTACTTTGTTAATTCGTAGTGTTGTGCATATTTTCTAGTTTTTCATATGATTTTATTGAACTTTTATCACAATGCAGTCCTTGCCTTCTGTACAATACAACGACATCTCCGCTCCACAATATATTTGAAATGCAAACTAGAGGCTATGGAAAAGGAACATTGGTAAACACATTGCATTCCTCCGGCCCCTAGGAACAAAACCATTGCTCCTGTTGGAAGTCATACCTTCACTTGGTGTCTTTCCCCAACACAATGGGCATATGGCTTTAAATAAATAATTTGATGACGCTTAGGTGGGCATGATAGCAATGACCCAAAAGGAGTGGTCAATACGCGTGAGATGATTAAGGTCAATACGGTATTACTTCTAATTCACTATACACTTATTCAACTTTCCCAACTACATTTCACTTTAGATGATTTGTCTTGAATATTGATTATTTTATCACAAATGGTTCAGACCAACCAAAAGGCACAAACAAGCTAGCAGTCGATCAACAGTGAAAGCTGCCCCTACCTCTCCCGGTGAGATTCATCTTCTTCAGCTTACACAATGGTGAAAAAATAATAGGGGGTTACCTTTCCTTAAGAGAATTAATGGTGATGATTTATCTTCAAACATGCTCATGGATCTAGGAGATGATAATGGATAATTGTTTTAAGAAAAATTTGGAATGTATAGTACGGACAGAGACATTAACATTCTCAAAATCTTTTCTTATACCTTGTTAATGATATGATGACATTATAATGGATATAGATGCATGATGAATTATGATAATGGATAATGTTTTTAAAAATGGAAGTGTTAGGACAAAGACTGTTTAGTGACATTTAAAATAGATAAATAATTGTTTTAATAATAATTGAGTGTCAGGTTATGATATGATAATGAATGGGAAAATATGATATATATGGATGATGATGAATTTTATGGGCCGTAGATTTAGATTAACCACGTCGTGGATGAATGGAATGTATAATGGATCATGGATTATGAATTTTATAATATGGAAAAATCTTCCTCTTTGTAAATTTGATGGTGTATTGATCTCACAAAGTTTTAAAAATTAAAAAAATATATCAAAGAATTTTACCAAAGATAAAAAAAAATTAAACATAATTGTAAAAAATCAAGAAATGTCATATGTAGGGTTTAATACTCAAATGTTTTAAATGGCCTATGAAATCATGCCTTCGTTCGTGGCTAGATCTTTGATTTAAGAAAAAACTAACATGAGAAATGGATTTAGTAGCATGATGGGTGGAGTGACTGACATTGTTTAGTCCTGAGAACTGTGAGCTTCCTCAGTTATGGATGTCAACCCACATTTCCAAAAAAAAGAGATGAAACTAATTGATTTAAATTAACTGTAATATATATACCTATACTCTTTAAGTATAACAGAGCGAAAACAAAATTTTTATTTAAAGGTTGACAAAATCAATTTAAAAGTAAGGTGAAGTAGATACCGTTTAAAGTTGAACAATCATATTCATAGCTTCTTCATCGTCGATGTTCTCTTCTATAGAGTTTAAACGATTGTGCACCAATTCCATCTCATCGTTGGGAACACTTTTGTACTTGGAGATGTATTATTCACACCTCTTCTTTCATAAAGGGAATGTTTCCATGAGAATTTATCCGTCGAAGGGAAAAGGTTTACATGGAATAGCGAGATACACAACACCCATGTAAATTTCCAAGATTTGATTCCAAACTATGGTCTTAGTTTGATTGTATAAATGATTAAAGACTGAAAACTTGGTTCTTCCTCCAAAGACCCCAAAATCATTGTTGGCATAACACACATAATCTGAATATTCACTAATGTCGTCTTGTAAGATAGAACGAAGTTGATAGATCTTGCACCTCCTTGTAATAACCCCCCCCACACCACTTTTATTGTTCATCAAATTTTTTAATTGGTTCCTCATTGTGTTACAAAAATTAGTTGATTGAAACTTCTACAAATTCGACTTCAGTATACATTTGATTTCATACCCCTGAACTCTGAAGTCTTTGTGACATTTTCCATATTGTACCATGGTTTATGGAAAATAAATTTTTACAAAGTCTACAAGACCACCTTCAGTATTCATAAAAATAGGATTCATAAACCACCATGCTTCAAGAAATTTTATCTTGGAGAAAACATCTTCGATTTCTGCATGTAAGGGATGATGAATTTTTTAAGCTTTATTCTTGGTTTCAAAATATAGACTCAAAGAGGAGTACATTGCTAACGGGAAACATCTCTCTTCATGATCGTGAATATCTTGACCTTTTTACAAAATGTGCAGTGGAGGTCCTCCCATTAAAAATGAGTGCAGAGGTGATCGTTGGTTATTAAATCTCAAATAGTTGACTGGGATTTTTTAAGAATAAATCTTTCAATTCTCAAAAATAGGTGTAGCAAAACTATCTGGAAAATAACAAGATATCAAGACTTGACATACGATTTTTTCTCACCGTATATAATCCATAATCTCGATTATCTCCCTTGTTCATAGTTCATTAGTGTATTGATACTCCTGCAACTTGGAAGAATCCAACAATATCAATGTCTCAAATTAGTTAAACAACAACAAGTCCCTCACCCTTCACTTCTTACGTTTTTGCATGAAACGTCCAACCAACGAAGGTACTCCTCACGTAATTGCATTCAGGTTCATCCCAAGATGCATCTGGCTCACACTTTCATAAAGTTTTTTGCACTGTAATTCCAATTGGCAATTTTTGAACTCAAGAAATCCTTTGGCTATCTTTTCCATATGGCATGAAGTTCTCTATAGCTTTCTATTTAGAACCATTTTTGTAGTTTCTTACCATTTTATACGCTAAATTAATTTTGTGATCCAAACCGTGACTTGGTAGCCATATATTGGTGCCTTTATTTGTATCTACACACAACTCTTATATGAGCCCTGCATGATAGATCCCCATCTGCTCCCATACATAACAACTTCGTAGCAATTTCCTCATCAGTCATTCCATAATATATTTCAAATGCGAAACCAACTATTTTGGAGTAGGTTTGCGGCAATATAGTTTTCAACTCATTTTCAGAACACCAGCATATGACGTCTTGTCCCTATATGATTTTCCAAAGTATAGCCCTGGAAATCACCTAAAACCACTGGATGTTGTCGGGCTATTACAACTTCATCAATTAAAGAGAGATAAACTCTAATTTTTTCATTCTCTTATCAAATATTCCTTCTCTATCATCGAATACTTTTGCATTCTCCATCCCTACCTTCGACCAATGAGACTGAGTATGTTTGGCATCCAATTAGTATAGATGACTGATTAAATTATGATAATGGATCATTGTTTTTACAATGGAAATTTTGGACAAAAGATGTTCTGCACAGTTAAAATGATAAATCATTGTTTTCATAATAATTGGAGTGTCAGATTCTGATTGTATGATTTGAATAATCTTATGCTATATTGATTATGATGAATTTTATGTGACGTAGATTGAGATTTAACCACGATCGTGATGAGAATTTTTTTTTTTTTTTTTTTTTTTTTTTTTTGTTATTTTTTTTTTTTGTTGTATCATGGATCATGGCTTTGGAATTTCATATATGGGAAAATATCTTCCTCTTTGTAAATTATGATTGTGTGATTTATCTCACAATTTTAAAAAATATATCAAAGAAGTTTACAATATAAAACTAAATTAAGCATAATTAGTAAAAAATCAAGAAATGCATATGATAGGGTTTAATTTACCTCTAGTTTTTAGATGGGCTAGGAATCATCCTTCGTAGTGTTCTGAGATCTTTGATTTAAGAAAACTCAACATGCGACATGGATTAGTAGATATAGGTGAGTGACTGACATTTTAGTCCTGAGAAATGTGAATCTTCTCAGATGGATGTCACCCACATTTTCGCAAAAAAAAGATAAATAATTATATGTAAATAATGTAAATATATATACCTATAACATTTTAATGATAACAAGAGCTAAACAAAATTTAAGGTGACAAACAATAAAAGTAGTGAATTAATACCGATGTAAAGTGAAAAATCCATTTCATAGCTTCGTTCATAGTCGATGTTCTCATTCTATAGATGTAACGACTGCACCAATTCCCTCTCATCGTTGGGAACACTTGTACTTGTATATGTATTAGCTCACACCACTCTTCTTCATGAGGGAAATTCCAATGCATCATTTGATCCGTCGAAGGAAAGGTTTCCATGGATAGCGAGTACACAACACCTCATTAAATGGTCCAGATTTTTATCACAACTGTGTTTCTTAGTTTGATGTTTATAAATGATAAAGCACTGAAAACTTTTTCTTCCTCCAAAGACCCCAAAATCATTGTTTGGCATAACACACATAATCTGAAATATTCACTAATGTCTTCTTGTAAGATAGAAGTTTGATAGATTCCTTGCCACATCCTTGTAATAACACCACTTTTAGATGGTTCATCTAAAGTATTTATATGGTTCCTCTTGTTGTACAAATTAGTTGATGGACACTTAACAAATTAGCATTCAGTATACCTTTGATGTTCCCTACCCCTTGAACCTTAAGTCTTGTGGAAATTTTTCCATTATTGTACCCATGGTTTTATGGAAATAATTTCTTACAAGTTACACGACCACCTTCAGTATTCCAACAATTAGGATTCATACACCCATTTGCTTCAGAATTTATCTTTGAGAAACATCTCTGATTCTGATGGATAAGGTTATGAATTTTTTTAAGCTTTATTACTGGTTTCAAATATAATAGACTCAAAGAGATTACTGTAACGGGAACATCTTCTCATTCTGATCCTGTAATATCTTGACATTTTTCAAAATGTGCAGTGGTATTTTCCTCCCCCTTACCAATGATGGTCATAGGTGATCGTGGTATTAAATCTCAAATAGTTACTGGGATTTTTAAGAATAAATCTTTCCAATTCTCAAAAATAGGTGTATCAAAACTATCTTGGGAATAATACAAGATATCAAGACTTTGACATACTATTTTTCTCATCCGTATAAAATCCATAATATAGATTAATCTCCCTTGTGCATGTTTCATTAGTGTATTGATCTCCTGCAACATTGGAAGAATACCAACCAATGTAATCAATGTCTCAAAATTAGTTAAACGAAACAACAAGTCCCTCACCCTATCAACTTCATGACGATATTTTTGCATGAAACCAACCAACGAAGGATACTCCTCACGTAATTTGCATGCAGGTTCATACAAAGAGATGCATCTCGTCTCAGCATCTTTCATAAGTTTTTTGCCATCTGTAATTCCAATTGCAAATTTTTGGAACTCAAGAAATCACTTTGGGCTACTTTCCATATGGGCATGAAGTTCTCTTATAAGGTCTTCTAATTTAGAACCATTTTTGTAGTTTCTTACCATTTTATACGCTAAATTAATTTTGTGAGCCATACAGTGAATTGGTAGCATATATGGGGGCACTTTTATTTGTAATCTAACACACAACTCTTTATGATGACCCTGCATGATAGATGCACCATCTGCTCCGATGCATAACAACTTCGTAGAAATTTCATAATCAGTCATTCCAATAATATATTTCAAATGAGAAACAACTATTTTAAGTAGTTTTTCGGCATTATAGTTTTCAACCATTTTCAGAACACCCAGCATATGAGGTGTCCTTATATGATTTTCTAAAGTATAGACATGGATACATACCCATGTAGTGTTGTCGACTATTATCACTTAATCAATTGAAAGAGAGATAAACTCTAATTTTTTTACATTCTCTTTCAAATATTCCTTCTCTATCATCGAAAGACATTTTGCCAATTCCCATCCACTACCTTCAGACCAATGAGACTGATGTATGTTTGGCATTCCATTATATTGATACAAAAATTTGAAATCGAGGAAATCCGAAATCAATCTTCCTTTCTTTAATATGTGAAATAAAGTAGAGAACTGTATGAGTTTTGCATGTAGATTTGTTTGATTCATCTTACCAATTTGTGATATGATCGTTTCTCCCTTTTCCACGAGTTGTCTTCATTTTTTCTGCTCTGCTTCATAATCCACTACATATTTAACATGCATGCATTCCTTTTCAGTTTTCCACCTATGTGTTTTGATTTTCTAGCCATCCACCCCCATTATAGTTAAATATTGTTTTCCACAATGTTTTTCTATAGTGTCCAGCTTCATTTGCATTTTTTTATGCTTTCCCAATTTTCACGTACATATTGTACATGTACATTTAGATGGGATCTCTTCTGAATTACATGATTGTATAGGTTTGATAAAAAAAAATGGCAGCCCAATGAAACTTGTATGTCTTGTCAATGGTCCCCATATTCTTTTTCTTTTTCAATGGTTTATTTTTTTTAGTAGAATTTTGAGCAATATCACAATCACCTAGTTTTTTCTTTCACGAGCCAAAATTTGAATTTGATTTCTATGTTCCATTTTTCTAAGTTCTTGTATGTGTGATATCTTGATGCACTCCTGGTTGCACCCCAATAGGAAGAATATCTTCAGGATCTGACATCTCAACAGTTATATCTTCAAGATTTGTCATATTATCATAGGTGTCATTTGTTTGATACTATGCAACATGCATGTCCACCTGAATATAGCCTTCCACACAGTTAGTATTCTAATTATTTCTAGTGGAAGCTATATTTTTCTTGGTAGTTGTAATATCTGGATCAGCAGAGTTTCCAAAATACTTGAACAGGGACTTCTGAGACTTCTTAGTTACTTTTAGGGTATTCACATTTTGAGGACTAGCACCTTCTATTATTCTGAATAGAGTCCTCCATTAACCAAATAACCAAGTTGTGAATCAAAAATATAATTCCTATCACGCATCTATAATACCTCCTTGTCCTACATCAACAACTAACCCCCTTGTCATGCATCTGCAATACCTCCTTGTCACGCGTAAACTATATCCCTGTCATGTGTCAACTATTTCCCTATCATGCGTCAATAGCTAACCCCCTTTTCACATGTCAACAATGCATCAACTATCCCTATCATGCTTCAACTATATCCCTTTTACACATCAACTATATCCTTGTCATGGATCAACAACTAACCACCTTGCCATGCATTTGCAATACCTCCTTATCACATGTCAAAAATAAACCCCCTTGTCACATGTTTGCAATACATCTTTGTCACACGTTAATTGTATCCCTATCATGCTTCAACAACTAACCCCCTTGTCGCATGTCTATAATACCTCCTTGTCGCATGTCAAAAAATATCATTTATCACCTGACTCTAAACTACTAAAAGGCTAACAACAATCTCTAGTGTTTAGAGTGTGTGAGTACATGGTATTGGTAAGCTACTAGTGGTAGTACCGTAGTATACTACCTGATGAATCACCTACGTTTTTATAGGATATGTTTTCAAATGTAGGTGAAGCCGACCCCAAAAAAATATATACTGTAAATTTTAGGTGAACACGACACTGACCCACTCAAAAAAAATCACCTTTTCAAATTTTCCTAAAATGAAATTTTTGCCATATTACGAATATTCGCCACCAAAATTATCCATAGATATAGGTGTAGAAGGGTTGGTTTGAGTGGATGAGTATGATGAGAGGTGGGAGACATAAGATGAGGAAGATATGATGGGAGGTGGAAGGGTCAGATGAAGAACCATTCTTAAGAGGAACTCTTAAGTTAGATTTCCTTGCGACAGGGATGGTTAAGTAGGATTGCCAAACCAAAGAAGAAGAAGAATGATGGAAAGATTGAGCAACATATATCAAAATGGAACAAGAGATGAAAGGATATGATATCAAAGTGATAACAAGGAAACAAAGGAGTGTGACATCAGTGGATGGATGAACATATGCAGTGTAGATGGAGAGTGTAAGGGCAATCCTTAATTGGGATGCCCACATGGTGGGAGTGATGATGCAAGAGTATCAAGCAGAAAAGGAGGAGTGGAAAGATGTTTGTGGTGGTGATTTTCATCTATTAAAAGAGGAAATGGTGAAGAAGCTTCTACAGTAGGATGATCTAAGGAAGAAGATATACCTTAACTAAGATTCTCTGGTTGTATGGATGGTTAATTAAGATTATTAAACTGAAAGCAGAAGAGTAAAAGGGAAACTCAAGAGGAAAAACTGGTATGATATTTGGCATCGTGCAAGGGGATATAAAGGTGAGAATGATGATGTGGAGACAAATGGTGATGAGTGGAAATGAAGAGCGAGGAGCAATAGATCAAAGACATTTTTGAATATGTTGAGAGATAAGGAGCTGCAAGATAACAAACTTTTCTTGAGAAGGATCCTAAAGTAGGATTCACAAACTTCAACAGTGATGAAGTAGAATTCACAAAATAAAAAGTGTATTTTCAAATTCATTCATGAAGATGATGGATAGATATAGAATTCATAGTGTGAAATTTGATGTGATTTTTATAAAAGATGATCTGGATGAGATGAATGAAACATAGTTGTAGCAAGGGAAAATAGGGAAACTATGTTTCGAACTGGATTAGAGATAAACAAGAAAGGTTACCACTCAAGGCATTGCACTTGCTGCTGATAGCAGGTGTTAATACATAACTAATGATAGTTAGTTAAACCAAAAGACCATGAGGGAAATATGGATGAAATATTCTTGTAATCCTAATGTTGACATGACAAAGGGATTGGATATGTAACTTGTACGTGGGAAGAGGGATCTCTAAAGGTGGCATTCCTTAAGTCTATGCCCCTACTTTAGGAAAGGGAAAGAACAATAGCAGAAATCTTTCTGAAAATGTTGATAAAGGAAGGCTGATCAATGCGGAAAACCTTTCAGATGCCATAAAAATAGAGTATCCATCCTTCGAGGGTATGGTCTACTTTATACATAATATGGATGATATCCATCCTTCAAGGGATTGGTCTATTTATTTTGAATTTTCTTTGATTTTGATTTATATGCTTTTCTATTTCCTTTTTTTTGCATGAACAACTATCCTTCGAGGGATCAGTCTATTTTTGAGAACTTTGATTTTTCCTTTTGCATACATGAATTTGATCTTCACATGGGGGAGAGCTAGTAATAGCTAAGTAAACCACTTAATAGGGGATAAGGAATGTAAAAGAGACAACCTAGACCCTTTGCATGGTTGCACTAGGAGAATGAGAAGATGACAGAGGTTACAGGGTCACATAAAAGTAGTGAAGGTGGACAACATAATTCAGATCATTATAATGACAAATGGAAAGGGATAAGGATCGAGAAATAATCAAAGGATGTAACTAAGTGCTCATTGGTATATATGGTAACAGTAGACTAGTCACAAGTGCAATACATTAAGAGGTTGCATCTCTGGATTACTACCACAAGAAGGATGACTGTGAATTTGCAATAAGATGAGATGATAGCTAAGAAGGAAAAAAAAATTGTCCTGAAGGAAACAAACATATGACCACAATGGTGGATTTAGATTAAAATAAATCATGCCCCAAGAGAGACATAAATATGGCCATAATGGTGGACTTCTCATGAAAAATATGGTGTCCCAAAAGAGACACAAATATAGCCATAATGGTGGACTTCGAGAAAAAGGGGTCCCTCAATGGAGAGACAAACATGGCCTCAAAAGAGGACTTCAATGAAAAAAATATGGTGCCCCAAAAGAGGCACAAATATAGCCACAATGGTGGACTTCGGTAAAAAGGTCCCTTAACAGAAAGATTTAAAGGATGTCGAAATATTTTAGATGAGATTGTTTTGGATTTGGATGGGATAAATGAAACATTGTCAAGGGGCAAAGCTCCCTAGTGACAAGGGAGTTGTATGGATGGGATGCTTAAGGGTGAGGGAAGGTTGTTCCCACAATAAGTTAAACGTGAAGGAGTTAAAGGATATTAAAAGAGCTTAGATGAGATTGTTTTAGATTTGGATGGGGTAAACAATTGGAGACTACAAGTGTGCTTATTAAGATAAGCAGTAGTGATGAAAAATGGAGGGCCTTCCTTAGGAGGAATGGCATGGGCTAGAGAGATATTAAGGGATGATGTGGATGATAGAATCATGAGAGACCCAACAAATGGGATATGAATTGGATTCAATGTAGATGGAGAAGGAACTTTCTCCTGAATGTGGAAATCATCTTTCTCAATAATATTGTAGATGATTGACTGAAATGCCTTACAATGTTTGATGTCATGGCTTGGGGTATAATTATAGGCGCAACTATAATTAGGATTGAACCATGATGGCTTGGGATCATAGGGATTAAAGGATTTAATAGGAGGAAGTTTGATGGTAGATGTTCAAGTTAAATGTCAAAGGATATCTGCATAAGACCACATTGAAGTTTCATGGGGAAGGTAAATCTGGTGGGTTTTGATAGGTTATCTTAGCTTGGAGTAAGGAGCAAAAGTGGATGTAGATTGGATAGGTGTATTTAGTATTTTGGAGGAAAAATCAAATGTTTTTGAAGGATTATATTGTTTGAATGTGGATTGATTGTTCCAAGATGTCATAGATGGAGAGAATGATCCTAAAATAGACATTGTGGCATTGGATTGTTGAGAAGAGGGATAATCTTAATGTTTTTTAGGATGCACAGGGGACTATCGAGGAAGTTTTCCCCGAGCCTTAGACTTCAACCGAGAAGATTTACCTCTAGTAGGGATGACAATAATTTCAACCGGAGGATCTGATAGTGGTGGTGTGGTTATTAATGGAGAAAATGTCCTAAAACAAGATGAGGACGTTAATGGAGAGATAAGTATTTTTATGATGTGATTAATGATATCTATGTGAGATGTGGATTGTTTTTGTTTTAGCATGGGAAATGTTGATTTTGTAGAGGGATAAGGAAAACCATATTTCTTTGATTTAGGTTGATATGTTGGTTTAGTAGATGATCCAAAGGGTATCTTTGATAAGGTTACAGATTGAGAGGGTTCAGTTGGTGTGATAGACAAATTAGGCAAGGAGTATTAAGATAAAAATGATGATGTGGCCATGTGTGAAGATATAGGTAAATATGTTAGGGTAGGTATTGGTGTATTTGTTGGTATGATAGATATAGGGGTCATTGGAATAGATAGGGATGTAGGCATATTTGTAATATGTGGAGATGTGGGTGATGTGATAGCTGATGGAGTAGACATCATTGGTAATGTAACAAATAGAGGAGCATTTTTGGATGTAGAAATAGAAGGGACTGATTGTTTCATAAATGTTTTGATAGGTAAAAATGATATGTTTCCTAAAAGGGTTGATGTCGAAGGTGGGGCTATAATGGTGCATGTAATAGAATAGATTTTAGTTGGGATGGTTATGAGTAATGTAGGTGTAGTAACAGGTGTATTTGAGGTGGATATGGGTGAAGAAATAGATGGGAGAGATGTAGGGATATGTGTGGATATGATTGGGGTTGAAACAAGTGCTAAGGAGGAATCTAATGTGGTAGATAGGGATGTATTTGAAGCGGTGCAAGTGGATGTATATTTGAATTTGATGTGGATGTGATAAAGATAGGAGAAGGTGTGAGTTTAGCAAAGGTAGTGAAATTTGATGTAGGTGTGACAGGTTCTGAATAAGAGGTGGGAACAATGTGCACCGTGGGAACATGGGGTGTTGGTGATAAGAAAATATCTCAATTGACATTGTCAACCATACAAGTATTTGATAGCTGATATGTAAAGAGCGTGGCGTGATTTATTGGTGGTTGATTAGTTTGCGTAGTGGAGGTATCAATTTGGATATCCCCTTGATTTACAATTTTTTGGACACGATATTTGAAAGAATGACATTTCTCAATGTCGTGACCTTTGACTCAATGATATTTACAAAACTTGGCTTCATGATACTAAATAGACTTGGCTTGTAAGTTGTCCATGGGTCATATGGGAGGAAATTGGATGGAGTTTACGTTCATCAATGTATCAAATACAAAACTGTATGATTCTCCTAAGGGAGTGTAGTTGGTTGTTGATTGAGGAGATCATTTTTGGGACCATGTGCTTGATGTAGATGGGGATGACGTTTAAATGACCACAGTGCTGGCCGCACCCTTAAATTTTTTGTAATGTGTGAATGGTTTGGTGGATTCAAATTTTGATTTAATTGAACTTAGTTTAAGATGACCATGCTCAATGACATGAGTTTTGAGCTTGCGAGCCATTGTGAAAGCTTCATCAAAGGTTTGGAATGATTGGATCTGAAAAATAGATGATATATGTTTTACACACGAACGTGAGAATAATTTGATGAGTTCAGTTTAAAAAATAGTGAAGGATAGTTGGTTTATAACATCATGCCATCGTGTGAAGAAGTCAGTGATGGGATATTTTTCAAATTGTCGAATGGTATATAGATCAATGATAGTGGTTTTGGGTGTGATATTGATAGAAAAGTGTTCTAAGAACAAATGTGCAAGTTGGGTGAAGGAGAATATGGAATGTCGTAAGATAGTGTTGTACTAATCCAACGTGGGACTAGATAAAGACATGGGGAAAGTGTGAAGAAGTAGATCGTGACCATGTGAAATAAGACAACATGTGTGTTTAAATGCAAGGAGATGTTGTTGGGGATCTTCCTTGTTGTTGAACTTAGTAAACGCAAGAATTTTCCAATGAGGGGGATAGGGTTTGATTAGAACCAATGGATGAATGGATTCTTTACAGATGTACTCATAGGATAAAGTGCATTTTTGGGTGTTACATTAAGGGGTTCTAAACTAGATAACTGATTCATTAAGGCGTGAATTGAGAACACTTGAGGTGTTGTAAGGTTGAGATTGGATTGGTTGTGCGGTTTTAAAATTATTTTGATAAGGCAAATAATGTGTTTTTGGATGTGTGCGGGTAGTTGGGAAAGCGTCTGATAAGGTGGTTGATAATTTTATGGATAGGATGTTTGCGGAATGGTTTGATAAGACAGTTGATTAATTTAAGGATATGTAGGTGTTTGGGGAGCTACTTGGTAAGGACTAACATGTGTCATAGGTTAGGATTGCTGCATAGGCTGATTTTGAGTAATAAGGGAATGATAAGTGGTTGTTGAAATAGGGTAGTTAAGAGTTTGAGATGGTAAAAGCATACGATGGGTAGGATATGTAAGTGTTAAGAGATTGAGATGGTTAGATAGGCCTATTAATGGTGGATGAAATAGAATTGTCAAAATGGGATGTCGGTGGAATGCAATCCACCAATTTTGGAGGAGAGGATTGAGAAATTGTAAGATATCTTCAGAGTAAGAAGTCATATATGGGATTAGGAGGAGGCCCAAGTGTCTCGAGAGGGGTCAGGAGATGGTGGTGTGATCGGTTTAGGAAGACTGGCTTGACGAGGGATATGAGGGTTAGTGTCAAGGTGAAGAAAATTTTGTATGACACGGTTCTCATGAGGTGAGATCATGGAGACTGTAGGTTGGGTGACTGACGTCGTGGTTTTGAATTAATAGTTTCTTTTTGGGTAAGATTGTTAGAAGAAGTAATATAATTAGGATAGAGCAGATTATTTATTTGTCTTCGATTCGAGAGAGAGCAACAATAGGTGTGAAATAAAGAAACATCTGTTTATGTATGTTGTTGAAAAACAAATCAAGAAAAATATTTTTTATCATCATGATTAATTTTGAGGATGTGAATAGGTAAAACGTAGATAATGAAGGTTCCTAAAGGAGTCTAAGTCTAGTTTCAGGTAGTTATGGATTGGGAGATATCTGAGGTAGTTTCCTGTTGGCTATTTAAGTCCCAATCAGTTAACCAGGTGAGAGGAATGTTTTGATTTGTTAATTATGTTTGTGTAGTCTCAGGAAGTGTGTGATAAGTGAAATTCAGAAATTTAAATCCCTTACTTATGCTATGTAAGAAAGCAGGATATAGAAGGTTTGTTTTAGACCAAAATGAAATATGAAATTTGATGCAGACAGTCACTTGAGAAAAGGGAAAGTTGCAATGCAAAAAAGAGAAAATAGAGAAAAATAAGGAATATCTGGAGAGTCATTTTTCCTTATTATTTAAGTGCATGTGATAGTGACGTAGTTTGAGAGTGCCAGCACAGTGGTCTCAAAATGCCCGAGTACCCTAAAATGGCACCATTTACAATCTTCGGACAAGGTTGGTGAAAGGATATTGGTGGCATGTTTATGGTTCAACAAGCGATCTTTGACAACGTATTTTAGTGGTCGTAGTATCGTAGATGTTACCTGAAAAAGAAAATAAAACAATTTAATTGACGTTGTTAAGGAAAATGATGTCAATGTATAAAAAGCGTTTGTCATAGAAAAATAAGTAATCAAAATAATAAAATCATAGTTCAACATTCCTAGTCAATTAGATTAATTGCAATGCAAAAATGAATCGATAAATTATAATTTTAATCTATGAAATAAATGTATGAGATAAATTAATAAGTGTTCAACCCATACCAAAATGAGAGACAGTTGGAATGATAAACCATACAATGTGTCCATAGATTCAAAATGATAAGCTATGAAATGAACTATAGAATGACAAACTAAAAAAACTATAAGACTAAGCTACGAAGTAAATTATTAAATAAAGAGGAAATGCGATCGGTGATTCGAGAGTAGAAATTATTGATTGGAAATATGGTAGTGTCGTGTGTGGTTGAGCCATGTGGATTTCACATGGAGGGTTCCTCTTGGTCAGGGAAAGTGTGCATGGAGAGAGGTAAAGAACACATGTGGGTCAGTGTATGTCGGTTGGGGGTTGAGGATAGAGTCGAGCCGTATCGTGGGGTGAGTGGAATAGAGTTAGGAGGAAGGGAGAGATGAGGCAGTTAGATATTTATGAGTGGAGGGGTGTTGGCTGGAAGAGATCTCATGAGGGAGATAATTCTGAAGGGAGATCACGGGATGGAAAGACGCAGGAGAGGGAGAGGTGACATAGTTGGTGAGGTGGAAGCGTGTGTGTGTGGAGCTGAGTCGAAGGATCTGCGTGGGAGGAAGCTAGATGTGAGCTCGAAGAGGAGGATGGAGATCAGGGCTCAGGTTTGGAACAGAGCAAGGGATGTTGGAGTTAGGAATGATGACATAGAATGGTGAGGGGAGGTAGAAATGGATTGGTTGGGCAACCTAGGGTCAGGGAGATGTATAGAGTAGAGTGGGTTCAGGACATGAGGGGACTTGAGTGGGACATGAGAATGAGGATATGGGTTTGGGGAAAAAGGATGGTAGCTTAGGAGTTGTGTGTAGGGAGTTGAATGGGGAGCGATTGGAGTTGAATGGATTCAGATATAGGAGACGAGTTGGGTGAGAGACGGGGCGAGTTGGTAAGGAGTTAAGGGAAACCTGGATGGGAGATGAGGCAAATTTGGGTGAAGTGGGTAGAGAGGGGGATATCTTGTGGAGTAAGAAGAGTTGTATGGAAGCTGCAGTAGGTGGGTTAGGATGGAGCAAGGTGGATGGTGGGTGAGGTCAAGTTGGATATTGGGGGTATTGATCGATGAGTGGAAAGATGAGCTCGGGGCAGAGCCGAGCCCTGTATGAGGTGGGAGTAGTTGAGTTAGGGGTGGTAGCTTAGGATAGAATTATGAGGGGTCAAGTTGGGAGGAGAATAGGGAAGGTATGAGCTAAGTTAGAGGTTTAAGTGCGTCGTGGTGTGTAAGAGTTGAGAGATATGTGGGAGTTCAAGGGTCATAGCTTGTGGGTAGTTAGGGGAGCCGATGGGAGTTGGGAGCTTAGTTAGGGTGAAATGGGTTGATAGGTAGGGGATGGGTAATTTAGGATAGTTAGGATTCAAATTTTTTTTATATTTCTTTTTTATAATTTTAATTCCAATTAATTTCATTAATTTTTTTCATTAATTGTTATTTGTAATATTAATTGTCTCTTTTTTAATTATTTAAATAATAAAAATTAACTCTATACTACTTGTAAAACCAAAAATGAAACTTCAATCTTTATGTTTGTTGCAAAAAAAAATGTTAAAACTACTTACTTCAAGACAGAGAAAAATTACAGAATGTAAGTGACACACCAAACAGAGAAATATAAAACTAAATCCCAATGAACAGGTGAGTCGGACAAAATAAACGATGCACAATATATATAGATGTGACGACAACTAGAAGAAGTAAGGTTAATTTCCAGATTCATATCCCATGCAGGTAGATGTCAACAGAAAACAAGCAAAGCACATACCTCCTAGTGATTTGAATGAGTGATTGTACTGACCTAAAATCAACAAATACTAAGATATTGAAAACAAACAAGTTAGAAAAGATGGGTAAAATAACAAACAAAATGACCAAATCTACGATCCGGTACCACCAGGCATGCCAAAATTTTGTATAGGAAACTTCGTTCTCAAGCGGGGTGAAGGCTGATACTAGAAGCCACATGAAACTTTGAATGATGGAGGGATTAGGACCTCAGATGCAGATATGGATCTACAGGGGCAAATAAGATAGATGCATGATATAAGGAAGCTAGATCTACAAAACTAAAATATATAAGATTAGATAACAATATGCGGGGGTTTCCCAGAACAGTGTCGGTTCCAAGAGGATTTTAACTCCATTGGAGTATGTCAACCCCTGTGTCAGATAAGATAATAATAGATCATGAACAGTAGTTATCATGCAAAAATAATGGAATATAAAATGGCAATTAACTAGAATGACGAGGGAACTTAGCTTGTGCTCTGTCTATGGAGATGAACTTGGCATCCAGATGATCAGATAACGAAGCCATGGAAAAGATTTCTACCTCAAACTTGCAGAACTTAATTAAGCTCTTTCTTCTCCTCGCTGGGCCTAGCTCTCTCTAGGTCTTCTTAAAATATATATCGGTCCCTGAAATATGGGGGAAAACCCATATTTAAATCTTAGACATGAGGTTAGATTGGGGTTAAAAAGTAACCAGGGTTGGGAAGAGTAACCCGAGTTAAAAGATATTATGTGATCACATGGGGACTACAACTTGAATTATTAGATGGAGTGGGGAGCATGATTGACATAGTAGGTGAGATGATAGATTTCATTTAAAATTTAGAAATGGGTGTCGGATGGGTATATTAATACCCATGGATTGAATAATTTGTGAGAGATGGGGGATAATGCCAAAAGTCAATTATTAAATGGGTTTATGTGAAGCCTATTTAATAATTAATTAAATTTGGTTGAATAGATGGTGAGGTTTATTGAAATTTAGAAAAAAAATAAAGGTAAGATAGGAAATTGAATGAACACGAGATGATGGAGGGGTGTCATACCAAAAATTGGTGTCTACAATGAGATCATAAAAAAGATGCCACATTTCCAAGATAAGTTTACAACAGAGTTTATGTCCTCTTCACATTATTTACGCATGACAGTTCAACTGCTTCTTGGAGATGGACCCATGTATCTTCCCAAACAAAAGGACATTCCAAAAGAGGCATAGAGATCTAAAGCTGCTATCACATGAAATATTACAAGTTCTGAGCCCTTACTGTAGACACTAAAAGTGAGTTAAAGAAGGAAGTTCAGGTGCTAAATTTATGTACGTCCTGGGATGTAATAATAAGGACAAGGACCATTGAAGAAGATAATGAGGTCCTCAAGGAAATGAAGAATGATATGCTTGGGTGTATGGAGAGGATTTCTTTAGTAGAATAAAAGCACAATGCACTTGTAGGAACCCAAGACACACAAGGATCAAATGAAATAAATAGGTAAATTCATCACTTAGAAGATGGATTTTATAGAAGGAATGGTCTCTATCATGGATAACATTGTTAGAATAGTGGCTAATGAGAAGGAAAAAATGAATCATGATGAGCTAGAATTTGTGGTTATGAATGTTCCTGATAAAATTGGTGAAGCGATGAATGATTGGAATGCATTGGAGGTAGAGATTAAGAATGAATATATCGAGTTGATCCTTCCTATAGAAGAGTAAGGCACCAAGTAGTATGAGATTATTTTTGTGCAAATAATTTATTTATTTTTCATTCATTATTCATTATTATTGGAGAGATAAGTTCAGTTACCCATTTCTGGGGATGGAAATGAAATTAGTGTGGGGTAATGTTGAGCTAATGAAATACAACTCAAGTATGAAAGAGCAGAGGGATTGGGTGCATGGACACATGGCACACATGATTTTGTGGAAGTAATGGAAAATAGGGCGTGCCAAGGTACAATTTTAAATTAAGACAGCTGTTTTTGTAGATTGGAGATAATTTTGGACATGGAGTGAAGCATACATCTTGTGGAAGACTTGAAGATCACGCCAAGGGTAGTTTGGGACTATAAGAAGATCAATTTCCATCAAGAGTATTGAATCTAATAATAGGAGTATAGTATATTTTTATTAAAAGGTTATCTATTATTAGCGCTTGCATGCTTTTACATTCTTATGTAAGGGCACATGGCTATTATTAGCATGTAGCTTATTTTTGAAAGGTGCATAGGCGGTGAAGGATAAGTACCCAACCCTATAAATATGTATTGATTTGCACGGTTTGGTATCAATAGTTATTGTAGTGTTATGTTACAAGTTTGTTAGTGTGCATGACCATGATGAAATTATTATGGACGTATGAAGCTTCTTTATGTTGTAGTATTTAATATAATGGATCTTATTGATTGGATATTGGTGTTGGATGTAACTGAGTATGGATCTTGCATTGTAAATCTTATTATAGTAATTACTTAGTTATTCCTTCATGTGGTTAAGAACTAGATCTTGTTTATGCACTATGGAATACATTATTACATCTTATGGATCTATAATATATATTCAATTATGCTAACATCTTGTATAAGAATCTCTAAAGAGGGACCTAGTACCCTTGTGTGCTTCAGGTGAACAATCAATTTAGTCTAAGTTATGTTCTATGTGCCTTGGGATGTTGGTGGTAAAATCTAGGCTACATTAGATCACATCGTTAATACTAGAAACTATGCAAAATTGTTTTTGAAAATTAACACATAACATAGTTTGGAATTATTATCCATTTTCTAAAAACCATAAAAATTGTGTAGATAGCATGAAAGGAACATTTGAAAACATATATGTTAGTGAGAGAGTGGATTTAAGTCGACATATGAATGAACTACCATAAAGGCCATTAAGATTTAATTTTTTGAATTTTGAGCAGAGTGTGCGAGAAACAAAACACAATAATGGTTCTAGAACATAAAAATGTTTAGTTGTCCCATAAATCATTTTGTAAAGAATAACGTAGTGCCCGCTAAGACCTAATTAGTTTTATTTGTAATCAAGCATTGGAGTACGTCATAATTCACATCCGTTCATATCAAATAAAATGCTACACTATCACAAAGATCCATTACTAATTAAAAGGAATGACATAAATACCACTAGGATTGTCTAGTTCTTGATTTTAAAAGAGAGATAAAATAACAAATCATTGTCTAGCCTATTCGCCTCTAGTTTCTTGACATTACCTCTTGCGGTTGTAACCACTATCTCTAAAATTTTGCATAGATATTATTTTTAAATGACTATAACTTTATACAATTGGATTAACTATTCCTGATGGAGCTAAGTTCTGCACTACAATCTCTTGGGAGTGATGAAGCCTTATATCGTTCTCATAAGATATATTTTTTATGTCGTATAATTTACTTAGGTTCTTATATTATAGAATGCGTAGATACTGCTAAGATGCATTACTAATTGTAAGGAATAATATAGCGGTGGATAGGCTCAAAACTCTCTCAATTTAAAAAATGGGCCTCTAATTGCCTTTGCTAATTGAAAATAATAACGTAGTGGCCGCTAGGATAAACATTTTTTAATTTGAAAATAGATATATAATAACAAACAATTGTCTAGCTTAGCTGACACTAAGCTCCTATGATTACTGATTATCATTGTAAGCACTATATGTTCATCTTTGGAACAATTTTTTTTTCAATGATAGTAATTATATCGTATTGGTTGGAATTCGTAGTTCGGACCCAATTGTAACACTAAATTCCAACAAGACAGATACAGATTTATATATTTTACCCACAATATATCTTTGTAAATTATAGGCCATATTCGTTTGTATAAAAGAAAAATCCTAGTGATCAGTAGGCTTAATAATATCTTAATTTCAAAATAAATATTGAATAACAAATCATGGTCTAGCTTATTGCCACTACGATACTTTCATTACTTCTTGTCATAGCAATCACTAGCTATACAACTTTAGATCGATTATAACTATCAATGACTATAATTGTATCAAATTAGAAACAAGTTATTTAGTGGACCTAATTTCTGGACTGATTTCCATCGAGAGGGATCAATAAGTACTCTTTGTATCAAATAAAATGCTTATTAACCGCTGAGCTCCATTACTAGTTGAAAGGAATAACGTTACGGTTGAAAGGCGCAATAGTTTCTAAATTTGAGAATAGATATATAATAACAAACAATGGTCTAGCTTAACATCCACTGGGCTCCTATCATTACTGTTTTCCATTGTAATGATTATTTTTTTTAACTTTGGAATGTTAGTGCTTTTCATTTATTATAAGTGTAACATATTGGGTAGACTTCACATGGCGGACCCAATTGTTGCACTACATTCTGTCAAGAGCCATCTAGTCTTATTTATTAATCCTAATATATATCTTGGAAAATTTTAATCCATATTCGTTTGTATAATAGAAAAAGGGTATCAACCACTAGGCTCAATTATTTATTTTCAAAATATGCATTGAATAAAAAATCATGGTCTAGAGTAGCTGCCACTATGATCATATCATTACCTCTTGTCATACCAATCATTGTCTGTACAAATTTAGATCTATTGTAATTGTCAATCATTATAATTTTATCAAATTTTCCACATGTTACCTAGTGGATCCAATTTCGGAAATGCTTTCCATCGAGAGGGATCAAAATTTTCTATTCTCATCAAAGAAAAAGCTTAATGACCGCCAGTCTTCATTAATAGTTGAAATGAATAGCGTAGTGGCTGCTAGGCCCAACAATCATATATTTGAGAATAACTATATAATAAAAAACAATGGTCTATCTTAGTGGTCACTATGCTCCTATCATTACCATTTTTCATTTTAATCACTATCAATTCTGCTTTGGATCGATAATGTTTTTCATTTATTGTAAATGTTTCTTATTGGGAGGACTTTACATGGCATACCCAATTTTTGTAATTCATTCTATCAAGATATATCTTTGTAAATGATAATCCATATTCCTTCGTATAAAAAAAATCCTAGCGATTGGTAGGCCTAACCATTTCTCAATTTCTAAATAGCTATTAATTCACAACTCATGGTATATCTTAGAGGCCGCTAGGATACTTTCATTACCTCTTGACATAATAATCACTATATTTACATCTTTATATCGATTGTAATTTACAATTATTATAATTGTATCAAATTGGATGTACATTACCTGGTGGAGCCAATTCCTGCACTACATTCCATTGAGAGGGATGAAGAGTTTTGATTCATGTAAAAACAAATTTTAGTGACCTCTAAGCTCCATCAATAGTTGAAAGGTATAACATAGTGGTTGCTAGCCTCAACAGTTTCTAATTTTTGAATAGCTATATAATAACAAAAAATGGTTTAGCTTAACAGTCATTAGGATCCTATCATTATCACTTGTCACTCTAATCACTATTTGTTCTGCTTTGGATTAATAGTTTTTTTCATTGTTTATAATTTTATCATTTTGGGCAGATTTTACATGACAACCTAAATTTTTGTACTACATATTCATCTCGTATAAGATGTATCGTTGTTTATTGGAATCAATATATACCCTTGACAGTAAGTGATATTTTTTGTAGCTTTGATAAGATAAAGCATTGCAACATATAATTCACATCAGTTCTTATCAAAGAAAATGCATAGCGACCGCTAAGCTACTTTATTTATTAATTAAAATGACACAGGGTCTGTTGGGCACAAAAATTAATTATTTTGGAAACAATGATAGAATAAAAAACCATCATATAGCTTAGCAACCACTCAATATATACCAATACCTCTGGTCATTGTAAAAACATTCTTTACAGCCTTGAGGCACTACTATTTTTGTTGTTTTAATGCAAATAATACCTAATGGGACTTTAAAATTTTTATGCCATGTGTCTTCGTTTTACTGGTAGCTAATTCTATTATAATAGTGCAGTTTCATATAGTTTGGAAATTTTTTATATTTAAATTTCTTGATAAATGTGTCAATTAAAATGTTTTCTAATTATTAGGTTTAAAACATTCCATGTGGCTTAGAGTAATTGGATAATTATTTTTCATTAGCGCACTACATCTAACATTGTCTAGGTCAGCTTTGAAAAAAATAAAAATAAATTTGCCTATAAATTTATACACTTTATTTCTTCTATTTTATTATAATATTATATGTTTTTATTACGTTTTAACTATTTTAAGCTATAGCCAATAATTACAGGTTTTATTTTCAATATTGTTTATTTCTTTGATATCCCGTACCTTTTCTTAATGAGTGGTAAATTCAAAATTCAAATTGTGAATTCCCCTACATTTTTTAGAATTAGAAATTTCAATATCAACACAAATTCCCATATCCATATCCTACACTTTTTATATTTTCAAAATTTCTAACATGGATTGTGCCTGTAAAAAATATTAAATACCCTGGAGAACTAGTTTTTAAGTTTTTTGTTTTTTCGGTCTTGGTGAACAACTCCTCGTGAAATCATATAACAATACAAGTAAGCCAAAGATTGCAGGGCCAAATGCAAGAATCTCGATATTTTTGGCCAGGGAATAATTAGGAACTAATTATAATGTCGTTCTAGGATTAACAAAAAGGGAACATTCAGGCAGTAACAAAAAGGGTACACACACTAGGGAAGAAAAAGGGGTTGCCGAAAAATATTGCAGATAGTTAGATCAATGTAGCAAATGGTGGTTTGAACGACATCACCAAGAATGAAATAATCTCATATCTAAACAAGGTATTTATCAGAAATGTATACTATAGTAAAAGTGCACCTTTTTTTATTATGGGTTTGTTCATTCATTTTGTCTTTGACCAGGTCCTCTCTTTTTCACGTCATTCCAGCCCTGATTTTCCCTACAAAAACATGCTACGCAGTCGAGATCTACTTACCAGTTCCTTCTTATCATTTTGTCAAACCACTTTTTGCTTACTATTTATTGTCTTTTCACATCATTCCATCCCTGCTTTGCTCTACAAAAATGTGTTCTGTTTCCCAGCTCTTCTTACCGGTTCCTTTTGATAGTTTTGTCACACCACCTTGTTCTTCGATAAAATAAGGAATCTTTTGTGCCCAAACTAAAGAAAATTTAATCCCTTCTAGGCTCTGCTTTTTATTTCATTTGAACACTTTCAAGTATCTTCTAATGTATTTCCCCCTCTGGATTTGTTTTGTCCGATAATGATGGTCATTCATATAATCACTAGGTTTTTAAATTGTAATGTTTAGCGAGACTCAAAATATTTTTTAAGTATTTGTTACTTCTACCTTCTTTTCCTTTTAATATGATGATAGAAACAACCTGAGGTAAATATATCATTGTACATTGTTTATATGGTTTCCACGTCAACTTTGTGAGAAGATATTTTGGGTTAAAAAAAGGCTTAAAATTTTAAAATCATATTAAGTTTTCAATTGTGAGATAATTTTTTGTGCAATGGAAGGTAAACATATTATATATACGCCTAAATTTTATATATTAAATATTTTAGTCACTATGTATTTTTATTTATATATTAAATATTTAGTCACGACGATATTATTCTTTTAAAACAATATTATCAGTAAGCCACATATTATTAGTGGAAGATAGAGTGTTGTCATATATAACAATTCATTAGGGTCGCTATGAAAGGCCACAATATTATTAGTCTCTATGGAAAGCCGCAAACTAATATCTTGAACATTAGGGTTGCTAGCGATTGACACATTAATTAATTATATTCTTAGCGTAGCATACGCTAGGTTATGCTATAACATATTATTTTGATATTAGTTTTCGCTAGGATTTTACAAAAAAAAAGAAAGCTATTGCAAGATTTGCGACCGCTAGGGTAGAACACAATACCATATATGTAGCTTAGCGATGGGTACTCAATAATGGATATCTGGAGCTTAACAGGCATCAGGGTTTCATAAAAATATTAAAAAAAATATTTTGACCAGATTTAACATTTTAAATGAAATTTATTTGATCTTAGCGCTCTCTAGCCTTTACAACGATGTAGTAATTTATGGTTAATGTTTGTTAAGATTTAACTCATAATATTTGGGGCATAGCGGTCGCAAGAATTTAACACATTAAATTAAGATTCCAAGAGGCTAATGACCGCTAGAATATACATACTCATAGTGTTTCCAAGTTGTCAATGGTATGATTTTACAAATCAAATTAATTTTTTTTAGGTACATGGCATTTAGTTGCTTCCACAATATAATATTTCGAGCTTAGATGTCTCAAACATTCAACAAGATGAAGAATGAAATTTTTAGCTTAGCATTTGCTAGCTTATGTTGCAACATATTATTTGAAGATATTTTGTCGCTAGGATTCAATGAAAAACATGTTAGATATTGTGATCTTAGTAGTGGCTAGGGTATATACCAAAAGCATTTTCTGAGCTTAGTGATCGGTACTCGATGATGGATATTTTGAATTATTAGGCCACTAGGACACTGACAAATTGTAATATTCAGAACATAGCGGTCACTAGGATTTAATAAACTAAATAAATATATTGTGTTTCTAGCGCTGATTGGTATTGCCACAACATATTATTTGGAGCTTAGCGGCCGCTAGGGTTTCACAAACTAAAGTAAGGTAGTATGAAATTAGTGGATGCTACATACTGCCATAAAATAATATTTAAAACAACTCTTTCAACTGGGTATAACATTTAAAATGAAATTGATTTTAGCTTAGCGACCGCTATCCTTTACAACGATGTAATAATTTAAGCTTAACGCTCATTAATATTTCACCCCTAATATTTGGGGCATAGCGGTTGTAAGAATTTACCACATTAAATTAAGATTCAAGGAGGCTATAATCTGCTAGAATATGCATACTCATTATGTTTGTAAGTTGTCGGTGGTACGCTTTAACAAATCAAATTAACAAATTTTGAGCTACACGGAATCTAGGTTCTTCCACAATAGAATATTTTGAGCATAGATGTGTCGAGTATTTAACAAGAAGAAGATGAAATTTTTATCTTAGCGTTTGATATCTTATGTTGCACCATTTTATTTGAAGATATGATGTCGCTATGATTCAACAAAAAAACATGTAAGATATTGCGATCCTCACGACCGCTAGGTTATGTGTTAAAAACATTTTTTAAGCTAAGCGATCGGTGCTCAATAATGGATATTTTAATCTCTTAAGCTCCTAGGCCACTGCCACATCATAATATTTGTAACATATTGGTTGTTAGGAATTAACAAAATAAAGAAATATATTACGAGTCTAGCATTTGATAGGTATTACTGTGACATATTATTTGGAGCTTAACGGTCGCTAGGGTTGCAAAAACTAAAGTAAGGTAGTGTAAAATTAGCAGTCATTACAGACTACCACAATATAATATTATAAACAACACTTCCAACCAAATTTAACTGTTTAAATAAAATTTATGTGAGTTTAGCGATCACTAGCCTTTTCAACTATGTAATAATTTAAGCTTAGCGCTTGTTAAGATTTAACCCATAATATTTGGGGGTATAGTTGTCACAAGTATTTAAAACATTAAAATAAAGTTCAAGGAGGTTAGCATCCACTAGAATATGCTTACTCATAGTGTTTCCAAGTTATCGGTGATATGCTTTAACAAATCAAATTAACAAATTTTGAGCTACATGGTATCTAGTTGCTTCCACAATAGAATATTTTTATCTTAGATGTATCAAGCATTTAACAAGATGAAGAATGAAATTTTTAGCTTAGTGCCCGCTAGCCTATGTTGCAACATATTATTTGAAGATATGTTTTCACTAGGATTCAACCAAAAACATGAAATATATTACGATCTTAGCAGACACTAGGTTATGCATCAAAAAAAAATTATGAGCTTAGCGATTGGTACTCAACAATACATATTTTGAACTCTTAGGCCACTAAGACATTGCAAAATCATAATATTCATAAAATAACAGTCTTTAGGATTAAAAAAGAGATATTGTGAATCTTTCGTTTGATAGGTATTTCCGCAACATATTATTTAGAACTTATCATTCACTAGGGTGGCACAAAATAAAGTAAGGTAGTATGAAATTACAAGTCGTTACATACTTCCACAACATAATATTCAAAACAATGCTTTTGACCAAATTTAACATTTTAAATGAAATTTATTTGAGCTTAGTTGTCGCTAGCCTTTAAAAATATTAAATAATTTAAGCTTAGCGCTCGTTAATATTTAACCCCATAATATTTGGATCACAGCGGATGCAAGGATTTAAAAAATTAAATGAATATTCTAGGAGCCTAGGAGCCTAGCGTCCACTAGAATTTGCATAATCATAATGTTTTCTAGTTGTCGGCAATATGCTTTAACAAATAAAATTAACAAGATGAAGAATGATATTTTTGTCTTAGCATCCACTAGCTTATGTTGCAATATTTTATTTGAAGATATGTTGTCCCTAGGATTCAATGAAAAACAAGATAGATATTTTGTGTCTAGCATCCGCTAGGTATTTCTGCAACATATTTTTTGTAACTTAGAGTTTGGTTCTCAATAACGGATATTTTGAACTCTTAGGCCACTGGGACAATACCATATCATAATAGTATGAAATTACAAGCTTATTGGCTGGTAAATTATGAATCAAAAACAATTCCTGAATTTGCCAACCAGTACTCAACAACAGATATTTTGCACTCTTAGGCCGCTAAGTCACTACCACTATTGTAAATTTCCATCTTTGATGTCGTTAGCATTTAACAAGTCAAAAAATTATTTTTTTGGATTAGCATTCACTAGCTTATGCTGTAACATATTTTTTTAAGATTTGGTATCACCATGATTTAACAAAAAAACATATATGATATTGCGAGCTTAGCAATCGGAACTCATTTATGAATATTTGAGCATATTGTGTGCTAGTTTATGCCACAGTGACATATTTGGAGCTTAGCATATCAAAACAAAAAATGCATGTTTAGAAAAGTATAGCATTTGGAATATATACATGAACATTCAATCAAATATAAATATTCATCTATTTACATGTCATATATATTACAGTGCTTACTCACCTATCTCAAATACTTAAATTTATGATTGACTATGGTTCTTCCTTAACTATGGGTTGTTGTTGAACCGAACCTACGTGCATAGTTTCTTCTTGGGTTTATTTTTCTCGTTCAAGACCTATTTTATCATCTCTATATTATATCGTGCCTCCTCAATAGCTATTTTGCAAATATCAGAACTCTAGATATATTGTTTATGTCAAAAATCCATGTTCTATATAACATAGAAGAATTGTCACACTAATCATTTTGACTACCAATTGCGTTTTTGGAAATTTCCCTAAGAGTTTGTATTTTTTGTATTTTCTCCCTTGTTTGGGAAAAAATCACAATGAGATGTGAAGTTTCTCCTTCATTTTCCTCAGTTATTATCCTTTGACAATTAACTAAGAACTACTTAAGTGATGTGGTGAAAGATTCATCAGAAACCAATTCATGGTTTTCATTAAATAGCTCCATGACTCAAGCTTCTGTGAAAACAATATTTAATCTAGAAATAATGCCGTCAAACTACAAAGAAACTCTTCTTACTTGTTCATTTCATTCCCTTAGTATTTCCTTTGTATAATTAACATATGTCTTGCATATACCAGTATCATCCATGGTCATAATTTGAGGGTCTTCACAAATGTCTTTTTCAATAGACTACCCCATCTGTGTTAATGTTTTCTACAACGATGTCATCTGTGTAATGATTTTTTCATTCTTCTTCAATGACGGTTCTACCTGCACCTTTTCACAAATGGATTCCTTTATATTGTTGTACAAGCCATGTAATTCCTATTCTATAGTAGAAACTATTTCGGGAGGAACTGTGGCCTTTAATTGAGTTTCAAGCTCTTTATATATAGCACACACTCTCGTCACTACTTCTAGGGCTGCCTCACCTATAGTCCTTATCAAGGATTCTGGATCTTCCTCATATTATAGCACTTGGGGGCCTTTGGCTTTATTTTTCATTATAAGAGTGAAGAGGTATTATGAATTTTCATGCCAAACAATGGCTTGTTGTGTTGACATATTTTTATTGGTTACCCATTTCAAGGTTCACATCCTTCAATTTAATTCAATGTTAACTAAGGGATCTTGTTGTGCCTCCTAATATGGATCTTCTTTATAGGAAGTTAAGAAT
Organism: Taxus chinensis; assembly: GCA_019776745.2. Lineage (NCBI taxonomy): Eukaryota > Viridiplantae > Streptophyta > Pinopsida > Cupressales > Taxaceae > Taxus > Taxus chinensis. The sequence goes on from CM034151.1 coordinate 35,402,712, forward strand.
TTATCTAGCCAATCTTGTATGGATTCTTGTGAAGTGGAGGGAGAAGATTGAGAGGGTCCCACTGGGGCTTCATTGGCTTTAATTTCATTTTTTGTGGTCTCCTCTTCTTCACTTGATGAAGTTAAGGAATATTTGAAAAAAATTGGAGATTAATTTGGTTTAGGAAATACTTCTTGAAACTAATATTGAGATTCATTTGGTGGAGATAAGGGAGCGCAGGGATATTTGTGAATGTTCTGAATACAAAGCTTGTTTTCTTTTCATAGCATCCTGTTTTAATAATTTCTCGTAGAGGTGGAACCACCCATGTTTCCTTCATATTCTTCTTAACAAGGTTACCTTTTGCTTGTGTAATCCATACCCAGTCAGTATCATCATGCGCATGAACATATGATATATTTAACTATCCTTGTAAGAAAATTTAGGTGTTTGGTAACCCTTTTCACTTTGTCATATTTTCATAAAGTGTGTTTGGGTAGACGAAATAAATATATGTGGGCCGAGGAAGAATTCAAACATTCCATCTATTAAATCTTCTGCACCCAACATATACTAGGAAGGGAGGATGTGTTTTAAGCTTCTTCTCGTTACACTTTAAAGCAATATCATTGCAAATATGATATATAACCTCTTTTTCTGCCAATTTTTTTGGCACATAATTTGAAAAATAAAAAGGAGGTATAAGGAGCCACTCAATCATGATAATTTTTTATTCTACATAGAAGAATATGGATCCCATTTTCCTTGTGGAAGTGAAGATGGCATCATCTATTCTCGGTGTCTTCATTTTATGTAATTTTTGGTAGAGAGAAGGATAGAAATAAATTCATATATATTGAATAAGTGATCTAAAACAATGGGCATACAAGTCTGAATATTTCTTATTTACCTTCAAAGAGCTTGAAGGATACCAGATTTGACAGAAATCTAGCCATTCAAGAACACCAAAGACATCATCAATAAGATAGGAAGTCATGCCAAAGACATCATGGAGAAGATAGGAAGCCATGTAAAATGATTTCCATTTCTTGAAGAAATTATTTATTTGTCTCACTAAATTGACATAGAGCACCTGAACTAATTCGAAAATCTTGGCATCGTCAATATGAAAAGAAAGTAACGACATCCAAGAAACATCCACCTTAGGTATTGAGGAATTTTCATATATCATATTCATGATTGTCATCCCAATACAAAATCATGTTCTAAAAATTTTAATAAGGATATCAGAAATATTGGAATCATCCATATTATAAAATGGTCGAATGCCCAAATTTGTAAAACATCTGTTAGTCTCCCTTGGGCCATATAGGACTCCAATTTTTTTGATTTGTACAAGGAGTCCAGATCTATAAGTTTATAATAACTTTTGTATACATTCCCAACAAACAAACTTATTCTCTTTTTCCCTGATGTAGAAAATAATGACAAACTCTTGGATTTGGCATGGAGTATGTAGGAAGCAATCACTTCTGAAAATGGAAGAACATTTGGTCTAGTATAAATTAAATGGATACCTGATCTTGTTATCGCCCTTATGTGTTGGAACCATAATGCTTTCTCTTATGTTATACCTTTGTTGTTATCTATAATGCTGAAATTTTTCATGTAAGGCAGCTAGATAAAACACAATATCAAGCATCTACCATCAACATTACTTGCTCTCTCACCATGTTGAAAATTTAAAGGGTCACGAATGTTGCATACATCATCAACAAAAATAATTACTGAGACAAATGACATAATTGATTTTACAGAAACATTCATATGTCCCTTATTATGAATATTAGGTAAACTTAGAAAATAATTTCCAAATAAATGAAAGAAGTGTTAATCATAGCGGTTGTTAGTGTCAGTAATTACTAAATATTTGGAGCTTAGCGATCCCTAGACATTATCCACAGACATACTATTAATGGAATGAGAAAAGTGTGGACGTACATGCACCACTAAGGGGTCAAGATATACGTAGTTTTAACCATGAAGTTCACTAGGTGTCACTCTAGTAAAAAATATTAATACAATGATCTAATTCTATCAATACAAGCACTCTTGAGGCTTCTAGACTTACGTAGTTTAGATCCTAGCGATCTCTAAGATCAACCACAATGAAATATTTAGAGATTGGTCATGTCTATGTATTATCCATTGGATAAATTTAATTATAATGAGAAAAATTTCTGCAATATTTAATCTGGTGGAAGTTTAATATATATACAGTATTGATCTTAGTGGTCACTATCTTCAACCACAATGAATTATTTAGATATTCGTTGTATCTAAGATTGTTTCAAAGCCCAACTATTATTGCGATAAGTAATAGAATGTCAATCCTTGCACTACTAATGGGTACAAAAATAATAATTTCTAATCCTAGCAATCGCTAGGGTCAGATGCAACATATTTTTATAGAGCTTAATGGTTTAAAATAATCATTAACTATCAGCCGCAATGATATACCTATATCTTAGTGGTCGCTAGGAATCATTAATAGGAAAACTACTAATGCATTAAATGGAAAATATATAAATCTTAGTGGTCAATAAAATCTGCCTTGATAAAATATTTTGAACTTAGTGTTAGCTAAACACCATTCAATGGAATTTTATTATTGACTTGAGAAAATTGTTGTAATACATGTATTTGTAAGGGATCGACCTTTACTTAGGTCTGATTAGTTCATTGCAGGATCATGAATATGTCTTGTTGCTAGGCATCATTCATAGAATCACTACTAATGGAATGAAGGAAGCACTGTTGTATATGCACCACTGAGGGGTCAAGATATACATATTTTTAACCATGGCATTCCCTAGGTTTCACTCCAATAAAAATATTAATGCAATGAGAAAATTTTGTCAATACAAATACTCTTGAGGCTTCAATTCTTACGTAGTTCGGATCTTAGCGATTGTTAAGTTGATCAATAAAAAATATTTAGAGATGGGCCTTATCTAGGATTATTCACATGATAACTACTATTAGAATGAGAAAATTTTCTACATTCTTTGAACTAGTGGGGGGCCAAGATATACGTAGTGTTGATCTTAGCGGTCACTAAGTTTAGCCACAACAAACTATTTAGACCTTCTCCATATCTTGGCTTATTTTAAAGAAAAACAACTATTGCAATGAGCAAAAGAACACCAATCCTTACACTACAGAGGGTTACAGACCTAAGTATTTCTTATCCTAGCGGTCACTAGGGTCAGTTATAAAAGTATTTTTACGAGCTTAATGGATTTTAAGAACTATTAATAGATAAATATGTGCTTCTTATCCTTCCTATTACTACGATCAGCCACAAGGATATAACTATAGCTTAGTCATGAATAGGCATCATTAACAGGAAAAATAATAATCCATTAACAAGAAAATATGTAAATCTTAGTGGTCAATAACATCTTCCTCGACCAAATATTTTGAACTTAGTGTTAGCTAAACACCATTCAATAGATGGATCCTTAATTAATTATAATTGTATAATCTCCCAGGTCATTAAATATCATAATAAGGAGTCAACACATACGAAATTCTATTCCTAGCAGTCTCTAAGGTCAGCCACAATAAAAACATTTACAAGCTTAGTGATCAGTATGATCAGCTGTAGACATCGAAATCATGTCGTAATCACCTTGGTCCCCTACCGCAGCCCTACAATCACTTCCCCATCCTCAACACCTTAGCACCTACCTCTTGCACCCCACACATTTTAATTTAATTACTTTAATTAAATTAATGCCATTTACCTCCATACACATTAATTTAATTATTTTAATTAATTTAATAGCCTTTTTCCCACACACATATTAATTTAATTATTTACATTAAATTAATTCACTACCCTCACACACCTATTTAATATAATTTCCTTTATTAAATGCCCCTCACCTAACCAACCCCATCATTTGACCCATTAACCTAAACCCTAAACCAATGTCCTAAATAAAACCTAACATTAGACCCATTCCCTCACCTCACATTAAAAGCCTTCTAAGGTCGGTTTTTGTCCCGAGAAAAAGAAAATACCCTTATCAAATGGTGGAGCAACTTCCTAGGTGACTTTTGAACAACCTAAGATATCTCGCCTAAACCAATGTCAGTTCACCCTAAATCGACGCCGGTTCACCCTAAACCGATGATGGTTATGTCGGAATCGACCAAATGGCCTGTTTAGCCCCATCTACAGCTTTGTAACATGGGTTGTTGGTTGTTGATCATTGATTGAAACTTCTTATCGTGAGTTCAATCTCTACAGATGTAGCAGCAAAACAAAGACTGATTGGAGATCAACAAAAGGAAACCAAATACACTGGCACAATAGTGAAACTTTCTACCTAGCATTCTCCAACACAACAACATCTTCATCATTCTTCAGACCCGTACCTCACAGAAGAGTAAGTATCCTCCTCCAATCTATTTCATCTGCTTATCAACATCTCTAATATTTTTGGTAAAGGAATTTAATCCTTCACCCTTTGTCTATTCCCTCTCTCCATTTTCAACCACCTTCTATACCCAATCTTCTTAATACCTTGCCCCATTATCTATCTGACCTCTTCAGTAATCTCAGACCTTTACAACATATTTATACCCCCTCTGTGATCAATCACTACCTTCCACAAACTCCACTTTTTCCCCAAAACTCCCAAAAACTCAGACTGTGTGATTTTACCAGTTCCCAACCTAACCATCATCGGTTCTCTCTAACTGTCGCTGGTTACAGTAAGACTGTCATTAATTTTGTAGAACCATGGTCGGTCTCTATTTTCCCTAATCTCTGCCAAAACAACAACCTGTTTGTGACTCACATTCAACCTGACCTCGTTGTTCCTGGCCTATACCTACCTGAACACCTATTTGACCTTTATATTTGTATCTAACCTAGCCTGTTAGCTTAGATTCACCTATAACCAACCTACTTGACCTCTGGATCTCCTTCTAGCCTAGCCTGTTAGATTAGATATGGCCTATTGCATTTTGTATGAGATGCATAAATAATATTAAACTACAGTAGGACAATATTTATTTTATTTTCAGCATTGAATTGTTTTAAACAGTGAATTGACAGCCATCTAGGAAGTATTTTACTTCCAGGATCTAGCATATACTAGGCAATCCACTGCATATATTGTTTAACTTTCTTTGGTGGTATTGTTTTGATTCTTATACATGTAGTTCCTCCTAGCCAAAAGGAAGGTCTCATAATCACTTTGATTCGGAATTCAGATAAGTGCATACAACCTTTAACCATCCCAAACTAGGTATTCCTCTTACCACCTAAGAAAAACTAAGAAAAACTAAGAAATCAGGTGAAACATCAACATCAACTAAATATTTTTAACTTAGTGTTCGCCAATCATAATTCACTATACATCTATTATTGGAATGAGAAAAGAGTTACATTATATATTTTCTTCAAGAGTCACGCTACGCTTAGCTCTCATTAGTTTTTTCCATGAATGTGTTTGAGCCAAGTGTTGTATTACATGCCCTAGAGAGGGATCAAGCCTTATGTAGATCTCATACTATTTACTATAAGTTATTTAAAGTAATATAAAAATTTGACATTTTAATTATAAATGAAATATCAAAAGTGATGTTAATCTATAAATATTTAGCAAATGAAGTCGCAAAGGCCATGGTGTAATTTTAATAAATATAATGAAAACACTCTTTGTAGTGTAAGTATGAACATACAAACTCTAAAAGCTATGTATGATCTCCCTTGTCATTAAACATTATAATTTTCCATGATATCACATCTAACTACTTCCACATGATTATTTTCACTTTAAGAAATAAAAGACATGACATCTTATAATTTTGAGTATTGATATATCATTAGCTAATTTAAATAAAACAACTAGAGCCTATAATTTTAATCTCTAAATGTTGTACATGTCTTTCAAGAACTATCAATTAATTGAAACATTATTCAAAATATTGTTTAGCCTAACTTATCAAATAGTAGGTTTTATAATTCTCCAATTCACTATTTTTTAAAGAGGAACCTAAATAGTTGAAACTATTTTCATTTTTGCTTTGGCAGTCACATATATGTTTTTATAAAAAATTATTTCCAACAATTTCCTTATGTAATCAAACAATTATTGTAAAAAAGCAAACCATTATTTGTGTTACTATTAATATTTCATCTACTAGAAGTTATTATCACTATTTCATTACTATAATTTAATTTATAATTAAATGTCTATAGAATATGGATGTTAGCAGTCCAAAATCCCTAAATGAATAACATCCCTAACTGAACAAAATCTATTTTCCTCATCCTTTTCAAAAACACCCATTTTTTTCACTTCCGATAATCATTGATTTCCATGCCAAGTATTTTACGAATCATTTCTCAGTCCTCTTGTAAAAAAAATTCCCATAACATGTTTTACATTACTCGCAAACAAGGTACACACTATTTAGCAAATCATTTATAGATTGACAAATAGAATAACAAAACGATGTCAAACCCTATCATTTAAGAAGTGTTTGTAAAAGAGTGTTAAGCAATATGTAGACACCTGTAATTTGATCGAAGCACTATTATTCCTAATATTGCACTATCTCACTTCTCATAAATTGATGATACACTGTCAATTACACCTATCTAACTCCCCTCTTACAACATTCTTCTGGTAGTATTCCTCTTATAATCAATTAAGCAGACTATTATAGCCTTTTATTGACTAAACCTTTTTCCTATACCCTTCTAGACTATTTCTACTAACTTCTTAGACTATCAATTCATTTCATTGGATTGATTAGACCTCTCAAAATCCTATTAAATCCCTAATTCCTCTCTAATCATGATTAATTGGCCTAAACCTAGGTTAACTAGCCTAAGGCATGTTTAACCTCTTCTAAACCTAGTCAAATCTTACTTTGACTCTATAAAGTGATTTTTGGCTTATTCAGTTTTCCCACATGCACCCAAATCATTTCATTTTTGAAATCAGAAACCTATAAATATCCCACTACCCCAAGCCATTTTCTAAGAACACCCCCCCTTTCTAGGCTAGACTATAGTATAATTGCTAGGATTAGATATTTTCTTCATTTTTCATATTGAGATAATATTACTTTTTCTTTGATATTTCCATTCAAGTTTGATTAAATGCAAAAAATCATGTGTCTCTTTAGCCATTAATGGAGAGCTTCCACTCTTACAATCACAAATTTATTGCTTAGGATCTATCTAGGTTCATTTGTAAAGCTTTCAAGAGTATATGATAACTAGACATGTTAGATTTACTTGTTTTCTTCAATATTAATGTATGAAAAAGTAACGAATCCTTTTTTATCTCTGATCTAATGGTCCATTGAAATATTTTTGTAAAGCTTTGGGGATTCTTGAGTGTTTCTTACCCCATTTCATAGATTTTACAAATTGTTTCCTTATTCACATTTGACACACCTGGTACAAATATCTAACATTGTAATTGGGTATTGTGTACATATGGATGTTCTCTCTTCCCTTTTTTTCATTCATCTACAAGGAATCCACCATTTTCATATCTTCAATAATATTTTGGTTAGCATACTCACACACATTTTGTGAGATTTATCTCTATGGTATCTATTTAACCTTGGTATTTTCTCAGCTTGGTAAATTATATAACAACTGACCTCTTAGAGATCTTATCACAATCAAAATATAATAAACTTGTTGTAAAAACCTTCTTGAACGTATTTTTTGACATTAACCAATGTTGTCATCACAATAACATCCATACCCTTCCATCAAGCCATCTATGGTTCTTAACCCCTTTTCAAATAAGAGAGATGAAATAAGTTTTTAGAAAGAAAAAACAAATCAAAATCAATCAAAAATTAAAACTAGGAGACAAATTGATATATAAATTTCTGTTGGGGTATTTATAAAATATCTACTGGGGATATGGATGCATGACTGGAAGTAGAGAAATGATGTGATTAGAATCAAATACATATCCATCAGGGATATGGATGCTTGGATAGAAATGAAGTAATGTACGACTCTCCTTCCACCTTCCATTCACAAATCACCTTTCAAAATGAATCATTCCTAGACATTGGCTAGGGTGTCTTCATTTGTCATTTATCAAATATTCACTTCAAGAGGTAATAAAATTCCACGTGCACACACTAGATCTCTATGAGCCAATAGAATTATTATGTTATGAAGTGTCTTTTTTTTACCTTGTTCAAACTCTTTCTCTAGTCTGTATCTTATCTCATGATTTGTGCCTTTGGCTAATCACTTTTTTGTCATGAGGCTTCTAAGCTACATTCATAACATTCGTTGTTCTTATACTTCATTTAGAACATCCATGTGTATTCTATTTCCTTTTTTCCATGCTTTTGGACACCATTTTCCCCTTTCACACAAAAAACAATCTTTTACTTCCTTTCTATCATGTGTTTCTTGGCTAGTTTACGCTAGGGGAATCCTCACTCCTTCTTAACACATCACTGATTTACATTCATCATCAGAATTAAACCTATCCAAATTGGCCTTGATCTATCCTCTATGACTGAAGAGTTTTTCTTTAAATACTCCCACCTAAAACTAGGGCATTTTTGCATCTTCACTTTCTTGCACATGTGCGTGGCATTCTACCCTTGTACATCCCATTTATCGTTGGAGTATCCATGTTTCTTTGTATTCATGTACATAGTTTAAAAATCACAAAAACATTCAAATATGTTAGAAAAATCAAAACATTCAAATATTTTTCAAAAAACTTCTAATATTTAAAATCATCGTATAAAATGTCATTCTTTGGTTCTTGTTTGTTCTCATCATAAGTGACTCATGAATCATTTTGATTTACCTTCAATAACAAATCTAGTATGCATGTTTCATCTTTACTCTAGGGTATAATGAGTTACTTGGTATTTTTTCGTAGGACCCAAGTGTACTTCATTATTCCCCTCACATGTATCCTTGCTTGGAGCATCATCATTAACACATGTCGTTCGTTCGCATAGGTCAAAACTGAAGCGCGATAACAAAAAAAATTTATATTATTTTTCTCTATTAGGATATCTTGTTTAATTTCTCGTATTGAATTGCATTATTTATGTCGCATGGAGTTAGTCTTGTTTACTTTATTGTATTGCATTGCATTATGTATGTTGAATGGAGTTGGAAGTTTTAGCAATGGATAATTAATAGTATTATGGATTTTCATGTCATTCTACACTTTATCGTATGTTTATATTTTAATAAAGACCAATGATGAATATTCTTAGCAATATGATGTAACAAACATTGTCTTATGTAAATAACCATCGAAGATAGCTCAATATCTCACCCTTGTTATTTTTCTCCTTTCTCCTCTTTCTTCTTCTTCACAATATTCTACCATTTTTTCTCTTTCTATTATCTTTTCGATCGTCGATTGACCTCTTTAATCTCCCTATCGACACTTGAGGGTGCATCCTTCACCCTATTAATTTTTCTTCCACTTCTTCAAAAAAAATAAAATTCGTTTGTGTTCGTCTACTTTCTTTGAAGTGGCGTAGCTTACACCACCCTAAAGAGGGGAAAATGTAGACACATGTAATTCGATCAAAGAACTATTATTCCTAATATTGTACTAACTATCTCACTCCTCACAAATTTATGATACACTATCAATTAGACCTATCTAACTCCCCTCTTACACCATTATTTTCGTCGTATTCCTCTTATAACCAATTAAGAGGGCTACTATAGCCTCCTATTGACTAAACCATTTTATTATACCCTTTTAGACTATTTCTACTAACTTCCAAGACAATCAATCCATTTCATTGGATTGATTAGACCTCTCAAAATCCTCTTAAACCCCTAATTCCTCTCTAATCATGATTAATCAACCTAAACCTAAGTTAACTAGCCTAAGGCATGTTTAACCTCTTCTAAACCTAGTCAAATCTTACTTTGACTCTCTAAAGTGCTTTTTGGCTTATTCATTTGTCCCACATGCACCCAAATCATTTCATTTATGAAATTAGAAACCTATAAATAGCCCACTACCCCAAGTATTTTTCTAAGAACACTCACCCTTTCTAGGCTAAACTATAGTATTATTTCTAGGATTATTAACTTTTCTTCATTTTCCATAGTGAGCTAATATTTATTTTTATTTTCTATTTCCATTGAAGTTTGAGTAAATGGAGGAAACCATGTGGCTCTTTAGACATTAATGGAGAGATTTCATTCTCACAATCACAAACTGGTTGCTTAGGATCTATCTAGGCTCATTTAAAAAGCTTTCAAGAGTAGAGGATAACTAGACATGTTAGATTTAATTGTTTTCTTCAAGATTAATGCATGAAAATGTAACAAATCCTTTTTTATCTCTTATCTAATGGTCCATTGAACTGTTTGTTTAAAGATTTTGTAAATTGTTTCCTTGTACAAAAAATAGATAGATTTGACTACTAGAAGTAGAACAATAGGGTTTCATTGAAAAGGCTACAAAAAACTTCTACATTCATAGAATTTCAAAATTTTGGAAGGAGAAAATGTGAGAATGCATACTAATTTTTGACTCCTTCATGAAAAAAAACCATGCTCAAAATTTTGGAAATTAAACAGTGATCATATTTTCCAATGAATTATTACGCTTACATATTTTTTCCCTTATGCCAATGTTCTCATTAAAATATTCAAAAATTTAAGTGTGCTTGAAATATACTAATAAATGACAATCTATAATTACATGGAACAAACACTTCCAACCACCACTTTCTTCGGCGCACGAATTACAAAACACATGTGTTTTCCATTAATTTTCTTTATATTTAATGGCACACATATTTCGAATATCGTGTGAAATTTACATTGTTAGGTTTAATGTTGGGGGAACCACAATATTAACCATGTATGCCACATGCAAAAATGATCAATATTAACAACAATACTATCAAAAGAACACCATGCTCATTTTTAATATAATCATCTTTAAATTAAATAGTGAGTATATAAGTATTCCATACTTTGACTATAATACCAATGATATGTGGTTAAATTGATGTCTCGTATATAGAATTATCATATTTTAAATATCGCACAAACTCTACATTATTTTGTTTAATGGAACACATAAATATTATCAAAATTATCAACATTATCAACAAAATAACAACATGCTCATTGACAATATTATCATCTATAAATTACATAGAGAGTATATAATTATTCCATACTTTGACTATACTACCAATGATATGTGGTTCAATTGATGTCTCACATATTGAATTATCATATTGTCCTCAACAAAAATATACATGGTTACTGACATCATTTTAAAATTGTTCTGTTACACAAACAGTATCTTGGGATGTCTGTGTTAATGATCTTGGTGGCGCCCATGATGTTGATCATTAAAATTGTTATGAAATAAAAGGGAAGAATGTAAAATAGAGAAGTATTAGCTAACTCTAATGCATGATATTTTTTCTTACACAATGTATACCATCTTTTATAATGGAATGAATGATGAAATACTATATTACTATGGTTATAAAAACTATAATTTACCTGGGTAAAAAGAATTGCGACTTAAAGTTGTACATCTAATATTTTCTCCATTACATTTCTCTCTTGTTCCAATATTTCATGCTCAAGTTGAAACCTTCCCTACTCAATTTATTTTGAAGTCTGACTGAATATATGAATGCTATTTTTTATTACGTCTTTCAAATCTCTATAGGAGTTTATTTTTCTCTTCGCACCTTGTCTCTGAAATCTATTTTTATTCAAATGGGTTTGTATATTTTCTCCTTCCAAAGTTTCAATGTTGATAAAAGGGATTTCTTATTTCCCTCGCATGTATTTTTTAATAGTATAATTGGTTGTATTAACCCTCTATTTTGCATTAAAACCAATAACATTGTGTGTTTTCTGTGTAATGTGATCTATATCTTCATACAAATTCCATGTTGACTATGTTGTCAATTTTGTGGTTTCCAATTGTTTCTCCTTTTTGAAGGTTTTATTTAACTTGTTCATCTGGTATTTGCATTGCATTCTAGTGAATGGTTTTCCAAAAACTTGATTCAAAGCATCTACTAGATTATCCCAATGTTTATTCAAAGATATCCATGGTTTAAATGTTCATACACCTATTCCTATTTTGAAATAAATGTTTTCACATCATATTTTTACCTCAAATCTTCTTTATATTCTTTCATTAGATGTTTATTATTTCTATCCCTTTCATATGCATGGGTTATTGAAAATGTTTCTTCTAATTTTTAATCATCAAAATCATCAACAATATATGGATAATTTATGAATGTGGAATGCAAGGACCCAATTTTTGTGTGCCTCATGTATTCTCTTGCAAATTTGAGACACTATTTCCATCTAATTTTTGCACGCAGAAGTCCTTTCCATGATAGTTTCTTAGCAGTGTTGAAAAAACCATATTTTCTACATAGTTTCTTGGAGTTGATTTGAAAACTTGGGATTCAAAACGAAAACAAGGAAAATGGTTATATTTCCATGTCCTGCAAATTTATTAGTTACTATAAAAATTCATAAATGAACAAGTTACGTACTCCATATTTTACCTAAACCTAATTTCATTTTTCATTTTCTAATAATAAAATATACATGGGGTCCTACACTTTGTAAATTCACAAAATCAAAACATGTGGAGAAACAGTGGCCCATTTTGTGTCATGGTGTTTAGAGTGCCAGAGAGTTAAGGCCAAGCATCAGCATCCTGCTAGCCTTTTTTATCCTCATGCTATATCGAATGGAAGTGGGACACCATTTCCATGGATTTCATTGTTAGGCTACCGATTTCGAGATATCACCATGATGCCATTATGGTCACGGTTGATAAATTGAAAAAAGTGGCTCACTTTTTCCCTGGTGAAGACCACTATACATAGCTTAGAGCAGTGGCACAAGTATATATTTGGATGAGATTGTTAGGTTGCATGGGATTCCACGTAAGATCATTTGTGACCGTGATCCTTTGTACACTTCACATTTCTGGACTACTATGTAGTATGTCTTCGGGATGAGAATCAACTTTAGCATAGCATATCACCCTGAGACAGATGGCCAGACTGAGTGGGTGAATCAAATTTTAGAGGATATGCTCAAGATATATGTGATGGATCAGTAGTCTAAATGGGAGGAGTACCTGTACTTTGTGGAGTTTTTTGCCAAAAATAATTTTCAGAGAGTTCATAGGCATGGCTCCTTTTCAGGATTTGTATGGTAGAGAGTGTAGGACACCTCTTTGTTGGGACAGGTTAGAAGACAAAGTATCTCTTGGACCGGCTCTTTTACAGGACATGGAGTAGCAGGTGGTTTTGATCAGACAGAGATTACAGGAGGCACAGGATAGGGAGAAGAAGTATGTGGATCAACATAGGATCGACCATAGTTTCGATGTGGGAGTGAAGGTGTTCCTTTGTGTCAAGCCACACAAGAGCCCTATCTATTATGGAAAATGTTCTAAGTTAGCTCCTATATTCGATGGTCCTTTTGAGATCTTGGAGTGTATCGGCCCTTGGCCTACCTGTCTAGCATTGCCACCCAGCTTGTCTCGCATACATGATGTTTTTTCATGTTTCTTCTCAGGAGATATATTGCAGATCCTTCTCATGTGTTAGATTGGACATCATTGCAGGTGCAGGATCAGGGGCAGGTGATGGTGGAGCCCATTCGCATCTTAGATCAGGACCCTGGGCCTTCGAGGTAGAGGTTGATCAGGTTCGGGTGCAGTGGGACAGATATGATGAGACTACAGCTACATGGGAGGATGCTACTTCATTACGAGTTCAGTTTTCCACATTTTTTCCAGTGACTTCCAGGAGGAAGTCGAGTCTAAGGGGGGGGATGTTGGTTATGCATGATGATTATTAGAGACACTCATATATGATGATGATGATATACTATTTGACATGGATGTTTTTATGGATGTTGTTTGGGACATGTGATTTTGGATATTGATAGATGTAGATATAGAAAATGGATATTATATGATGATGATATAGTTGTTGATATAAATGCAAAATGTTTTGTTAAATTGCCTTGATGTTGTTTGATTCATTCATATATTTAGATGATTTTTGTGATTTTATTTATATCATCATTGGATGTTCTGATATGGCCATGAGGCCGAAGGAGGTTTTTGTTTTTGTAGGTTAAATATCACAACAAAAAATTGGGGGATTGGAAACCAACCACAATGGAATTCTAGGTGAATTCGACAAGGTCACCATGGGAACTTGTTTTATTTTGTTGTGTGTTGTTTTGTTAGGGATTCCCATAGGGGGGGGGATCACCTTTATATGTGACCATGGGTTTGTGTTTTGTGTATTTTATTAATGTGGTTTTTTTTATTATTGTTGTATGTATTTTATTAGTGATGTGTTCCTTTTTTTTTAATTAATTAAATTGTGGTAGATTAATGTGAGAAATCATATGGTTAAAAAAATTTAAATAAATTAAATTGGGATATGGGAAAGTAAATAATGGAAGTTGTTGGCTTTTGTATTAAATATGTAAGGGATGTGTAAGTGTGTTGTGTGTAAGAGTTGTGTGTAAGTCATTTTTGGAGTATGAAATACTCCACCTCCATGGAAATTCGAATTTGTCCTTGGGGGCTGTTTTTTTGGAGGCTTGTGGGACAAGTAAAACTTGTCCCATACCTCTAAATTTAATTTACCAACCATACTTATGGTTGGAGAGGTGATTTTGACTTTTTTATAATGCATTTTTATTAATCATGTTGCAGTTTTGATTGCACTCTCTTACACATTTTTTTTTTTTCAGTCCCTTGGGGTGTGGGCTTTTTTTGGAGTGTGCAAGTAACTTGTCATATTTTCACCCACCTCTTTATTGTGCTTGGGAGAATGAAATTTTTTTGTCTTTTGTGTTTGAATTTGAGGATGTGTGATGTGGCATCCTACATGGATCCACATCATCCTCTTCTCTTCCCTCTTCTATATAAATTCAAACTCTTTGCTTTTTTTGGGGTTGTTGAATCATTTTGCAACTTCTTTGGGGGGCGCATTTTTTTTTTGTTTGGAGCTCTTTTTTTGGGGAGGAAGTTTTGGAGAAAGCTTTTGCATGCTTGGGATTTTTTTGTTTTGGACTATTTTTGGCATTGAAGCTTGTTGTTTGGAAACAAAAAGCTACCATGGAGAGGTAGGATTTAACTCTCTTTTTTTTTTTTTTTTTTTTGTGTTGTGTGAATGGTGCATTTTTTTTTTTTTTTTGTTGGTTGGGTAGACTGCCATAGGGATGGTGTAGGAGAAGGCTATGGGAATCCATGTGGGGGGGGGGGCATAAGGGAATGCCATTGGCATCAGAATTTTGTGGAGGGAGTTTGGGTTTGGGATCCACCATGGAAAAGAAATAGCTTGCATTTCTTACTTTTGGGGGGCAAGGAAATCTGTGGGGGGGGCATAAGGAGGGATTTGTGGGGGGCATAAGGATATGTGTGGTGAATTTTAAAGAAATATCTTGCATTCTTACTGTGGGGGGCATAGAAAATTTGGTGGGGGTCATAAGGAGGTATTGTGTGGGTTAAGGAAATGTATGGTGAATTTTATTGGCGGTTTGTTACAGGTGGATACACAATTCCCATTGGGAGGCATATGTAGCTTCCCCCATAGTCCTTTCTCCTTTGGCTTGCATGATGAAGCCTGAGTGCTATGTGATGTTTCAATGTAGTTACAAAAACTATTGTTTTGATATGGAATGTGGTTTAATTGGAATTATGCACGTTGAAAGAATGTTGTGTGTTGTGAAAGCCTGTTATTGCCATGGGTTGAGATACATTTCTTATTGCATTGTGGTTGGGGCTCGGGGGCCAATGATGAAGGATGGCTTCTCCTTTCATTGGATGTCTTGGTTGGGTGGAAAGCGTTTACTTTCCCCCACTTTTGTTGTGATCAAATTGGAAGACAAGGGAACTTGCATGTTGCTGTTTTGGTCCAAAGGAAAATTTAGTTTGACAGTCCCTTGTGAAATATATTTTATTATAACATTTCCCACTTTGAAGTGGATGGAATTGTAATGTATTTTGTGAAGAAAAGATGTGTGTAA
Source organism: Taxus chinensis (assembly GCA_019776745.2). Taxonomy (NCBI): domain Eukaryota; kingdom Viridiplantae; phylum Streptophyta; class Pinopsida; order Cupressales; family Taxaceae; genus Taxus; species Taxus chinensis. The sequence goes on from CM034151.1 coordinate 35,418,775, forward strand.
TTGGTTATGAAAGTTGTATATTCGAAATGTGAAAGATATTTATACTCTACTCTGTTTATTGGAAAGAAAGAAATAGAAATTTGTTATTTACATTTGAACTTTGAAAGACATAAAGTTGTATAATTGAAATCAATAAAACATTGCACTACCTTATCAATTTACATTGTTGTATTAAAATTCTATTATTCTGCCTTATTTAAAATATATGATTTTGGGAAGAGATAGAAACTGGATTTTTGTTTTAATATTTGATTGAAGAAGGAAAACATTTAGGGCTAGTATGGAATGAATTAAATGTTTCATTGTATGGAAAAAGAGATAGTTAAATCTATGTTTGAAAGGAATAAATGTATTTGGGAATAATACAGTATTTTGTATCTTTTGGAGATGTGTAAAATGGAATTTAGTATTGCATTTTGATCTTGAATGGTTTTATAAAAGAACTAAAGGTATTAGACTAGATAGAGATGAAATTTCTATATGAAGATGAATGAAATTTTAAATAATCCCTCAAGATTTGATCTTTGTTTTTAATTTTAAAAAAGGGTAAATAATTTAATTAAAATGCACAGTTCAGGCCTGCACACAATAATCAACATGGAAACATTAAAATTCAGTATGTTGTGATATCAATGGACTCAATTTGACAATAAAAACTTAAGAAAATAAATTCAAACATTGCAAAATCGGGCCCAAGCCGTTCACAGTTATTTTGCAGACTTTTTCTGTCAAATGTTAAAAAAAATCAAATTGAAATCAATTGAGAAAAATGACCTTCCAAATGCATGTTAAATCCTTCCTAGAACAATCCTCCATGTCTGTTTGGCATGTTGAGTGAAGGAGAAGATCAAAATTGAAACAAAATTACTAGTTAAAATTTACGCAATAGTGCCTTTAAAAAGCCTGCAAGGCCGTTTTCCGTAAAATTGATCCCTTAAACTTAAGCAAAATCTAAAATTTATGCTTCATTTCCAAAGAGGGCAAGTGATGTTTCAAAAGTCCGTGTTTTTCAAAAACTAAGCCTTTCTATCACATGTTTTTATATGGCCTTACTAGAAGTTTTCCTCCTTGGCAAGAAACTTTTTCCCCCGTTTCTGGTACCCTTTCGGCGGCCCAAAATTTTCCCTAAAACCCTTAGAAATTTTTTGGAAAATTTTTAAATTTTCCCCCACCACCCCATCGGATCACATCCAATCAGAAGCTACCACATGGCATGGTAGAGGGGTGGAACCCTCGCAAACTTTATCATTTTTGAAACTTTTGTGGTTGGAAAATTTTATTAAAACCCTCCGCGGCCCCACACTCCCACCCTCACCTTGGTGCAATCTCTCCATGGACGCACGTGATTTTTATTCCTTATCCAACCCTTTGGTGAATTTCCCCAACTACCTCCGCCGCCCCACCCATCCCTCTCTTTTCTCCCCCGCTTCATCTTGTTGAGCGCCACGTGTCCCTAGCAGACCCGCGGGCGTGCGGGTGCATTTTAGATTTTTCCTCCCATGCATGAATAAAATTGTAAGCCTCCCCGTGAGCCACCAACCCACCCCTTTGGGTAATTTTTGCATCTCTGGGCCCGCAAGCCCGGCCTTGGGGGAAAATTTTCACCTTAAGGCCCGCAGGCCCATAACTAGAGTTCTACAAGGAGTTAGGAGGACTTCTTTATATCATCAGAAAGGTGAGAAAATTCCCTATCCAATGGGAATGATTTAGGAAAATTTTGAATGCATTAAGTGTGAGACAAAAAATCAAGTTGAAACTTTGAGCCTGTTAGAGAGTGGGTATGGTGATGATTTACCCTCTAAACCTAGTTGAAACTTCTAACCCTAAAATTTGGACTTGTGACCTTTGATAATTGCTAATAAAATAATAGTATGTTCTAGTGTAATTTATACTTGTTCCGGAACTTGTTAGTGACAAATGTTGTCTTGCAACATGGTTGTAGACACTTCTAAACAAAAAAAAAATTATTCCATAATTTTCCTAACTAACCCAAGGTTGTTTCTTGGGTCTCAAGTGGGTTGTTTTAGTGGGCATCACAACATTACTCGCAAGCATGGTACACACACATTTATCAAATAATTTAGGGATTTGAAAATAGGATGAAAAAATGATGTCAAAACCTATCATCTGATAATTTTTTGTAAAATAGACTTAAAGAATAGATAATTTTGACTACTAGAAGTAGAAAAAATAGGGTTTAGTTGAAAAGGCTATGGAAAATTCTACATTCATAGAATTTCAAATTTGTTGAAAGAGAAAGGTGATAATGCATATTGATTTTTGATGCCTTTAGGAAAAATAACCATGCTCATAATTTTGGCAATCAAACCATGATAAGATTTTCTAATGAATTAATACGCTTACGAAGTTTTTCCCTTACACCAATGTTCTCGCCAGAAGCTTAACAAATTCAAGTGTCCTTGAAATATACTAATAAATAACAATCTATAATTACATGGAACCCACACTTCCAACCCCCACTTTCTTTGGCACATGAATTATAAAAGACACTAGGATACCGTTCATTTTATTTATATTTAATGGTTAATTAAGTGCTATCAATTGGCGTATTTCAAATATCGCGTGAAATTTAATTTTTTTGGTTAATTAAATAATTTGAGTGAAACCACAATATTAATCATATATTCCACACATAGAAAATTATTAATATTAACAACAATATCATCAAAAGAACACTAAGCTGACTTTCAATATTATCATCTTTAAATTACATAGTGAGTATATACGGATTCCATACTTTAACTATACTACCAATTATATGTGGTTCAATTGATTTCTCACATATTGAATTATCGTATTTATAATATCACACAAACTTTACATTGTTCAATTTAATGGCATACACAAATATTAAGCATATATGCCACACACAAACATTATCAAAATTATCAACATTATTAAGAAAAGAACACTATGCTCATTGCCAATATTATTGTCTAAAATTACATACAGATTATATAAGTATTCCATGCTTTTACTATACTACCAATGATATGTGGTTCAATTTATGTCTCACATATTGAATTATCATATTGTCCTCAACAAAAATATACATGTTTACTAAAATCATTTTTAAATTGTATTGTTATAAAAACAATATCTTGGAATGTGTGTGGTAATGATCTTTGCGGCACCCATGATGTTGATCTTTCTGAAATAAAAAGAAATAATGCACAATAGAGAAGTATTAGCTAACTCTAATGCATGATATTTTTTCTTACACAATGTATACCATCTTTTATAATGGAATGAATGATGAAATACTATATTACTATGGTTATAAAAACTATAATTCACCTGGGTAAAAAATAATTGCGACTTAAAGTTGTACATCTAATATTTTCTCCATTACATTTCTCTCTTGTTCCAATATTTCATGCTCAAGTTGAAACCTTCCCTACTCAATTTATTTTGAAGTCTGACTGAATATATGAATGCTATTTTTTATTACGTCTTTCAAATCTCTATAGGAGTTTATTTTTCTCTTCGCACCTTGTCTCTGAAATCTATTTTTATTCAAATGGGTTTGTATATTTTCTCCTTCCAAAGTTTCAATGTTGATAAAAGGGATTTCTTATTTCCCTCGCATGTATTTTTTAATAGTATAATTGGTTGTATTAACCCTCTATTTTGCATTAAAAACCAATAACATTGTGTGTTTTCTGTGTAATGTGATCTATATCTTCATACAAATTCCATGTTGACTATGTTGTCAATTTTGTGGTTTCCAATTGTTTCTCCTTTTTGAAGGTTTTATTTAACTTGTTCATCTGGTATTTGCATTGCATTCTAGTGAATGGTTTTCCAAAAACTTGATTCAAAGCATCTACTAGATTATCCCAATGTTTATTCAAAGATATCCATGGTTTAAATGTTCATACACCTATTCCTATTTTGAAATAAATGTTTTCACATCATATTTTTACCAAAAATCTTCTTTATATTCTTTCATTAGATGTTTATTATTTCTATCCCTTTCATATGCATGGTTTATTGAAAATGTTTCTTCTAATTTTTAATCATCAAAATCATCAACAATATATGGATAATTTATGAATGTGGAATGCAAGGACCCAATTTTTTGTGTGCCTCGTGTATTCTCTTGCAAATTTGAGACACTATTTCCATCTAAGTTTTGCACGCAGAAGTCCCTTTCCATGATAGTTTCTTAGCAGTGTTGAAAAAACCATATTTTCTACATAGTTTCTTGGAGTTGATTTGAAAACTTGGCATTCAAAACGAAAACAAGGAAAAATGGTTATATTTCCATGTCCTGCAAATTTATTAGTTACTATAAAAATTCATAAATGAATAAGTTACGTACTCCATATTTTACCTAAACCTAATTTCATTTTTCATTTTCTAATAATAAATATACATGGGGTCCTACACTTTGTAAATTCACAAAATCAAAACATGTGGAGAAACATTGAAAATTGGATAATTGCCAACTAACAAATGAAATATTTACAATCACCGTGAAATGGGTGTATAAGATGAAAAATTTAAAAATAAAATAACAATGCTTTACCTCTTTTAATTATTTGTAACTTTGTTCTTCCCCCATTTGTATATGTGCTCTTTGTTTTTGTGTTATCGCCTTCAAAATGAGTATACAATTTTTCATATTATTGCATTAAATATAGACGTTAACAAATTTTGTGTGGAATAAAAATTAATATTGTACCACTTAAAATTAAATGTAGTACAAAAAAAAAAAAAACACTCTCAAGTGGCAAATTTTACATCATACGATTTAATGGCCATTCAATGATTAGGTAAGTGCACTATTAATTAGGTAACATTTGACCATACAAAATAATGTAATTGTTATTGTAAATAATTAAGGTAACATTTTCATAAGAAAATTTTTAATTGAGGAAAACTATAATTCGACATTGTTTGAAACTTAAATTTACTATACATATATTTAATTGAGATTAAGTCTTTAATATTGACAATTATTAATTAAAAAATACGTAGCATGGGCTACTTCTATTCAATTTTATAGACAATTATTAAAAATAAACTTATATTGTTAAAATATTACGTAAGATATGTAGTCATATTTTATAGCCTTAGACCAATAGTCTTATCCCATGCGCACCGACCTATCAGCTAGCAAGTGATGGTTGATCACTTGAGGCATGCACGGGCACCGAGTCTCCCCTTTATGTGAGTCTTGTGAGGATGCATCGTATTATAATAGATATTCAAATCGAAATGAGTAGAAAAGAGCCATGCAACATTCTGAGAACCTAGAACAAGTTGTCATCTCATTGCATCCAGAAAAGAGAAATAGCAAACAACATATGGAAATAGTTCATACAGAAATGAAATGCATAAGTATTATATTCCTGAACACATATATGATTCATAATAAATCTTTACATTCATATTAACATGCTCGATAACCACATTACAATCCTTTGAAGTCATAACTAAACTTCATATAACCATTCAGAGCTAAGTCATGTATCAGAACTACACTATGTTCATCACATTAAAAATGAATGCAGACCCATCCCTCTAAACATGCCATGATTCCTATATTCTCCTAATCCCTAACCCCTAGAATCCTCCATGGCATTTCTGCAGAGCTTCACCTCTCTTCAACTCACTCTTTCCACCCCATATTTTCTCCTATCGGGTGCTTGTATTTATAACCTTAACAACCACTGCCATGCCTTTTTGAAGTTGTAGATTGTTTTCCAAGTATTGAAGTGGTCCTCTATGGGAGCATGCCTTCTCAGATCCAAGCTCTCCAATATTTTCAATGATTTCTTATGCAACCTTCTATCACATTCCTATAATATTCCCTTTTTGATCCTACAGTCACCAGGCTGGCACCTTATCCACAAGGATCATACTTTTCTCGTGTGCTTCCTGGGATGCACGGATATGGATAAGTCCAAAACCCGTCCTACCTTTCGCACACGCATCGTGTGTTCTACGAAACCCTGTTAGAACCCTTCCTTGCATGCCTTCAACCCCACATTCCCTTCTTCAACTATGTTTTGCATGACCACGCACCTTCTCATCCTTAGCAATTACTCTGAGGCCCAACATCACCCCACACTACACTTGTCCTCTATCCTCAGAAACACTCTTCAGAGAATAAAGAATGGTGGATCCTTAAAAATTGTTGGAATGGAAGAATAAAGAAACAAAGTAATGGGGGAAAGAATGAAAGAATGGGGAACTTTCTTATCGTTGAAGGAGGAGATGGAAATGCTTCCCTAATTCTACTTCTACCTTTTCCTAAGCATCAACCTCGTTTTGATCCTACTAATAGAGGTCAACCACCAGGGTGCTCACTTCTTCAGAACTCAGCTCCTCCCCCTTAGCATTCATTGTCTCCATGATTTCCTTGAGTTTTTTTCTCAAATCCTCAAGCGTGTCCATCCTTTGAGTGATTTGGCGGTACAATGCTTTCAACTAGTTCTTGATTGAGCCCTGCAAGTTCTTAATGGCCTCTGATTTATTTTCCACTTTGGCTAGGATTTTTTCTTGCTCAACCTTGTTCCCCTTATTCTTTTCTTGTAACTCCTTGAGTTACACTTCATGGGTGGAAAAATATATACTTTCCACTCTATCCCTATCCACGTAATTATCATAGGCACCCTCAGCAACTTGCGTGGCAGATTTTACATCAGCAAGGATCTTGTTTTATTAAGTAACAATTTCAACAACCTTCATCTTATTTTATTTTTATTAGAGCACCAACGCCTCTACTACAGATTCTAAGGCAAGTGGTCACCTTTCCATAGTGAGTATGGGGTTCAAGTCCTCTAGGAACTGTAAGGATGATCCATATTTTTCCGCGGGTGGTGTTAAATATGGATGCTTTAAGAAAATGGCATATGTGATCATCTCTATTTTCTTGTATGCCTCGTGCACCCTTTCCTTCTCATCTTTTAACTCACTCCTTTACTGAGTGTTGATTATCTCCTCCTGCTTCAATTCCCTACTTTTCTTAAGAATCTCCTCCTCCTTTTTCTCCATCTCTTCCTCTAGGAACTTCACATTGTCATTTCTTCTTAAGATTCTGGCTTCAACCTCAACTGAAACATTTGTTAGCGTGTTACAGATCTGTTCATCTAATAATTATTGAGAATTCATCAAGGGGTTTAGTCCCTTTGTTTATGGAACTTTCATCAATTATCCTTAGATTATCTCAAACTCGGGTTCATCAATGTGGGACTCAAATTCCCATGATAGCATTTTCCTCATCCAAGGGTATGCGCCTTCCTCATCAAATGAAGCCATGTCCAAGAGTTTTTCTGTTGGTATGATGCTCTAAAAGTGCGCATGCATCACCTTGTTTGGATCATTAATGTAGCTCATTCATTGAATTTTTTTTTACTTTTGTGCTCTTCCTCCCTATGCGTACAACTTGTGGAAATATTACAGCCAAACTGGGATCTCGCCCCATGCTGCCATATTATTTTCCTACACTTTCCTCCTCAACTTCCTTCAGCACCTCATCCACACTACGTTCAACCTCTTGTTCTAGTAGCTTCTTAATAGTTACCACTACTTCTCTCTATGTTGCCTCTTCTATCTATTCTTTTGTGAGGATTGAGGCCCTTTGATCCTTTGTATTGACTTCTTTGCTCATCCCCTTGCCTTGGGCCTCAACTTCTTCTTCGTCAGTCTTCTCCTCATCCTCTCTGTTATACTCATCTCCTTCTTCCTCATAATGATGCAGCTCATAGATTGGATGGTCTTCACCCCCTTCAATCTCATCATCATCATCCTTGTCACCAATGTAGGCATCTAGACTCTCCATCTCTTCTAATTTTGACTCATCTGTCACCTTCTGTTTCTTTCTTACTGGGGATTCCAGTTCAAGAGATTATTAATTTTATTTTCTCCTTTATAGGTGATCTCTTCATTAGTGATTCCTCATGGGTGAGGTTCTCTTCATGCTCCGATGCCTCTTCTTCTAGGTTCTATACTTTGACAAGAGACTTCTTTCTCTCCTTTTAAGTACTAGGCTTAGCGCTTTCTTCTGACATGTGCACCATTTGTGTCGTTTGAACACTTGGAGGCTTCTTCTCCTGCACCTCTTCTCTTTCTCTCTTCCTTGGTATGGCCTTCTTCCTTCTTGTAGGGTCTTGAGGAATGGAGACATCATTTTCCAAGTATGATCCCTTTTAAAACTTTTTCCTTATTTGAAGGTATATCCTTGCTACAGCCCTTCCATTGATTGGCAACATTATAGGTTTCATCATTTGAACTTTGTGGGAGAAATACGTGGGAGACATACTTCTCCACGTACATGCACTTTTTGGGATACATGAGCTTTCGGCATAGCACGTGGTGGTATTGGTCCACTTCACTAAGATCAAACCTTAGTATTTTTGTTTCCTTAAATCTTTTGACCCTACATGGAAGTATTGCATGGTGAAGGAGAAAGGCAACTTGCACCATGGGTCCTTAGTCCCATTTGTCAAGGTAAATCTTCCAATGTAGAAATGTTGATACATTGTAAACTCTACCTCTCCATCCACGAGTGCAAGAAACTTCTTTGGGATCCTCCATGCCACTCCAAATGTGTCACGCATTCATTTATACCACTTCTCCAGGCACGCCTTGTGAGCGACCGTCATGGTTTCACAAGTTTACTTTGAAAACCTTATTGCGGGTGAGGGATCCTCTTCTTGATACTCCCAAAATAAATTTTCTAGCCCATTAGGCACTTTAATCTCTGAAAAGAAAATTGTGAGGAGGATGTTACCAAATAATATCTTCTCTCCCTCCTGCACGTTACTTATGATCTCTGGACAAGTAATAGATTATTCCTTCTGATATCTTTCAGAAAACATTTATCCATGCCTTATTTACTTATGTCCATCATTTCTGATCATTGAGCTTGGTCACCGAGCTCATGGCCATCCCAATAACTGGGTCTAGAATCTCAGTGATTTCAAAGTATCACGACCCCTTCTTGTAGTCATACGCGGCTACAGTCTCCTTACTAGCCTCCTTGTTACTCATATCATCATCTATGTTATCTCCTTCACAATTGAGGCATGTGAACTTGGATATCAGTTGTGGTGTGATGTGCATCTTGTGCCCCACACAATAAAAGTGATCTTCATGCACGTGTGACATCAACCATTGTTAAAGGCACTCAGGATTTCCAAAGTAAGGAAACTCATACAATTTCAATAATCCAACCTTCTCTAATTTGACCTTCACCTTGTCATTTTAAATGGGCATCCCATATGTTGTCCTTTTGTTAGTTGGTCAGACTAACTCTAGCATCATTTCCTTCTGGGTTGTGCTTGTACGATGGTTATAATCACTCACGGCCATATTTCACAAGTGTGACTCCCACTCTTTTCCTAGTAAAAACCCATCTGGGTACTACATTTCCCCATACCATTCTTCATTTGACCTTGTGACGACAACAATTTTCTTTCCCTTGCCCTTGCTCTTTTTTTCCTCAATGAAATGATTGGTTTCTTTTGTGCCATTCTTTTTTCGGGATCATATACATAATTCTAACTCTTCTCTGCTACTTCGCTACAATCCAAATTCAACTCCAAAGCTTCAACTCCTGGAATGAATCCTTCTTTCTACGTGCTCTAGCTGCCAAACTCTAACTAGGAAATCCATCCATAAGACAAAACTTATCAACCAACTTTCCCCACACCCATGTACTCCTTCCTTCTAGCGTGCAGATCTATTCTAGTCACACAATCAAATTTCTTAGATTATTCTTCCTTCACAAAAATTTCTCTCAGGATTCCCTAGTTAGCAAGATCTTCTTTCACTTCATAATCGCAAGGTAAAATAATTATGTTCCCGACTTCATATTTATAGCTTTTACTTCTTTCTAACATTAAATGCTATACCACCTACCACCGTACTTGACACTAAATGTATATTTTTTCACCGAGCTGACTTTAAGCGCCTTTACCCATGCGCCACATCCTGTGTGAAAATTTGACAAAATTCTGGTACGTAAAAATCCAATCCGACTGAACACTCCTACGCACACGTCTTCAGTGCCGAAGGTACTTATTCTATCCTCTACCTGATTTTTTACTTTGCCTACCTCATGTTGTTCCTACACTCTTCATCCTTTGTATGTGGTCTTTATTATAGCCTCCTTGACACCAAACATTCTCATCCACCTCTCTTCTACGTGCTTTCTCAACCTTACATGCTTCCTTCTACTGGGCCACTCAACTTGTATTATAGGCCTATACTTTGGATCACTCCACCCCACACTAAAATAGATGTGCAATCCTCTACACATACACAACCTTGGAAAAATAATGTGGTTACTGGCACACAAGGCAAAAAAGGAAACAATAAGAAAGGAACAAGAAATGAGAAAGGGAAACACAAGAAAAGAAAAAGCATAAAGGGAAATTCTAGACTAGTTGGCAATACTGCCTTATTACAAACACCAAGAAGACTTATTTATAGTAGGGCTTCATCCTACTCCCATTGAAACAACCTGATAATCTCATCCCATCTAGCACCTGTAACTAGTAATCACCTAAAACAAGAATGTGTGAGATGATGTAAGGTCCCAATGAATGAACTTTCAACTTCCCAAGATGACGTAGATACTTGGAATCATACAACAACACCATCTTCCCAACCTCAAACTTCTTGTTCTTGATATGACAATCATCCCATGCTTTTTATCTTGATTTTTATGTCTTCTTCCTCCATCTAGCAAGTGATCACCTCTCATCTAATTGCATCAACTTATCAATTCTTTCTTCTAGCGCTTTCTCATCAACTAACCCTCATACACGTGTTATACATAGTGATGGTAACATGAATTCAACTGGTAAAATAGCCTCTGCACCAAACACCAATTGAAATGGTGTGGCCTTATTCAACCTCTTGTAGGTTGTCCTGTATGCCCATAGAATGACTAATACATTTTCATCCCAATCCTGTCCTCCAACATCACAGATCTTACTCAATGTGTGACTTAGTATCTTGTTAAATGTCTTAGCAGTTCCATTTTCTTGAGGGTGATAACGGGTAGTCTTATGATGGGCCACCATAAATTCTGGTAACAGAATCCTAATTGTTTCATTGAGAAAGTATGTACCTCTATCACTTGTTAAAATTAAAGGATTACCATACCTGCTGATTATGTTCTCCCATAAAAATCTAGCAGTTATCGCTACAGTGTAATCCTTCGTAGGTGCTTCCTCTGCCTACTGTGTTAAGTAATCAGTGCAAGTAATGATATACTGTGAGCCAGTCCTTCACATAGCTGGAAACATTGGACCTATAAATTTGATCACCCATTTTTCAAATCATTCAACACTGACTATTAATTGCAAGGGAATTTCATCCCTCTTTCCAGGGTTTCCAAGGCACTGGAAATGGTCACAAGCCTTAAAAAACTTGATAAAATCCTTGTAGATTGTTTCCCACCAAATCCTTGCTAATAAAATCTACCGCACAGTAGTATTTCCTAAATAGTGTCCTCCACCAATCCCACCATTCACTTCCTCCATAATTTCCACGTGTTCATGCTCAAATATGCATCGGCACAAAACCTCATCATGACCTAACTTATACAAGTATCAACTAATCAACATGTAGGGTGTGACAAGTATTACTAACTACTTTCTCTCCAGAGCCTTCATCCCTTCTGGTGCCACACCTATTTTTAAGAAAACTGTGATATTTTCCAAGTCTGAGGGTGCACGTCATAACCTAAATAGTTGTGTCCTCACATGAGTTAATGCTTGATAAATGATCAAGTTTTGAATTGATTTTTCCTAGTTTTACAACCACTGTGAACTCAAATTCTTAGAATAATAGGGCCCAAATACATATGCATCCTTGCAGAACATGCTTTTGATTAAGTACTTCAATGCCATATGGTCTATGTAGAATATAAATGGTGTCCCCAATAGATACTGCCTAAACTTATGTAATGCGTAGATCATAGGCAATGGTTGACTCTCATTAGTTATGTAATTATGTTCTGCTGGTGTCAACTTTCTACTTGCAAATCACAAGGGATGATCAACAATTACCTCACCAGATTTTGCTAGTACTTTTCCCATAGTTATCCCTTAGGCATTAACATACACATTTAAAGGCTTATCCCAAGAAGGAAAATGTAATATGGGCATCATGACAAGCCTATCCTTAAAAGTGTCAAATTTATTTTGTTGCACCTCTCCCCTATGAAATGCACTCTTGTGTTTTAGTAATTCCTCCAAGGGCGTGGTGATCTTGGCATACCCCTTGATGAATTTTTTTTATTACCTCATAAGCCCAAGGAATATGTGAACTACACTTTGACTAGTAGGCTCTCCTAACCCCACAATAATTGTAACTTTAAAAGGATCCACTAGTAAACCTTCTTTTCAAATAATGTGTCCTAACATGGTTCTAAATGGAGTGGAAAAGACACATTTCTTAATGTTGAGGGATATCCTTAATTGTTGACATCTCACAAACATCAGCCTCAAATTGTCACAATGGTCTTTCACCAATCCATACACTCATCTAGGTAAACTTGAAAAAACTTATGGATGAATTCGTGAAATGTTTGTACCACGATGTGCGAGAACACAACACACACATTCTTCAATCCAAAAGTCATAACCATGTAGGCAAAACTTCCCCATTCAGTGGTGAAATTTTTCTTTCTATGGTCTTCCTTAACAATCCTAACTTGGCGATACCATGAGAATCCATCCGTGAAAGAGTAGACTTTGTGCCTGGCTACTCCCTCAAAAATTTCTTCAGTAAACGGGGTTGGAAAAGGATCAATGACACATACTACATTCAGATCCCTATAGTCAACACAAATTCTTATCTTACCATCTTTCTTGATAATGATAACTATTGGGATCATCCATTCTAATTCTTCCATTTCCTCAATGATACCAGATGCTATCATTTTATCTATTTCTTACTTGACCCGTACGCACAAATTTGGATTCATCAGATAAGGCCTCTTCTGAATCGGGTGCACCTCTTCCTTTAACTTGATCTTCATCTCCCCTAAGGAATCATGGATTCCTTTGAGTTCATGATAATCATGAGGGAATAGATCCTGGAACTCACGCAACAAATCAATGACCTTTCAAACTTGTTTTTCTGACCAATAGTCCCCAATGATAGCTTCCTTAGGTTTTTTTTTGTTCCAATAATAACCTTTTTTTTTGTTCCAATAATAACCTTATTTGTTTTCAAGGGCTAATGGTATGCGCATACTCACTCATCAGCATTATCTATGACTTTACACGCACCTTCAGAGTGGCTAACATATAAAGTTTCCATCTCTTCACCATTTACTTCCTAGAACATTTTCCCTTTTGCTTTTTCCATGCATGCGCACTCAAGATATACTTCTTCTAATTATTCTTCATTGAGGCATGTCTCCAAATAAGGATATCCCAATAACTATATTAGCCTATCCTCTACCATAGCCCTATCTCCCATCATAAGGCACTTGATTACTTACAACACCTTATCCACTGAAGGATTTGTACTCCTATACTTGAAAGCTTGAATGAGATTAGCCGTCAACTCATGCCAATTACTTGTTTGACGACGCATCTCCAAATGAATATACCAAGCACTCTTATAGCCTTGTAAGGTGGAATACAAATTATGCACCCATAATGAAGGTGGTAATGCTTCTGCACCTCCCTTCCATACCTTCTCACATGCTTAGATATGAAATGAGGCAGTCTCTTTACCATGGTAATCTTGTATGACCTTGGGCGCATTGCTCCTGGAGAACCTTATAGAAAATGTGATTCTTACCTTGCTCCACTCTAGGAGGTTCTCTTGATGTGTAGCCCACCAGCACTCTGTACTTATGAGTAAGATGTAACTGAGAATTCCCTTTCTCTCGACCTCATTCTTCCACTGAGCCTTTATTTCCTACAAGAAACGTTTGGGGTATGATCCTCAAGAGTAACTTGGAAATTTCTTTCCTCCTATGCACTTAACTGAGCATGCATTTTTCACCCTTTTTACATATCCTTTCAACTTTCTTTCAATCAACTCATAGGTCCCATGCACCCAATTTTTGCATGCCACACTAGTGGTATCACTTAAGGAGTGAGCAACGTCAAACTGGATGACTCCCTCCGTGGGATGAATTATATCAAGATCTCTGATGGAACACACATAGATTCTATCAAGGACTTATTCCTCTAAGGGATTAGTATAGGGCACTGACTTCCCATATGTCAAAGGGATGATCACCCTTTCTTCCTTCTTTTCAAATCTGATATACACTTTGTTAAACCGTAGGTCAGAATTGTTATTGTAACACCATGGGTGCCCAAGAAATGTTGGAAAGTTTTCGGCCTCAACAAATGCCAAGAATTCAAAGTCTCTAACAAACTTGGCCCCTTAAATGGTGAGAGTTTCATCCTTCTGGATTCCAATGGGCATTTCCTTAGTCTTGTTTACCATACACACCACATTTGAAGATGGCTGTAATGTGGGCCTTCCCATCTAGTGCCAGGAATCTTAGGTAAGAACATTGACCTTTGCTCCCATGTTGATGAGGATATTACTCAAAAGCCATCCTTCAGCAACCATATTTAAAGTAATCTCATTGTCATAGTTAGTGTTCTAAGGAGGAAGTTTTACATGCAAAACCTTCCTTTTATGCTCTGCTTCGTCACATGGTACCTTCTCTCTCAGCCATTCTCCTAGCAAGGGAATAATATTCTCTTTCCTTAACATTTTACAGACTTCCTTAACCTCATCCAAGTCATTCTTTGGAGCCTCAACATTCTTCCTTTGATCCAACTATTTTTATTTCTCCTTGAGACATTGGATCTCCCCTTGTAAACTCCGAATCACATCCATAGTCTCTTGATACACCTCCTTCTGATGAGAAGGGTCTAGATACTTTCCATGTACCACTTCCTCTATTGAAACTAGTGTCCTTTTCCTTGGCATCTCCCTGACATGCATGGCCTCTACTCAAGTCATCACCAGTATAGGTTCTAGCCCTGACTCATGTGCCACTTGTGGCATCCACTATGAATTGGTCTTCTTGATGCTCACCATCCCAGTGCATTTTTCCTCCCCGTGCTACTTTTCATATGCTCATAGAGCTCTATACATTCTTCATACTTATGTTCATTTCCGCACCATGAGTATTGTAATAGATTAGAACACTCATGTTTGTAATGCTATGTAGATCCATAGTTATAACAGGTTCCTCATAGGAATTCACTTCATCCTCCACCGTGGTTATTACGACCAAAAAATCCTCTGTGAAAACCTCTTCCATGCACTCCTCCATCTGTGTGCCCTTCATAACAATGATCATCATCCTTGGAACTACTTGTAAGGATAGTCTGGAGCACACCCAGATCAATAGCATCATGGATCTGATCAATTAGTTTACAATCATTGGTATCATGGGTCGTAAAGGTACAAATCTTACAGTAGCAAGAAAAAATCTTCCGGATTACATACTATAGCAGAGAGCACCTACTTGCATCATGATCCCTATGGAAGATCTCATAGTCTACCGCCATAGCACGTACCAACTTCTAAAGGAAAATATCCTTTACATGACCTTCCACTTCACAGTCTATACACCAAAGCCTGCTACGATCCTCATGTGCTGAGTTTGCAGATAACTTCTCTAACTACTTGGCCATTACAGAAATTTGAGCTTCCAGAAAAGGACTAACACCAATATTAATGCTCCCAATAGCTTCGGCACGTAGGATAGCTTCCAATTGCTCGCATGAGTCTATGAAAGCCTTGTGTGACAGAGCCCTTCTAAATGATGTTAACAATCCTCTGAAAAACTATTGAGCATGTTGAGAATAATGAATGTCATAGGATAGTTTACACAAGAGAGTTTTGAAACATGTGTCATACTCCCACACACTCTCTTCCATTCCCTGTTGGATATCCTTCAAAGCATTGATGTTCTTCTACTTAAACTCCTGGATATGGAACTCTGCTACAAATGTGTTCTTCAACACGATGTAGTCTATCGTAGTCTTATGGGGGTCATACTTCCAATACCAACTATGCATGTGTCCTTGTAACGATGTTAGAAAATAACTTTCCTTCCACTCTAGGCTAGTGATCCCTTTCACGTCCCATAGTAACTCACATTTTTTCACATCATCTGTGGCATTTTTGATACCCCTATAGTCTTGTAAGTGTAAAGACATCTTAAAAAAACACTTAGGGAGGTGGCTAGGGTCCTTGTCCTCCTGATCCAGAGCCTTGGTTTGCTCAGGTGTTTCCTCCTCCACCAAATCCAATAGATCCACCAAGTCTTATTCCCCTTGACCCCCTAGATCCACCTCCTGGAGTCACAAAAGGACTTGAAGTGGTCACACCTAGGGTTCCCAACGTCCCACTAAATTGTGCATTGATGGTTTGCGATATCATCCCACTACCTTACATACTTGCACCTTGTCTAAAAATTCCTCCAAATACAGGAATCAATTGTGTAGCCATAGATGTTTAGAATGAGAAATTTATATCTCATGGGTGCAGATCAGTTACTCCCACCAATACCAACTGGGTTAATAATAATTCTCCATTGATCTATAAAATCAAGCACTAGGGGTTGGTCACCAGGTGGGTTAAGATTTGCACTGATGGATCTCCTTTCTCCATGTGATGAAATCTCATCAGAATTTGAAGGGGCTTCTCTCCCATACTTTCCAAGATGGGGTAGCATAGACTACTTAGGTTCCACGGCCTCTACATGAACCTCAACTCCTTCTTGTAATGTCCGCCTCCATAGATCCACCACACTTGCAACCTCATAGTGTCTAGTCATCTCCATTTTATGAGATTCACTATACTTGATTCATCTATCCTCCCTTTCATTTTCATCCGCAATGTATACCATCTTCCTCTACCCTATCTTCCTCTCCCAGTGCTCAGAGAAGCTTAGCTGGCCATGGAAAATACCTCCAAACTCAAGGTAATGACCAAGATATTTATAGCCAAAGGAATAACACACAAAAATGATCCTCTAGGCTCCCTTATAGACTCAAACTCATTAACTTTTGGGAAACAATACTTATAAATGACGTATTCTATAGTATAACTGGTTAGCACTCTCTTCCACCAGTGATCAACAACACACGTCCAAGTCAGATCTGCATCCTACAACCTCTGATAGTCATCTTGGGTCCTTACACATGATCTATAGTAGCATCTCGATCTAGATGAATATGTTAAAATCCATTCATATATTTCTATTGGGAAACATTAAAATAATGTCTCATACAGCTAATGGTATAGGTTATTTCTACCCATCTACATGGATCAAACTCAGATCCAGTGCTAAATCTTTGAGAAAACTCTTCATGCTCTTGAACCATCCTTAACTCTTTCTAAGGTTGGATTCTCTGTCATCATGCATCATAGGGGAAAAGATGCATGTCATTTCTCTCAACTTTGAAAAGATGTCCCGAAAACAGAACCAATATGTAGTCATATTTTATACCCTTAGACTAATAGTCTAATCCCATCCATGATGTCCTATCACCCATCGTGCGTTGGTCGCTCACCCAAGGCACACTCAGGGGCCGAGTCTCTCCTTTATTCGATTCTTGTGAGAATTCACCATCTTATAACAGATATTCAAATCGAAATGAGTAGAAAAGAGCCATGCAACATTTTGAGAACCTAGAACGATTTGTCATCTCTTTGCATCTAGTAAAGAGAAATAGCAAACAACATATGGAAATGGTTCATATAGAGATGAAATGTATAATTATTATATTCTTGAACACATATATGATTCATAATAAAGCCTTACATTCATATTAACATGCTTGATAACCAAATTATAATCCTTTGAAGTCATAAAACACCTTCATATAACCATTCAGAGCTAAGTCATGCATCAGAACTACACTATGTTCATCACATTAAAAATGAATGTTGACCCATCCCTATAAATAACCCATGATTCCTATATTCTCCTAATCCCTAACCCCTAGAATCCTCCATGGCATTCAAGGGTGAATTTAGTGGTTAATATTCGTAATATGGTGAAAATTTCATTTTAGGAAAATTTGAAAAGGCCATTTTTTCAGAGTGGGTCAGTGTCCTGTTCACCTAGAATTTATAGAATATATATTGTTTGGGGTCTACTTCTCCTACATTTAAAAACATCTCCTATAAAATCCTGGGTGATTCGTCGGGTAGTATATTATGGTACTACCACCAGTATCTTACCAATACCATGAACTCGCATACTCTAAGTACCAAATATTATTGTTAGCATGTTAGTAGTTTAGAGTTGGGTGATAGATGATATTTGTTGATGCGTGACAAGTATGTATTGTAGATGCATGACAAGGGGGTTATTTGTTTACGTATGACATGGATTTAGTTGATGCATGACAAAGAGGTATTATAGACGAATGGAAAGGGGGTTTGTTGTTGACGTGCAATAAGGAGGTATTGTAGACTTGCGACAAGGGGGTTAGTTATTGACACACGATATGGATATATTTGACACATGATAGGGATATAGTTGACACGTTATTGATGCGTGACAAAGATAGTTGTCACACTATTGACGCACGATAAGGGGGTTAGCTGTTGACGCGTGATAGGGACATAGTTGATGCATGATAGGGATATAGTTTATGTGTGACAAGGAGGTATTGCAGATGCACGATATGAATTTTGTCTCTGATGCGTAACTTGGTTCTTTTGCTGATGTAGGACTCTATTCAAAATAATGGAAGGTGTCAGTCCTCAGAATGTGAAGACCCTAAAAGTAACTAAGAAATATCAGAAGTTCTTGTTCAAGTATTTTGGAAACTCTGCTAATACAGATATTGTAACTACCAATAACCATATAGCTACCACCAGAAGGAATCAGAATATTGACTGTGTGGAAGGTAATATTGAGGTGGACATGCATTCTGCACAGTATCAAACAAATAACACCTATGATAATATGCCAGATCTTGAAGATATGACTGTTGAGATGCCAGATCCTACAGATATTCTTCCTGTTGGGCTGCAACCATGAGTGCATCAAGATATCACACATACAAATACTCAACAAAATGGAACATAGAAATAAAATTCAAATTTTGGTTCATGAAAGAGGAAACTAGGTGATTTTGATATTGCTCAAAATTATACTCAAAAAAGTAAAACATTGAAAACGAATAAGAATATGTGGACCATTGGTAGGACATACAAGTTTGATTGGGCTACCAAATTCCCATTTATCAAACCTGTATAATCATTTAATTTAGAAGAGATCCCATCTGAATGTACATGTACAATATGTACGTGGAAATTGGGAAAGCAACAAAAAATGCAAATGAAGCTGGACACTATAGAAAAACATTGTGGAGAATAGTATTTGACTATAACGGGGGTGGATGGCTAGAAAATCAAAACACACAGGTGGAAAACTAAAAAATAATGCATGCATGTTAAATACGCAGCGGATTATAAAGCAGAGAAGAAAACACACAGACATATCATGGAAAAGGGAGGAACGATCACATCGTAAATTGGTAAGATGAATCAAACAAATCTACATGAAAAATTCATACAGTTCTCTAATTTGTTTCAAATACTAAAGAAAGGAAGACCGATTTCAGATTTCCTTAATTTCAAAGTTTTGTATCAATATAATGGAATGCCAAATGTACCTAAGTCTCGTTGGTCTGAAAGTAGTGGATGGGAAATGGAAAAATGTCTTTCGATGATAGAGAAGGAAGATTTGAAAGAGAATGTAAAAAAATCAAAGTTTATCTCTCTTTTAATTCATGAAGTGACAACAGTCGACAACACTGCATAGGTATCTATCCACATCTATACTTTAGAAAATCATATAAGGACACCTCATCTTCTAGGTGTTATGAAAATGGTTGAAAAATGTAATGTTGAAAACCTACAAAAAATAGTTATTTCTCATTTGAAAGATATTGCTGGAATGAATGATTATGAAATTTCTATGAAGTTAGTATGCATCAGAGCAGATGGTGCATTTGTTATGCAGGGTCACCGAATAGAGATGTGTGTTAGATTACAAACAACAATGGCCCCATATATGTT
The DNA here is from genome assembly GCA_019776745.2 of Taxus chinensis. NCBI lineage: Eukaryota > Viridiplantae > Streptophyta > Pinopsida > Cupressales > Taxaceae > Taxus > Taxus chinensis. The sequence continues at coordinate 35,438,854 of CM034151.1, forward strand.
ACCAATTCACTATATGGCTCACAGAATGAATTTGGCATATAAAATGGTAAGCAAGTACAAAAATGTTGCTAAATTAGAAGACCTTATAAGAGAACTTCATGCCTTTATGGTAAGTAGCCCAAAGAGATTTCTTGAGTTCCTGAAATTTTTAATTAGAATTACAGATGGTAAAAAACTTCTAAAATATGTTGAGACGAGATGGATCTCTTTAGATGAACCTGCATGCAGATTTCGTGAGGAGTATCCTTCATTGGTTGGTTTCATGTAAAAATATCATCATGAATTTGATAGGGCGAGGGACTTGTTGTTCCATTTCACTGATTTGGAGGCATTGCGTACATTGGTTGGTATTCTTCCAATGTTGCAGGAGATCAATATGTTGATGAAGCATGCACAGGGGATATTAATCTATATTACAGATTTTATATGGATGAGAAAAATGGTATGTCAAAGTCTTGATATCTTTTACTATTCCCAAGATAGGTTTGATACACCTGTTTTCGAGAATTGGAAAGCTTTATTAGATCTTAAAAATCCCAGTAACTATTTGAGATTTAATATCCATGATCACCTCTACATCACTAGTAATGGGAGGGACATACATCTGCACATTTTTTAAAAACATCAAGATATTACAAGATCGAAATGAGAAGATGTTCCTGTGACACGTAATCTCTTTGAGTCTGTTATATTTGAAACAAGAATAAAGCTTTAAAAAAATTTAGAATCCTTATCATCAGAAATTAGAGAATGTTTCTCCAAAGATTAAATTCTTGAAGAAATGGGTGTTATGAATCCTAATTTTTGGAATACTGAAGGTAGTCGTGCAGACTTTGTAAGAAAGCATTTCCATAAATCCATGGGTATAATAATGGAACATTTCACAAATACTTCAGAGTTAAAGGGTATGGAAATCAAAGGTATACTAAATGTTGATTTATTAAAGTTTCAATCAACAAATTTTGTAACAAAAATGAGGAACCAATATAAAAATTTAGACGAACCTTCTGAAAGTAGTGCTATTACAAGGTTGTGGCGAGGAATATATCAATGTTCTATCTTAAAAGAAGACATCAGTGAATATTTCAGATTATATGAGTTATGCCAAACAATGATTTTGGGGTCTATGGAGGACGAAAGGGTTTTTCAGTGTTTTGTCATTTATAAAATAAAAACTGAGAAACAAGTTGGATAAAAATATGGAAAGTTGCATGAGGTGTTATGTATCTCGCTACTCCATGGAAACCTTTCCTTTTGATAGAGTAATTATGCATTGGAATTCCCTTAGTGAAAGAAGAGGTGTGAATAATAAAACTACAAGTACAATTGTTCCCAATGATGAGAGTGGATTTGGCGCATCGTCACACTCTACAGAAGAGAACATCGAGTTCGAAGAATCTATTGATAATGGATTGTTTCAACTTTAAATAGGTATCTCCTTCACCTTAATTTTATTGTTTGTCACCTTAAATTTTGTTTCAACTCTTGTTATCATTAAAGATGTTACAGGTATATATATTTGCATTTATTTAAATACAATTATTTCATCTTTTTTTTGAAAACGTGGGTTGACATCCATCCTAGGAAGCTCGCACTTCTCAGGACTGACAATGTCAGGCAACTCACCCATCTATCTACTAATCCATTTCTCATGTTGATTTTTCTTAAATCAAAGATCTAGCACGCTAGGAAGTATGCTTTCACAACCATCTCAAACACTAAGGGTAACTTAAACCCTATCCTATGACATTTCTTGATTTTTTACAATTATGTTTAATTTATTATTATATTTGCAAAATGCTTTGATATATTTTTTAAACTTTGTGGGATAATATCACACAATCAAATTTTACAAAGAGGGAGATTTATCCATATTATACAATTCATAATGCACGATCCATCATACAATTCATCATCCACGATCGTGCTTGAAGCTAAATCTATGTCCACATAAAATTCATCATCATCCATATATATCATATCATTATCATATCATAATCCTGACACTCCAATTATTATTAAATTCATCATATCATTATCATAATCCTGACACTCTAATTATTATTAAAATAATTATTTATCTATTTTAAATGTGCAGAAACGTCTCTGTCCTAACACATTCCATTTTTTAACAACAATTATCAATTATCATCATTCATCATCATCTATATCAATTCTAATGTCATCATATAATTACAAGTATAGAGAAGAAGATTTTGAGAATGTTTAAATGTCTCTGTCGTACCACATTCTAAATTTTCTTACAACAATTATTCCATATCATCATCCAGATTCCATGATCGTGTTTTCAGCTAAATCTACGTCCACGTAAAATTCATGATAATCCATATCTATGAGACTATGATTCTATTGTAATGTCATCATCCACATCTAATGCAATCATCATTACAAGTAGAGAAGAAACATAAACACCATATACAATCTAGAAATTCTATACATAATATATAGGAAGTTATAAAATTAGTGATTATATAGTATTTGAAATTTTCAAAGGCTATCAAATTCAAGTTTCAAATTTCAAGTCCAGATAATAAAATTCAAATGCCACGACCATCACATTCAATGTTTCAAATTTTTAAATTCTATTTTTCAAGTTTCCACACTCAATAATGATAATTTTCAACCCTCAATTTTTTCTACCCCTTTCCACTCCTGTACTCCTTTCCACAATGGATTCTCCGCCTGTACCCCTTTCCCCAATGACATAAATAATCCCAAAACTTATGAGATATTCCACAACACTATCTAGATTCTTGAAAATTATTTCTTCTTGCTTTGTCACATCTCTATGGGATAGTAAATTTGGATCTGCAGTTGCCTTGGTTTTGAATAAAATTTCATGGTTGAAGCCATGCTCTTTAATTATATGTTTCAGTGTATTGTTTTTTTTGTTAACCAAAACAATATTTTTCTTCAAATTCTTCGTTGCGGATAAATTGTTCTTCGCAGATTTCAAGTGAAATTAGAAAACCTTTGCTTGAATCTTCAAATTTTCATATTTCAATTGCATAAAAAAACGATTTCAATTCAACATATTACTAAAATAGGAAAACTTCAAATAAACAAAAAATATTTTTTGAATGTGATAATACTTACGGCCACTCTATCTCTCTCAGCATTTACAACTGCTACCAGATCCTTGTCTTTAGACCATTTATTAAAATATGTGTGGGCCTCAGCACTAATATTTTCTAATTTGTTTAATGTATTATCCAAAATGTCATCTTTATATTTGTTGTTATACGTGACAGTCCCACTTCTTACTTAGGTAAGTAAGGAATCCATCTTTGGAGGTTGATTTTGGACTAGTGTTTTTGAAAGCTTTGCATTTGTAATGTTAGTTCTTTTTTTTTATAAAAAGGTGCACCGATCAAATTTTTGTTTTGTGATAGTTACAAGAATGTATGCAATGGCCAAGTTTGGTATATTTGTCTGCCAAGCCTATAAAACTATTCTATATTGAAAGAAGGAAATCATAGTAGTAAGAAAGTGGTGTGCAATTCCTTGCATATCCACACCACTTCTATATTTATTGACATGAGCTGCAAATACCAAAAAACCTTTGGAATTAATATAAATTTGAATTGTATCAAAATCAAAAACTGAATACAAAATGATGAATGAAAACAGTTTACACTTACAATCAACATGGAAACCAAAAGTCAATTCAATATATTTCTTATCATCTTCGACGAGTGTTGCCTTTGTTGTAACAATGGATAAAATTTTGAATGGGAGGCCTATAAACTGATGAATATCAGCTGGGTCGATACCAAATTGAAAAAATCATTCTTCGTTCACAGTAACATTAAAGAGGCCATCCTCTGTATTGTACGTGGAGAAAAGGTAGTTCAAAATATCTTGGTCTATTTTGAAATGGGGAATCTTAATGAGCCCACCAAACTCACATGCATCGATCAAATCCTTGTATTCTGTATTTATGCTCAAAACAGTCTGAATGTGGGGGCATAATAAATTCTTGTATTATATCTTGCCATTGGATAGGGCTTGTGGGTTGACCAATGCCTCGTTAGCTGGATTTTCTATTTGTTCTTGGTTTTGAGCTTGGGTTGCACCTACACTTGTAGTTTCCATTGTAGAAAACTGAAGCATGATTGTAGAAGCTTGGAGAAGGTTTATTATACTTGTGATCGACTGTAGTAGCTTGATTTTACCTGAGGAGAATAGAGAAAATTTGGTAGCCGAGAGGTGTAAACATAAAAATGAGGGTCGGTAGGGTATTTATAGGGTAAAATTAGGGTTTCTCAAGCCTTTGGCACGTGCAACAATGAGAATTGTTTACCCGTGTGCCAGAAAGTGTTGTTGTTGTACATCAGTCAACGAGTTTCATTAACACACGATCAGCTACCCTGTTGTCATGTGTCAGCAAAGGATTGTTGACACGTGACAACAACAGTTGTTATCTGAGCATCAATGTCTACAACTTTGTTGACTCTGTGACTCAAAAAAAGTGGGTGAAACTGTCGTACGTTCTGAACAATTGGTAAATTTTCCTTGACACGTGATAACCAAGTTTTGATGATCTTACGTCAATGAAGTATTGTTCCACACACAAAAAAAAACACTTGATGTCGCGCGTCAGAAATTTTTTTTTCTGAAGGCATTTCTGTCAAATATCCTTCAACAACTCTTCAATATCTACTTTTTCTACATCTGCACACTCTTTTCTCCCCTCATGGCACTTATATTTCTCACCCAAATAAAATCAAGAGAAAATGCCTGTTCTCAAGTTATAGATTGGAAAACTCACCTTTACGCGAAAGTGGTTCTCCATGGTAGCATGCCTTCTCAAGGATTTTCCAGGTCTCCATTCTTTACTATGATGGCTTCTTAAAATGATTCCCTCACTATGCCTAGAATATTCCACTTTTTGATTCAACATTCGCAAGGCTAGACACCTTTTCAAACTGGATAGGTTTAGTGCTTGTCTCATGTGCTTTTTAGGATGACATATATATGGATAAGTCCAGGACCTATCTCGTACCTTACGCGTGCATCTTCCGTCTATCTCTAAAAAACCTTATGTTTTTGAATGCTTCATTTTGTTTTCTTGGTAACTCCAGCATTCCTCTTCTACATCTAGGTTTAATGTGTCCACGCACCTTCTAATTCATCTTAGCCAATATTCCCAAGCCTAACATGATGTAAGATAATCTTCATAGTATGAAGTCATACATCATAATGGAATCAAAGTCTTTGATTACTACCATCAAAAATCATTTTATTGCACATACTAAATATTCATATTTATCTACCATACATCTAACCACATTGCTATATAATTATAGAATTAAATAGATAACCGATTTACTTCGACATAATTTTTTAGTGGCCCTCAACTTAAAGTCCAAGAGGCCACTAGGCTAGACAATTTTTGACTAGAATTTCAGGTGAAAATATGCCCTTTGATGTGTGAGTGATCATTATTGCAAGTACGAATGCTCACGCTTCATGTTGAAAATTCTCCTACTTTGTCATGCAAGGGAATCAAGACATGGAGGTGTGGATGCATGTGAACTCTTCGAAAGGAGAGGGATTTGCACTTGTTTGTCCATGGGATCAAACTTTGGAGATGTAAGGGTTGAAAACTAAAAATATTGGTTTTAGGATCACACTTCAATGCGACATGAGATCAGACTTTCATGTTGATTGAGACTTCAACTTGAAGCCCGAGTAATCATGACTATCCTAGATGTAAGAGCCTACATATTACTCTATGCACTAATTTGAAAAATTTGGCTATCATGTATAAGTGTAACTCTTTCTACACATGTTGAATTGGGCTTATGAATGCAAATAATGATCAGCATGAGGAAACCATACAATGATCACTAGGATAGCTCAATACATTCTTATAGTTCTACCTAGGGGAAAGAAGCTAATGATCATGCATTAGCTAATGTTTTTATAGAGGAAATGTGAAGTGTAGACTAGTTATAATAAGATATGAAGTCAGATGAGTTGTATGAACTCCTTGATAGTAACCATGAGTAGAGAATAAATATATCACATACAACACATAGTAAAATGCAATTCTCATATCAGGATTCTATAATATCATGGAAGAGGTATAGGAGGTTGTTGGTACCTAAATTGATTCTCCCTCAGAACGTTGAGCAACATCATAGATTTGGACAGGAAGTTTAGAGAAAAGCAGAGCACGTTGTGTATCATTTTGTAGCTAGGGAAGAAATGCAGCTTGCTCTTTATCACTCAGATGTGGAGAAATGGGTAGCACCCTTAAGAGGATTTGATCTATCCTCACTACTTTATGGTTGTGCCTTTCAACCAGGGTGAGAGGACCCTTTTGTAGCCTGCTATTTGTGGAGGAGATGGAGATGTCCTTCTTTGCAAAGTTATTAAGAAGACCTTGAAGAAAACATGATCAATACAACAAAAATCTAACTCTCACGAGTTATCACCCTAGATAATGGAGATATTTTCTAAGCAAGGTTCAGGCTACTAAAGACAATGAAAACTTGATTGCTTCTACATGTTTTGGTAATAGAAATTATGCATTTGTAAACACACAGGACAAACAGGGGTAGTATGGGTAGGATTGGTTGTTTTTAAATGAATTTTGGTGGGAGGTGAGGCAGAATGAACTTGATTTGCCAAATCTTTGAGATATTTTACAAAAATGGAAGGCTTGATCAACATAATGCTTCAGAACATACTATAATGTTCCTTTAACAAGAAGGTGTGCTTCAATGGAGGCCCAGATTAGCACATTTTCACACAATTTTTAAGAATTCAAAATGAAGGCTCAAATTGAAAAACTTAATTGAACATTATCAACCTCTGTTTTATCACACCTAAGATACCCTCAAAGGATAACAAACAATCTTATCATCATGCTAGGAGTAAAGTGATTTTAAATTTTTTTATTTCACTATCAAATGAAAGATCTTCTGATAAATGAAATTACTAAATGCCACCAAACTATCACAAGATAAGATCTTGTGTGATTCATAAGATTTTAATGTAAGATTGCAATGGGAACAAGAAAAACTATTTGCAGACATTCAGAAATGAAACGAAGACACAATTTTTCTCAAAATCAACACAGAGATTAACTCAAATTTGATTAAATTCATCAGTAGGGGAAAGTTTCTAGAACAATCTCAGAGCTTTTCAATGGTTGTACACTTGCAACCACCTTGACATGATCAAATTTAACACAAAATAAATAAACAAGTTCCTCAGATGATTTCTCAGAAAGATGGGCTCTGTCAAAATTTTCCTCTTAGGAATTAACTTCTGACCTCTAACACTCCAAAAACCATTTTGCACGAAAAAATTCATGCAATTTATAACATTTAATCTACAACAGAGTTTTCCCCCAAAATCCAAAAACATTCAAAGCACCATTGTTTGCTATGTTACGATTTTGATTGTGATTCCCAGAATTAGATTTGCAAAAAGTTGTCAGGTGCTCAGAGGAAAAATCTCTTCAAATATTTCTAGCATTAAATTCTTCATCTAGTAAGTCACTCTTCATCTTCATTCGCCAACTACTTCCTCCTCTAATCAAATCGAATCTAATAGTCAAATCTGGTTCCTCACCTTGCATGGTCTCTTGCCGAAGGAAAGAAAAATTAGAAAATCAGATCGAATCCAATAGTCAAATCACATCTTAATAGTAAAAGACGATATTCAGATCTTTCCCCACCAAACTTAATCTTTAATGTGAAAGATATCAAATTAATTAATTTTCCTCTTCATTTGGCATGTATGAGACACCAAGAAATGATAAAAAACCATAAAAATTCACATCCCCAGGAGCTTTGGAGAAAAAATGGTAGAAAAATCAGATACAGATGCATAGTTGCCATTGATTTCCCTTTTGAATTTGGACCGTCCACGTGGGAGATCTGAGTTAAGATGGACCTGGGTGTTTTTTTTTTACTTTTTACACCTTTTGGGAAAAAATGCAAAATTTCTCATTTTACTCCGCCCCTCTGCCTTTGAAAAATGGGCCTGACATGTATCCAATGTGGGTCCCAAAGGAAACCGTGCAGCTCAATTCTGCTATTTCACCTCTGTTTTTGGAAAAAGGAAAATTTTCCAAATTTTCCCCGCAGCTCTGCCCTTCATGCATTTAGTTTCTGATGTGGGTCCCAATGGAACCACGCTTCCTTCTTACACTTTTAACTCCTTTTTTCATAAAAGGAAAATTTTCCAAAGTTCCCCTAAAATTCCACACCTTCGCCATTGACTGAAGCATATTTGTACTATTCTTTGTCAAAGGCTTGCATAGTCATTTTGATGACTTTAATATTGTTGACAATAAGGGGCAAAAAATCCAAGTTGCCTCCTATTCCCCACCTCCCCGCCTTTTGACTTTTCAAACCACCACGCATCTCAATGGCACATCTTGAGATGGTCCTGAAAAGTAGAGACCCCAAACAAGTGCGGGCTCATCACGTGTCTCATTCTAGCATAGTGGAGTCTATTTTCTAAAAAGTTCAGGAAAGTTCAGTTGAAAGTGCCATGTGTCTGAAGAGTTCGAGACATGTCTTCTTCAGGTCATTGAAAAGTTTGAGTAAAAAGGTAAAGTGAGCGGAAGCCTCTAAGTGTCCTCATGTTGCTTCTTCAAAATAAAATTCAAGGTACGGCTGGTCCCCAGGTAACATGCTAAGTAAAGGAAGGCTGGTCCCTCCATGTGTCTTTATGGTGCAACTTCAAGATGGTCCCCAAAGTTAGATACTTTGAATGAGAACGTGGGCTAACCAAATGTCCCATGAATAGCTAGAAAATTTCTTTAAAAAGTTTAAGTGATTCAGATGGAGAGCCGGTGGAAGCCTCCACATTGTCCCTCTATGAGATCACAATTGTTAAGGTGGGACCCTAAGGTAGATCCTCAAATGAGCGCCAGCCCACCACATGTCCATGGCCTACACCAAAACTATACAGACAATCTGCATAAACATTTTTTTTCTAAGTGTAAGAAAAGTAGCATTTTAAATCCTCCACGTGTCCCCCCAGTGCAACTCCAAAGCCAAACCAAAAGGCTGAGTCTTCAAATGAGCGTCGTTCCTCCATGTGGACAAGTTTTAGGTTAAAACTTAATCCACAAAGTTTTTAGAGTGTCCCTGTCAAGCCACATCCAACCAAAAAGGGCCACATTTCTACTGATGCAGAGACATAAATTTGACGGGTAAAAACACATTCGTTAAACCATAAAAGTGCAGGAAAACCACCATTTGGACCTGGAGATGAAATTTTCTTCAAGGACAAAGAATTTAGAAATTTTACAAGGTTCAAACATACATCCTCTGAGCTACATCCATTGACATGTTTCCTCAGGTATTTGGGAAAAAAAATTATCAGGGATAACAACACATGACTGTGGAAAATTGAAGGAAATGAACAACCCGATTTTTACGCCCAATTGACAGACACCTTCAACATGTAACCTAAGAAATGCACAAAAAAATTCTAGATTGTTAAGTGATCTTTGACCAAGGAAGGGACTAATCATGGCAACCAAATGGAGAACAGAGTCTTCAAGCACCAACACAAGGGAGATAAAAAAACGTGACAGAGAGCCGCAAAAGTCACCAGGGATTTTAATGGCAAAAGGGGCAAGACTAATTTGAGCACGAATATCTCTTGACACATTAACTCCTCCTGACAAGGTGATATCACTCTTTCTTCAAGCTCAGGGAACCACTATCCACCCCTATTTCTACTCAAAGTACTTGCTCATTCGCTTAGAAATGCTTATTTAGGAGAATAAAAATGGAAAATCATATCGAGCCCAAGATGTCAGACCATTTTAATGGAAAAAGATGTCTCCACATCTCCTCCACCAAGGGTACTTAGATAAAAATTTGAAAATTAACTAACTCCTCTCTACCTCCTGACATGTAGGAAATATAAAGAAATCATTGAATACTTTCGCACTTCACTATGCATGTTTCATGGATAAAATGGGGGGACACAATCAGATTCAGACTCTCAGGTTGCCATTGCAATCTTTACTATTTAATTAAAGGTTGTCCACATGGAATGATGTCATTTTAAGATGTTCACCTAAGATGTATCTTCTTTGACTTTTCTACAACTTTTGGAAAAATGTAAAATTCTTCATACTAATGTTAAATTTTTCACTTCCACCCTTGAGAAATGAGCCTAACGCATATCTCCTTTTATGTGTGGACCCAGTGGAACCATGAACTTCCTGTTTTCGAACATGGGGCACATCTGGATTTACTATCCTAAAAGGAAATTTTTCCAAATTTCCTCCGAGGGTCCACACCTCCACCGTTGACTGTATCCAAGCTTTGACACTTTCCTTTATCAGATAGCTTGCGGGTCTAGCTTATTTTAATGTATCATAATAAGTATTTGATTTAATCAGCAGAGAAAAAATGCAAGTTACACAATTGATGGTTCACCTCCCACCTCTTACACATTTTCAAAGCCAACCCTAACCTCCTTCTTATACGGGCTTGCGGAAAGCCATAAAATGATTAAGTATGTGATTAATCAAATGTTGATCACAGGTGGAGGTAAAAAATCCATATAAAACCTCCGATGAGTCAGTGACTTCCCCACCCCTTTGACTTTTCAATACTGGATGAGGGTTTGAAGTCTAACAATGGTGCATCATTGAGTTCACATCTCCTAAAGGTTGAGGACCTTGAATGAGCGAGGGATCGCCACGTGTTGTTATGGCACAACTTCAAAAAACCTTGAGGTTTCAAAATGATTTCGCGGGGGCACACTTCCATTTTATAAGGGTATTATATCCATTTTTCCAAGAAGGGAACATATTATTTCAAGATTACCTGTTGAAGGACCTGCATCAGTTTGCCATTAGCTTTTCCATGTGGAGAATCTTATGGGGTCAGAGGTAATGACTTTCTTTCCTACCTCTTAAAATTTTCTTTAATCGTGAAGCTTGGCGGGGCCGCGGGGTGAGTTCAAAAACCTATTTTATCTAGAAACAGTAATTGCACTTCATGTGAATGGAAATTCTGAAGTTCAAGAAACAAACCGACCACGTGCCCCATCTACATTCAGATTTGAAGCCATGTAAAGCATGAAAATAACCAAGTCGATAAATAAGTGGAGCCACGGGACAAAAATTTGCCTTATTTCTAAGAAAGAAAAAATTGACAAATGTCTGTAAAGCATTTGACCCGCCGTGCACTCTGACAAACCAATTAGATGGAAATACATTTGGGGTTTGTTGGTACCCAAATTTGTTCTCCTTTTAAAGGCCAAACAGTAACATCATGGATTCAATAGGGACACTTAGAGGCAGATAGCTCATTAAATGTATGTCATTTTGTAGTCCAGGGAAGCAAGTCTAGCTGATCCCTTTCAGCACTTGGATTTTTGGAGAGGAGTGGATAGCATCATAAAAAGGATGTGATCTGATCCTACCTATTTTAGGTTGTTCCTTACAACCGTGGTAAGAGAACCTATTTTGTAACCTCTTGTTATTTGAAAGGAGATACAGGTAAATCCTTTCTTTTGCATAAATTTTATAGAGAAGGCCTTGGGGAAAATAAGATCAACACACCAAACTATGACTCTCACGAGTTGTCACTTCCAGATTATGGATATATTCTCACAGCAAGGCAAAGGTTACTAAAGACATTTGAGAGTCTAATTATTTCTGCATGTTTTCGTAACAGAAGATTATGCATTTGCAGTACACACATGACAAACATAGGGGTATTATGTGTAGGATTTGTTGTTTTAAACAATTAATTTTGGTGGAAGGGGAGATAGGATGGACTTGGATTCACTATATCCTTGTGAACAGCTTACGCAAAATGGAAAGATTCAGATCAACAAAATGCCACTAGAAAATTTAAACTACTTTCTTTAACTAGAATATGTGCTTCAATGGAGGCCTAGATCAGCACTCTTTTCACACAACCTGTGGGATTCTGTCATGAAGGTTTGAGTAAGAGGACCCAATAAAGCACCAAGATTTAAGACCAAGTCACACCTAAGGTACACTCAAGAGGCTAACAGATAATTTCCATCAACACAAATGAAAGAAAAGTGATTTTAAATCCATTTACCCCATTCCCAGATGAAGGCTCTTTTGAGAAATAAAATTACAGATGCCACTAAACTATCATAAGGACTGAGACCTATGTGATTGGACTATATTCTGGTACAAGATTGTAATAGAAATAAATAAATACTACCCGTATGCATTTAGAAATGAAATACAGATACACTTTACTCAAGATTGACACAGAATAACTCAAAGTTTGATCTAAATTTATCAGCAAGGGAAACATTTCTAAAACAATCTCAAAGATTTTCAATGGTTGTACACTTGCAACCACCTTGACATGATAAAATTTGACACAAAGAGAGATATACCAAGCTTCTCTAGACGGACTTCTCAAAATGGATGGGCTCTGTCAAGCTTTTTCTACTTGGAGAAAATCAATCCTGATCTTTCTGAAAACTCCCAACCATTTACACAATGAATTTGTGCCCTTTATAGCATTTTCCAATAGATCCCCTTCCTCCCAAAAGATCCAAAAACTTTAAATTCACCAGTGCTTGCCATGATCACTTTCGTGATTCGCAGGAATCAGATCTGCAAAAAGTCTCCAGGTGCTCGAGGGGGAAAATCTCTTCGAATTTCTTCCCGCATTAAAATTGTTTCTCTAGGCACAACACACTTTCTATCCATTCGCCAACCACTTCTACCCCATATCAATCAAGTCTAGTCTCCTTACATGCTCATTAGAATAAAAATAGAAAAACCAGATCAGGCTTGAGAGTAAAGATCAATTTAATGGCGACAAGATGTCTTCCAAATCTCTCCCACCAAACTCTAGATATCAAAATTAACTACGCTTCTCTATCTTGGTGTGTAGAAAATAGCTAAGAAATCATGAAGACTCACACTCCCATGCATGTTTTACAAAAAAATGGGGGGAAAATCATATTTAGACACTCTCAGGAGTCGTTGATATTTGATTTAAATGTGGGCCATCCACATGGAAGATGCAAATTTAAAACAGGCTCTGGCGGATTTCCTTTGACCTTTTCTGACAACTTTTGAAAAAACGTTGAAAAATTTCACTATTTTGTCCCTGCACCTCCACCTTCTGAAGAATGGGCCTGACATGTGTCCTGAGGTGGGCCCCAAAAGAAACGCGGCCCAAATTTATGCCATTTGACCTCTCTTTTGGAAAAAGGAAAAAATTTCCAAGTTTTCCCCGCAGGTCCGCCCTTGAGAAACACTTCTGACATGTGTTCTAATGTGGGTCCTAGCAGGAACCTTGCAGGTAAATTTTATGCCATTTGAACACCTTTTCCCTATAAAGAGAAATATTTTCCACTTTTCCTCCAAAAGCTTGCACCTCTGTTGTTGACCAGGGAAAAACATTGACTAGTTTCCCATGTGGGCCTCAGTGCGAACCACGCTCCTTTGCTATTTTTAACCTATTATCCCAGCAAAGAGGTGAAAAGATTGAGTTGCCTCTGATGGTTCGCTTCCCGGCCCCTTATGAATTTTCAAATTACCACATGTCACCATGATGCACTTTGAGACGGTCTCAAAAATTTGATATCTTGAACGAGCGTGGGCTCGCCACGTGTCCTGCTCCAGTAAAATTTGTTTGAAGGTCATTGAAATAGTGGAAGGTAACACTTGTCAAGTTCTATTGAAAAATTACTTTTGGCGGTTGAAATGTCTAAGTAAAATGCAAAGTGAGTGGAGTGCCCCACGATGGTCTAGCCTGGTCCCACTTCTTTAGAATAAAACTCAATGGCTGATCCCCGAACATGCGCATTTTCTCCATATGTATCCATGGCATAACTTCAAGATGGTGTCCAAAAGCGGAGACCCTAAATGAACACAAGCTCGCCAGCATGTCTGGTTCCGCCAAACTATTTCCATGGCTATATAAAAATTTGTCTAAGTATGGGAAAGCAACGGAAGCCTCCACATGTCCTCCTAGCACTACTCCAAGGTAAGGCCCAAAATCAGATGCTTCAAATGAGCGTCATTCCTCCATGTGTCTTGTAATTCCCAAAAACCCTTTGAAATTTATCTAAGTATGGGAAACCTAGCGAAAGCCTCCACGTGTCTCTTTCCTACCAATCCTCCACAGTGTCCTCCTGGCACTACTTCAAATCCAAACCAAAAATTTAATTCTCAAACAAGTGCCATTCCTCCACATGGAAACATTTTAAAAATGAGGCTTTTCATGAAATTTTCAAAGTATTGAGCTGATTTGCATGGTGCCACATTTCGTTTTTGACTGAATGATGTAAATTTGACTAGGAAAAACACCTGTCAAACCTCAAAACATAGAGAAACATTCATTTGAGCCATAAAATGAGGTTTTCTTCAAGGAAAGAGAATTTAGACTATTGCACGACTCAAACATGATCCCTAGGGACACACCAACTCATTTTTCTTTGAGTATTTAGGGTAAAAACGAAAGGGACAACAAATTCTTACATGTGGAGAATGGAGAAAATGGGAAAACATGATTTTTGAAGGAATAGAGCATGGGAGACCCCTAAATATAGAGATTTTTCAGAGGAACAAAGGAACCATGAGACAAATACAGACCCACACATGATCCTTGACCCATGGGGTATACTAAAAATGGAAATAAGACTAGCCAAACACAATATGGGGAAGGATAAAATGACAGAGACTGTGAATGAATAATTTTTCAATTAGGCATAGATGGGGTGAGACCGCGTTTGAGCACCAAAAGGTGCCACATTCACTATCGATGCAAGGATGTAAATTTGACTGGGAGTAAACACGCGTTAAACTATAAAATGTAGAAACACATGACCATTTGAGCATGGGGATGAAGTTTTTTTCCAAGGATAGAGGATTTAGAAATGTTGGAAGGCTCAAATACGCTCCTTCATAGTTACATCCATACATTTTTCATCAAGTAATTTAGGGGAAAAATGACAAGGGCAACAAATCTTGATTGTAAAAAATAGAAAAGAATGGGAAAGCACAAGTTTTTGAGATGAATAGAGGATGGGAGACCCAAATTTTAGACCTCTTATAGAGGAAAAAGAGAAAAAAGGACACAAACCATAGATCCATAAATGATATTCGAGCCTGAAGGACAAGATTAATTATGGAAACAAAGGAAAGTAAAGACTTCCCAGGCACAACACAGGGGAAGATAGAAATGTGACAGAGGTTGTAAATCAATGGATTTTCAAAGGAAAAATGGGGTGACACTATTTTGAGCACTAACATCAGCTCTAACTTGGGGATGGGCATTCCCTATGAGTGCCATAAGAAAAACTAGCAAACCAAGTGCCAAAAATATCCATTAAGCAATGGAGTTATCTCATGCAGAGTAGAGAAACAGAGCCATCTCCCAAAAAATGAAACAGAGAAAGCTAGAAATCAACAAAATAGGTCACCAAGGACCAGAATGAGTAAAAAACACATAAAAAAGGAAATAAACAAGCAGCTATGCACTGTACAAAATATGTTTATGCCTTGATTCTAGAGGAATCAATCTAAGAAATGCTTCAAATGCCTACCATTAACAGGAATTTCAAGCAATAGCTAACCATCCAAATCCTTCAAGAAGAAGGTGTGTTCACCAATTCTACTATCAATTGAGTAAGGGCCCATCCATAATGAGTCAAATTTTCCATTATTTCCCTTATCTTCATTTCCTGTTATCCCATATCAGCACAAGATCTCCAATATTGAAAGCTCTGGGAGTGACCTTCTTGTCAAATAACTTCTTCAGCTTTTATTTAAACTTTACATGACTCTGGTGGGATGCCCTTCACTCTTCATCAAGCTAAACAATTTGATTAATGCAAGCATCATAATAACTTACCTCCTAATCCTGTAGCCATTGAATGAAATTGATGTGAAGATAGCTGCATATGAAGGGGCAGCAGGGCCTAAGTTCCATATACCAACTCAAATGGACTCTTTCTCATTTAACTTTCTTGACAGTGATTCTATCAACCCAAACAACAAACTTCAACTGTTCACACCACTTTCTTTTTATTCAACTCCAAGGTTCTTCTGATAATATTTAGCAAGTTTTTATTACTCAGACTCAGCTTGTCCATTTCCTTGGGGATTGTAATTAGAGGCCTATGTGTCAAGTTGATCCCATAATATTTGCACATTGCCACTAGAGGTTTAGCTCTAAAACTCATGGCATTGTTAACTACAATATTGACTGGCACCCCAAACTTGTAGATAATATGGTTCAATAGAAAGTCCATGACAATTTGGTCTATTTCCTTCTTAGTGGGGATTTCCTTAACCCATTTAGTAAAGTAATCAGTGTCTATAAGAATCCACGTATGGCAAGCACTTGAAGGGTCTAAAATCTCACCAATGAAATCCATTCCCCATTGCTTGAATGGAGCTTCAATTGATACAAGCTGCAAAGGAAATGAACCTGAAGCTTTCAGTATTCTAGAGAAGTGCTGACAACTCTCACATCTTCTAACCAAAAATTTTGTATCCTTGAAGAGAGTAGGCCACCAATAACCAACCCTCAGGATCTTGTGTGTTGTGAATCTTATAGAAAAATTCCCCCCATAAACTCCTCCATGGAGATCAACAATTATCTTGGGGGCTTCTTCTTCAGTAATGCACCTTAAAGGACTCCTTCTAGGTTCCTCCAGGCTAACCCATAATCAATAATGACATATTTCTGGGAAGCCAAATTAAGGGCTCTTTTCTGATTCCGACTTAAATAGTCAGGGCCGTATCAGATGTCTGTGATAAAAAATTACATATTTGTACCACTCAGAACTCATCAACCTTTTCAAAAACACCCGCCCTTTCTTCTTCTACCTCATTTACCTCAATAATTTGCAAGTTGCTCTCAGCCATAAGCTTAGCCAAGCCCAAACCTCTCACCAAATTCATGGTTTGGATATCCATATTATATTATTGCAACTTGTTCACCCACCTGCACCTTTTTCTTGAAACTTCCATCTCTGATAAAATGTCTTTCACCATGGCGTAGGGAACATAAGCAACAATCTTAGAACTCAAAATGTAAGGCCTAAAAACCTTTGCTACTTTTACCAAGGAAAATGCTTTTTTCTCCATAATAGTTTACCTCAACTTAGCCCCTTACAAGGACTTACTCAAAAAGGCAATTGGCCTCTCAGCCCCCCTAACAATCCTTCTGTAGTAGGATAGAAGCAACAATGTTCTTTGAAGTAAAGGAAAATAGTTGGAAAGGCTTCTTATAGTCTGGAGCTTCTGGAACAGGTGCATGATTTAGTTCCTCTTTAATCCCATTGAAAGTCTGGATGACATCCTCCTCCCACTTGATGACCTTATCCTTCTTTAACATGGAAGTGATTGGAATGGTCAACTCAAAAAATTTCGATATGAATCTCCTGATGAATTTTATCTGCCCAAAGAAGGACTGAATTATTTTCTTGGTTCTTGAAATTGGGACCTTGCTGATGGCCTCTACCCTTTGTGGATCAATAATCACCCCTTCTTATGACACAATGTGAACAAGAAACATTTCCTTCTGCACTACAAAATGGAAC
The DNA here is from genome assembly GCA_019776745.2 of Taxus chinensis. Taxonomy (NCBI): domain Eukaryota; kingdom Viridiplantae; phylum Streptophyta; class Pinopsida; order Cupressales; family Taxaceae; genus Taxus; species Taxus chinensis. Next base: position 35,456,425 of record CM034151.1, read on the forward strand.
TTCTTTGGATTGAGTAAGATTCCATATTCTCTACATCTTATCAACATCTTCTCCAAGTGTAGCAGGTGATCACTTCTCTTCCTGGAAAATACACTCACATCATCTTGGTAAACAACAACAAACTCATTGATGTAACCAGAAAAAGAAACATCCATTGCTCTTTGAAAGGTATCTCTAACATTCATCAAACCAAAGGGCATCCTAACATACAGATACATTCACCAAGGAGTAGTAAAGGCTATCTTGATCCTTTTTGATACCTTCACCACAACTTGGTTATAACTAAAGAAACCATCGAGGGTGGAGAGAAATTCAGAACTAGTCACTAACTGCAGCATGTTTTCCATATTTGGTAAAGGATAATTATCCTTCATTGATGCTCTATTTAGATTCCTAAAATATACACACATCCTGATATCACCATTATTCTTTCTCACTGGTACTAGGTTTACAACCAAAGAATAATATCTTGTGGGATGAATAATCCTTCCATCTCTAAGATTATTTAGTTCTTCTTGAATTTTGAGAGATAGAAGTGGATTGATTGGCCCTTGTTTCTCCCTGAATGGCTTTGCATTAGACTCCAAGGGAATCACATGTTGAAACAGGTCCTCACTATATGCTTTTAATTCAAAATAAGTCCAAGCCATGCAACCTTTGTATTTATTCAACAATTGGATGTATGAATGCTTATCCTCTTTGCTGAGATTGCTGCCTAACCAAATTTTTCTTGGCTTCTCCTTCATACAAAGATCATGCTCCTCAACATCCCTCAAGGCTGCCATATGTCTATTAATAATACAATCAGCATTATCAAAATTTGAATCAAGAGCAACCAACCCTCTAGGAATGGTATTGGTATTTAGCTAGATGATGCCCTTGCCAAATGAGGTTTCCTTCCCCTCTATCGCACATACCATTGGCTCCCAATCAATGCATTTTGATAAGAAAACTCTCCCTTATTCTGCAAAGAATCTTCGTGATCTGAATCATCATCATCAAAAACCTTCCAATGTTTAATGTTGTCAGGGACAGAGGGTATTTTCAATACCTCAACATCAAATTCACAATATGGGGACATTGCACAATTTTCAAAATGAGACCCCAACACTATAAGATTTTCTGGACCAAGTCATTGAACTTCCTATCATGATGCATAATGTTCAATGAATCAAACATCTCAATGAAATCCCAAACTGCATGATTGTATTGTTTCATTCACTGATTTTTTTGTGGCATACAGTTTTGTTACTTGTTTTACAATTAATTATGAGTCTACCTTTACAATGATTTCCTTAACACCATATTTCCAAGCAATTATTAAACCCATCAATAGTTCCTCATACTCAGCAATGTTGTTAGCTGCACTCAAAGTTGAGTTTGAATGAGAAAAAACAAATTTTTCCTGACCTAGAGAAAGCAAGAAAAACACCAGCACCATTCCCAAACTTGGAGCAAGCTCCATAAAAAAATAGATTCCAAGGAGATCCCGACTTGTTCAAGACACCTGCATTCCTCAATCTTGTGCTCCTTTCCATCAGAAAATCCTACAAAGTTATGAGCATCAACATTTGTGTACAATACTTCATAGGATGTGTTGTTGGGATCTTCAATAAGGTGCAACATCTTCTTTTCCCCATAAAATCTGACAAGGATGCCCTAAATTTTGATGGTGGCATAGGACATGTCTATTTGGAAAATCCCACCAACACTTACAGCCCATTTTCTAGACAATAGCATGACCCCACTTACCTGGGCAGTCAACAATGACAACATCAAGTTTTAAGTTTTTTACCTAGGTAAGCTGTAAGCTATACCACTAAACCCTTCACACATCCCAATACTGAGCACTTCTTTAGATTCCATGGCAAGTGAACTTTCCCATATGCTATTGTTACTTTGATATTCATAGCTCGTTCATGAATTCTAGAGGCATGACATTACATGATGCTCCTGAGTCAAACATGCAGTTGTGGAGTAGTCTGTCCTTAATGATCAAAATGGTGATAGAATGGATCCACATTCAGCTAAGGATCCACCAAGGATGTCCCCAAATAGACCTCAAGTGGTTCACCTAATTCCTCCAATGCTAGTGGTGTCTTTAACTCTTCAATGATTGGAGGATTCTCCATAATGTTTACATTTCTGCCTAGGGCAGCCTTCTCTTCTTTCAACTCCCAAGTATTCGAGTGCTCTCTTTTTGTGGTCAGGAATCCTAATAAACTCAACAATTGGAAGAAAGACTTTGATTTGACTTAAGACTTGGGAAATATCATATGGGACAATCTTTGGCAAGGCAGTATTAGAAGGAAAACTGACCACACTCACTAGGTGGTACAAGATAGGTGGTACAAAATTTTTGACAACTTGGGCATGAGGAGGGGTATGATTTTTGTTTGGAACTGTAGGGCATTTGGCAGATGCATATTTCTTAGGATGACTCTTTAGGAATGTTTGAAAGTAAGGGGTATTTTTTCTTGGCTTGAGGCCCTGTCCCTTTGATAACCTTACTTCTTGTGTTATATTCCTATTCTTGAGCAACAACAACATTCATCAATAATTGTCTATCTTCCTTAGATGTGATTCCTCCATCATACTTCTCTATCATTAGAGCCTTTAAATATTTGAAGTCAGTATTGGGAAATTCAAAAGATTGCACAGTAACTACTTCTAAAGTATGAGAGGGAGGAAATATAGGTACCCTATGAATGCAGTCCTAAAAAATGGCAGCAATCCGGGCACTTATCACCTCAGTTGAAGTTTCCCCTTGTTGTGAGCTCGTGGAAGAACCCATCATGTAGACATCATTATCATTATCATCATCAGCTTCTTCTTCTTGCTGATCTTCTTCACAAGGAGCATGGGGCATGAAACATCTATCACACCAATAAATGAAATATGTTTCCTCCACAACAACAACTTTGGCAGCCAAAGGATCTAGCACCATTCTATTTTCCCTACCTTGGGGCTAGCCTATTTCCAAATCCAATAGGTCCCTTTCCTCTGTCATCAGATCTTTGGTGATTTGTAAACCTATCTTGGTTATGTTTCTTGTGTTGACCTTGTGAGCTCTGCCCAATTCCCTTCTCAGCCTAGGCTAGTTTGTAGGAAATTTCTTTGACAGCCCCTACCAAAGTTTTCACAACCTCCTCCAAATCAGCAGCCTTACTTGTCTAAGGTTTTTCTGGGTTAATTCAGCTTTACACCCTCCCTCTTTGGAGGCTTGCCAATTGCCTTGATGTTATTCTCTATTTGCAGAGCCATGGTGAAGGCCTACCTCAAATTTGTGGGGTTTTTGTCTCTTAAGTAATATGAAGCCTTTTTATCAAATGCATCAACAATATTTGATCAAACATGACTCATCACATGGCCTTATCCTAACAGGTAATCTCCTCAAGGTCTTATTAAACCTTGTGTTGAAATCATGTACTGACTCATTAGGATTCTTTTTTATGTTTTCAAATTCTGTCAAAAGAAACCTAGGGTCAGTTCTATCACCATACTACAATCTAAATGCATTGCTCATCTCAGTCCAAGAATCAATAGAGTTATCTGGCAAATTATTTATACCAATCCCTAGCATCTTCTTCCAAGATTATGGATAAACAACTTGATATATACATCTTCATGTTCAATCTAAAAATCTTCCATCATATTGATAAAAATCTTTAGATGTTGATCACCATTTATAGCATTGTTTCCTTGGAACTTTGGTATTTTGTTCCTTACATCTTGAGGAACTGCATTCCCACAAAATTTATAGGTCCAAAGTTGTTTACAACAAAAGGAGGTCTAGGTGGGGGCTGGGCCATGTTGATTCAAGAAGGTGAACCTGGAGGGGTAAAAAATTGATAAGGGGTAGCGGGTCCTTGGAACACGAGTATAATTTTAAAAATCGAGATCCCCCAAAGGCCTTGTTTCCTTGGAAATCCCTATTAACCTCAGAAAAGACAGGTGCAGAATGAAAAGCAAACCTTTCAAAATCAAATGAAGGCCCTTCTCTCCAGCTAGAGAATTCAATTCCACAAAGAGGCTACCTGATTCAGAATCACTTGAATAACAGTCTTCAATGATAGGCCAATCACTTTCATCAATGGAGATCCCTCTTCTTGTATGTTGTTCTCCCACAACTCTCCAGGATTTTCTTCCTTCTGATTTTTCTTTTCCTAGCTCTGGAAATAATGTCCTAGCAGGATCCCTAGCAAAGAAATATCTTCTTCCTTCCAGCTTTGCAAAGTATTAGTAGTAAATCTCACTTGACAGAGATTTTAAGACACTGATTACTCATTAAAAATCATATCAACAAGGAATCGCCACTAAGGATTTCAACCTTAGCTATGAAAATTCACTAAATATGATCTGTCAAATGTCTGTCAATGCTGGAAACTGGAAATGGAAAGATTATGAGCCTTACTTTACCCAGATTTATCAAATGGAAGATAATGCACTAGGTGTGAACACTGAAAGAATTACACACATAGCACTTCAAGCATACAAGAAGTGCTTTACTAGCGCTTGAATGTGAGCTGCAGTCCCTGACAACGGTGTCAGAAGCATGTTGACGGGCCAAATAGATATGAACTGGCAGTGAATCAGTGAATTATTCTCAGTGATGTAATTTAGTTCCCATCAATTTAAAATAATCACCGGTAGCAATGGTGCCATAAGCGTGTTGGTACCCAAATTTAATCTCCTTCAAAGGGACAAGAAGCATCATGGATTTAACGGGACACTCAGAGGTAGATAGATGATTATACGTGTCATTTTGTAGCCAGGGAAGCAATCTATCTGATCTTTTAGCACTCAGTCTTTGAAAAGGAGTGGGTAGCACCTTAAAAGGATGTGATCTGATCCTAACTATTTAAGGTTGTGCCTTTCAACCAAGGTAAGAGAACCTATTTTATAACCTCTGTTATTTGAAGAAGACTGGTAATGTCCTTCTTTTAATGAAATTTTATAGAGAAGACCTTGGAGAAAATATGATCAACACACCAAATCTGACTCTCACGAGTTGTCAAATCTAGATTGTACAGATATTTTCACAACAAGGCACATGTTACTAAAGACATTTGGGACCCTGATTGTTTATGCATGTTTTGGTGATGAGAATTATGTTATTGGCATACACACATGACAAACAAGGGGTAGTATGTGTAGGATTAGTTGTTTTAAATGACATTTTTGGTGGGAGGTGAGGATAGAATGAACTTGATTTCGTACTAGATCCTTGAGAAATCTTACAAAATGGAAAGTCTAAACCAACAGAATGCTACAGGATAGCTAAAATGTTCCTTTAACAAGAATATGTGCTTCAATGGAGGCCCAGATCAGCACCTTTTCACACAACCTACAAGATTCTAACATGAAGGCTTGAGTTAGAGAACCTAACAAAGCATCAAGATCTAAGAAAAATCACGCCTAAGGTACACCTAAAGACTTACAGGACAATCTCTTGTCAAACAAATGAAAGAAAAGTGATTTTAAATCATTTATTCCAATCCTAGATGAAAGCTCTTCAGAGAAATAAAATTGTAGATGCCACTAAACTATCACAAGGATTGAGGCCTGTGTGGTTGAATCAGATTTTAATACAATATTTCAATAGAAATAAGGGAAACTAATCGCATACATTCAAAAATAAAACAAACACATTTTACTCAAGATAACATAGAGTAACTCAAATTTGATTAAATCTATCAATAGGGGAACATTTCTAGAATAGTCTTAGAGATTTTCAACGGATGTACACTTGCAACCACCTTGACACGATAAATATTAATACAAAAAGAGATAACCAGGTTTCTCAGATGGATTCTCAAAAGACAGGCTTTGTCAAATTTTCCTCTTGGGAATTTTCTTCGACCTCTAACACTCCAACCATTTGCATGAAAAAATCATGCCATTTATAACATTTTACACCAAAGTTTTTCCCCCAAAAATCCAAACATTGAGTGTTACATCAGTGCTTGCCATGATCACAATCATGATTTTCAAGATCAAATATGCAAAAAAATTCCAGGTGCTTGAGGGGGCATATCTCATTGAATATCTCCTACAATCAACTCCTTCCTCTAGTAGATTATTCTTTCTTCAATTCACCAACCACTTCCGCCCCAAATCTATCAAATCTGGCTCCTTGCATGCTCGGGAGAAGAAAAACAAAAAAATCAATTGGGCTCAATAGTCAGACCATTTTAATGGCCCGAGATATCTTCCAAATCTCCCCACCAAATTAATATATCAACATTAAATCCCCTCTCTACTTGGCATGTAGGAAATACCAAGAAATCATGAAGACTCACACTTCTAGGCATGTTTCAGAAAAATGGGGAGAATATCAGATTCAGAATCTCAGTTGTCATTAATATTTACTTTGAATTTGGGCCATCCACATGGAAGATTCAAATTTATAACAGATCCGGGGGTTTCCTCTGAATTTTTACAATTTTTGAAAAAATGGAAAAAAAATCACATTTTGTTCCGCACCTCTACCTTTGAAGAATGAGCCTAACACATGTCCTAAGGTGGGTCCCAAAAGAACCGTGACCAAATTCTGCCATTTCACCTCTTTTCTGAAAAAAGGGAAAAAATTTCCAAGTTTTCCACGATAGCTCTACGCCTTTGAGAAATGCTTTTGACATGTGTCCCAATGTGGGTCCCAAAGAAACCATGGATAAATTCCACCATTTGACCCTCTTTTTGGAAAAAGGAACTTTTTCCAAATTTCCCCCGCAGTTCCACCCTTCCGCTTCTAGTTTTCAATGTGGGCCCCAGCGGAACCACGCTCCTTTTATACCTTTAACTTATTTTCCCACAAAAGGAAAATTTCCAAATTTCCTCTACGGGTCCGCACCTCCCACCGTTTGACTGGAGCAAGTTTTGACCCTTTCCTTTATCGAGCTTGTGGGCCATTTTGATGTTTTAATATTTTTGAACCATTAGGGGGCAAAAAATCCAAGTTACCCCCAATGGTCCGCCTCCACGCTTTTTTTTGACTTGTCAAACTACTACACGTGTCACAATGGTGCATCTTGAGATAGTCCCCAAAAGTTGAGATCTTGAATGAGCGTGGGCTCGCCATGTGTCTTAGCCTAGAAAAATTTGTTTGAAGGCTCGAAGCTCAGTGGAAGATGCCAAGTTTCATGGTCCAAGGAAGACTCCTTTGGCCATTGAAAAGCCCAAGAAAAATGTATAAGTGACGTAGAGGCCTCCAAGTGTCCTCCTTGCGTTCCTTCAAAATTGTGAACTCTAAGTTTACCAGATCCCTGAATGAGCACATGCTCGGTTCCTCCATGTCTCCTGGTTTCTCAGCCAAACTATTTTAGCTGCACAAAAGACTAAGTTTTCTATGACTTATGGGAAGCCTAACATGTGTCTCCGTCCCACCAAACCTCCAACGTGTCCTCCCAGACGCTGCTCCAAGGCTCAAACCAAAATGTAGATCCTCAAACAAGCAGTCGTTCCTCCACGTGGACCATTTTTAAATTAAGGTGAGGCCTTTCATAGAAATTTTAAAGTACCTGAGCCGAAGCCGTCGTACAACCAACAAGGTGCCATATCCCATGTCGATGTAAGGATTTAAATTTGACTGGGCGATACACCCCGTCAAAACCGTAAAATACAGAAAAATGATCATTTGAGCCTGAAAATAAAAAGTTCTCCATGGACAAAGAATTTAGAAATGTTACAAGGCTCAAATACATCCATGAGAAACACATCCATTCATCTTTATTCAAGTATTTAGGGTAAAAAATGACAAGGAAAACAAATCCCGACTGTGGAGAATGGAGAATATGGAAGAACCCGAGTTTTTAGACGAACAAAGAACAGGAGACCCAAATTATGGATCTTATCCAAAGGAATAGAGAAATAAGGAGTCAAATCATGGACCCATAGGTGATCTACGACCTCAAGGAACGGATTAAAAAATGGCAACAATGAATAACCAAGCACAACAAATGGGTAAGAAGAAAGTGACAGAGGCCATAAATTGATAGATTTTCAAAGGCAAACTGGGGCGAGACTATTTTGAGCACCAACAGGGTGCATGTTGATAAATTAACTACGCATTTTTGTAAGGGGTATATCAAAATAATCTCTCAGCCAATGGCTAGCCATCCAGTTGGCCCATCAAGATGATTTTCTTATGGAAGTAAGGCTAAAATAAATTGTAGAAGAGTTGCCCATAAAAATGTGTAGTGCATTTGAAGATCCATTGCCTCAAATAGTATACCCAAATTGATATAAATACTCGATATGTAATAGTAATGAATAATTTCTAAAAATACCTTACAACACCTACAAAATCCAAAAGGTAAATTCTAAGCCATCTAGTGCACCAAAGGTAAGGGAAAATGATGAAAAATTAAGAGAACAATTTTTTTCTCAAGTTGAGAAAAAACCTTGTTGTAAGGAAGGATGTTTCTCTAATCTATCTCTAAGAACTTTCAATCACATCTAGAATTTAACTCTAGGTATGAATGAACAAGCCATAAAAAACTTTGTACTTAATACATTCACCGAAAATACTAGCAGTTGTGATCAAGGTAAAAATTTATAACATACTATAGATAAATTGAAGTTATGTGGAAGGGATGTATGCCAAATTCATGGTAGAGATGTCATGCAATCCCGAAAATCACCTAATACAAATACAAAAAATATGTTATTGATGGTGAGTGGAGGGTAGTAAATGGAAATAAATGAAAACAAAAATAAATTACAAACATTATTGCACCTATTGCATTGATATCCAAAATGGTGGAGAAGAATTCTAATACATCCCCACACATGTCTCGTTTAGTGGGACAAGATGGTTCTAAAATAACAAAGAGATTGCTTCCTTCATGTTATTATTTTGCTTGGATACTACAAAAGTGTAACGAATGCCTTTCACTGTTGGACCTTCCTCCAACATCATAGTTGAATCTCATAAAAATATGGCAAGAAAATTTCTCCCATGTTTAATTCACCAAGAAAAACTTCTTCACTAAATGTGACGAGTGTATAGATCTTAAGAACAAACATGTAGCGACCTCATGTCAAGAAACACTGGCACAAATAGATCAACACCAGAAATTACACAATGATTACATTCAAAGTTATCATGCAACTTAATATGCACATAGACTACAATCACAAAAAAATCCTAATAGCTATTTGAGCATTGTACATGACAAAATTGACAAGATGAAAACTACAATACCAAGGACAGACAAAAAAAAAATCAATAATCAGTGCTATTAATCTCCCCTTCACCTTGACTGGTATGCTGACAAATGGGCACAAAATGGGAGGTTTTAGGAACTTTTGTCTCCCTTTTGTTCAATAAGGAGAAAAATTCACAACAACATCATTGGCATTATGCATTTGGAAGCTAGAATAACCACTTACATATCAGTATGGTAGTTTTTTATATAGTAGTGGGATGTCAAAACACCCATTACATGATGCACTGTTGAAAAATTATGCGTATGACAAGTGCAAGGAATACAAGTTGAAAAATGAGGGTGCTCATATAACTAATAATTTAAGTAGATGATCAAGTTCATTTAGAAAAAAACCACCAATTCTCTACTTGCAACTAGATAATGTTGCAAGAGACAACAAAAATTAGAAATTGTTTTCATTTTCATCCATGCTGATAGCTAGAAGGATTTTCAAAAACATCTATGTGATTTTCCTTCTAGTGGGTCACACGCATGAAGACCTAGATGGTATATTCGACTGATTATCAACAACATTGTGCAAATTAGATACATTTTCTTTGCCACAAATAATGGACACTTACAGAACATGCCAAGAGGAGTCCAACACATTCGATCCGTACCTTATCGAGGAAGTCTACGAATTTAAGATCATGGGTATCAACAAACTAAATATGTTTAAATTCCATGTCAAATATAACATTCCCGTCATGGAGTTCAAACGTCAATCATGGATTCCAATAGGTAATGCTCAATTAATATCTGGAAAACATTGGATGATAAACCTTTCTTTCCTAAAGAGGATCCTCCATTAGCACCCTTCAGAGAACTAAAAGAGATGGTAGACATGCAGAGAGGCATTGAGAAATACATCACATAGTGGCAAAAGATTTCAACTGATGGTGGAGCACTATACTAGATTCTAAAGATTGGATATTGGAAAAATGTACTACATGTCATAGATAATCCCTTTGTCAATTGTAGCATGACAAGGAGAGATTGTTTTTGGCCAAAAATAATTCAAGATAACACAATGTATAATTATATAGTGGGTGTACGACATCTTGACGTGGATAGATACTGTAGTCAAAATATCCTTTCAAATAAGGATATATATGTTAGGCCTATTTGTGATAGACCTTGAGAGGCATTCAACGTAGTAGTGAATGTGAATGTTGGGTAGATGATACTAGTAAGACCAGCTGGTGATAATGTACCTATATGGATGGGCAAGGTAGAACTAAAGCTAATACAAGATGTTCATGCAAATACACAAAAGATAAGGGTACATTGGTGGAAACCCACATGAAAAGGAAATAAAGAAATAGAAAGGTACCAAGAATGATTAAAAATAAAAGAAATGGTGGCAAAAATCAAGGGACACATCAGATATTGATATAGATAATGTCATTTAGGCATGGAGTCCAAGTAAAATGTGGAAAGGAAATCAAATTAAAGTACTAAATCGGGGTCATGAAGATATCCCACAATACCTTACACAAATTCAAGAACAATAATTAATACCCTTGTGAGGGAGCAATGCTTATGTAATTTTCTTGAAGGAATTGAATGCTTATGGAAATACATGTGTTCAAACCCATTTCTTCAAAACAACTTGTTTAATGTAGTTTGTAACTCTTTGTTGTTCTTTATGATTTATAGAATGGATAAGCATAAAAGTAGTTGACTTTATTGCATGTAACTTGCATATTTACAATATCGCCGTCATTTTTTATATAGATTTATATAAAAATTATATCAATATATAATATACCTAAAATATCATATAAACATAAATTTGAAATATTTAAATAACTACTATTTTGTATTTTTTAAAGGGCAATATTATAAAATTACCATCATCAAAAAATTGTTTGACAGGCATAGGTGGCCATCAAATTTAAACCTTGGGCTGATGTAACATTGTGGCACCTAGGCTTATGTAACTTAGCGGCCGCTAGGTTTATGTAGCTTAGCATTGGGTAGGCTTATAAAACTTGTAACTGGTAGGCTTATGTAACTTAGTGGCTGCTAGGTTTATGTAGCTTAGCATTGGGTAGGCTTATGAAACTTGCTATTGGTAGGCTTGTGTAACTTTCCATCCAATAGGATTATTTTACCTGACGAATCTACTCTTGTGTAAATTAGCGTCCACTAGGCTTATGTAAGTTAACAACCTATACTCTTATGTAAGATAATGGCAGCTAGGCTTATGTAAGTTAACAACCTATACGTTTAGGTAAGATATCGGTCACTAGGCTTATCGTCATTTTATGTAACTTAGACACCATAAGGCTTATGTAACTTAGTGGCCACATGGAAATTGTAACTTTGATGCCACTAGGCTTATTTAACCTAGCATGCATTTTCATCATGTCACTTAGCAACTTCTAGGCTTATGTAAGATAGCGGCTACAAGGCTTATGTAAGATCGTAGTTACTTTTCTTATGCGGGGGATTCAAATAATAACAAAATAAAAATCCTAAAATAGAGAAACTAATTTCCAAAAATCAAGAATTAAAAATTGGATTATAATAGTGATGAAACTGGAATCCAATAATAGTGGTATTGAAATCCAATAATAACGATATTGGAATCCAATAATAGTGAGATTGGAATCCAATAATAGTGAGATTGGAATCCAATAATAGTGAAATCAGAACTAGAATAATTCAAAAATTGACAATATTGGAATCCAATATTGCTACTAATAGATTCCAATAATAGTAATAATGGAATCTAGTATAGAAAAAAATGGAATCAAATATACACAAAAACGGAGATGGATTTCTTCAAATACTTGAAATAGTGGAGTCTAGATTTATTGGAATATCTCCAGATTTAGTGAAGTAAGCATTGACCACTCACGAGAGAAAGATCCAAATGAAATGACGCCCTTGTCTTTTAATTATTCTAATTTGTCATGGAGGGTGCAACGTCATTGTCATGATGGTCATGGAATTGGTGATAATTGCAATAAGGTTGATCACACTAGAAATCTAAACGATGTGAAGGATGATGCTGATTATAAGGTAAGTGAATTGAGCGCTTATCAAAAAAAGAATGCAAGACATCATGAGGCTTAGCAGCATGCGAGAAATGCAATAGATCCCAAGTAGGAGATGATGAATACTTAGGTTGAGATCAATGTGGTGGCAGAGATGGAGGCTGCTTATGTGGTAGAGGGGATGGAACATTCTTGCGAGGTGGAGGAAATGCTGACCTTGGAGGATGCTTAATAGATGGAAGAGGTGAAGAATTAGAAGATAACATAGTAGTAGAAAAAGTAAAAGGATGGTCGATAACATCTCTAGCAATTAAATCCTATTCTAGATCAATAACCTTATAGCATAAAACTATAAATGAGTCTCATGTATCATATTGTAATATTTCTTTTAAAGCGTGAATCAAGACACAAAAAAAGATAAATTTATTTTCTAGATCAATAGGTTTAATGAATAATTAATGAATGTAAGAATTAAAGCATAAAATGTAATCAAGAATAGGATCTTTATTTTTCTGATGCAAGCTAGGCAAGCAATCATATGTGATTCTATGACCATTTTTAAACATGAAGCATCTAAGAAAAACATCTACCATTTAACAATATGTATTAATAGAACCAAAAGGAAGATGACTGTACCATTGAATCACTTCATCGACTAGACTATGATGAAAGGATTTTAACAATAATAAATATTTTGAATAAGAAGCCATAGCTAATCGATAATTCTTAAGATGTAGATATGGATTTCTAGTGCCATCTAAACATGAAAATTTAGGCACGATGAAATCTGTAGGAAATGCTAAATTGTTAATTTTCTTTGGAATAGGATTTCAATAGAGTTATTATCTATAGAAGCATAATTTAGGATTTTATTTCAAGAGTGAGAGATTGAACTTGAGATTGTAACTAGCCAACAACATGCATGAGTGACAAAATATCATGTGGAGGAATCATAGAAGATGTAAGAGACACATTGAGAGGTTGAATCTTGCCATTATGAGTGATCATAGGAAATTAAGAAGAGGAAGAAAAAGATAAAGATGTGATGGGAACACTAGATGTAGATGTAGAAGAAACGAGAGTAGGTATACTAGAAGAATAGACATAGATATCATTGAGAGAAGAAGAAGAAGAAAGAGGTGGAGAAGAACATGGAATGTTAGGGGAAATACTAGCAATCGAATCATAAGAAACCAGAAGAGGTGAGCTAGTAGGAAAGGAATAATCTTCATGAATTCCATCTGAAACAATCTCAGAAGTAGACGAAAGTGGAGTGGAAAATTCACAATCAGTAGTCTTAAGGGAAGTAGAATCTTCACTCTCATGTGCATGCTCATAAATGTAATAAACATCAGAAAAAGTCTCACATACAAGTATGTCATCAAGCGAGTCAACAACATATAATGAAGTAATAGAATACATATCATGAGATGTATCTTTAGAATCATTAGAAACATTTTTAGAAATAAAAGAAGTATGAGATATAAGTTTACATTCATCCTGACTAGTATGAGATATAACATATTGCAAATGTACATTTTCATCATGATTTTTTTTTACAGTATCCCCATAAAGACCAAGCATATAATCAAAAACAACATCATTAAGAGTTTCGGAAGAAGTATAAGGATGCATATAAGAATGAGTGTGAATATAAGAGAAGGGAAAACACAGATTAAAGTTTATAGGAGATGAAACAATGACACAACTAGAGTTATTAAATAAGTAGGAATAACACTTTCATTATCCAGAAGTTGTCTTTGAAAGTGAGCATCAAGTTAAGAATTTTGATAAAGAGTCTTAAGTTCAGCCTTAACAACATCATCAAGTATAGGATTCAAACTAACATGATTCATATATTTCCTAGGAGAAGGATATCTACTTGTATTCAATAGGATTTAGTGGATCCTAGGGGAAGGATTTATAAAAAAATGGGTTCACCAAATGATTTAACAAATATTGAAATATTATGTTGAATTCTTATTTTAGAATTACTACAATCATATACAATAAGACAAAAATTCTAATCCTTTGAAAGATGTAACTATGTAAGAAAATGAAAGAGATGGGGCATCAATATGATTTCTGCTTCTCCCAAAGTATACTTGAATTAGAACAACTAATGAGAATGCTAGATAGAGTACTGGAAATGATTGATATGAATTTGTAAACTTGCAGAATAACCAAGACATGTGCGCATGGATAGGGGTGAGGTTGTCTTAGTGTCTATGACTGCGCAAAGGATAGGGTTTCGTTATCCTTCATTTTTGATTTCTTATAGGTTACTGGAAGATTGCCGAGTTAACTCATAACCTGCAAAATAGACAATATCCTATAAAACCCTCAAACTACATCAAATCCTAAAAAATAAAGATGCAAATGGGGATTCAGACTGACCCGAAGGTCACCTGACAAAATGACCTTATGAACCAGTGTTGCACTACATCTCAGAATCCACGTAGTTCTATGGTCTTGTGTGTGTAAGAGTTCTCCTAGGTTTCCCTCATGCTAATGATGCAAAGATAGTGGGTTGTATCTAGATAGAATGCAAATGTGTGAGATGGAATTTAGAAACTTCCCTTTCCTATGCAATGTATGTAGAGTAATAAGCCCAAAATGTAGTCCCTTTGATAGTATGTATATAGATAGCCTTTAAAAAAAAATTGTCCCTCATAATGGTATGTATGTAATGTTTAGATAGGGATACCTTTCTTGAATTTCGATAGTAATGACACAAAATTCCAACTAGGACCTCGAGATAGGAGAAATAAATCCAAAAAAGGCTGACCAAAAATGTCAAGAATATGAACAAGAACAAAGAGGATATGAGCACTTGGGTTCTCGTGTCCAAACTGTAGCCCTCGTATCCAAGGCTAACAGACGAGAAATGTGTCAAAACTGATAGACACATGGATCCATGTGACCTGACTAGAATTGAGTGTAGAAGTGACAGATAAAACAATAGAAACAAACATAACAACTAGATGGAGTAGATAGTGTGTCACCAATGAGTACTTTTCTTACTCAAGATCCATACATATAATAAAATACTTGGCGGTACATAGTAGAATAGTATTTATGGGCATGATTTTGTGTCTACATCCACTTAATGAAATCCCTTGTGGCTTTCAAAATTATCCCTAAGGAAGTATCTTAGAATTTTCTCGAGCTTGGAATAGGCAACATTAGAAGGATCCCAAAAAGAATAATAGTACACATGGGTGGCGGAAAGAACCTTAGAGCATTTTTGAAATCTGCCGACTAGAGAGAGTGGTTTGGTAATCCAATAGGATATTTTGCAATCAACTCGTTGAAACGCATAGCTCCAAAGTTTTGTTGAAGTGGTTTGAAAGGTGAAAGGAATTCCAAGGAATTCAAATTGAATGCCTGGTTGGATCCAACTCCATTGGAGACCTATAAGCCATAGAGGGGTAGCGGATTATGATTGCGTATAACATTGAGTTTTGTCCCATTAGATGGATGAACAAGAGGCTAAACAAAAAGTATCCAGACATTCCAAAGCGGTGTGAAAATATTTCTCTTCTTCAAGGAGAGTGAGAAAAGTATCATCAACAAAGTGGCCATTGATGAGACATTGTTCTGTGTTTGGTAAGGTAATCCCCTTAATAAGGCCTTGGGAAGAAATTTGGGCCAGCAGATAGATAAATCCTTTGGCCGTCAACATGTAGAGCGAAAGGGCCAAGGGACACCCTTCACGGATGAAACTAAATAGATGAAACTTGTAAGATTGAGCTCTATTAATAGTGATGTATGTTATAACATTATTGAAGAGAAAACACACAGTGTGGAAAATCCTCGGAATGAACTAAAGAGCCTAAAGAATTTCCAAAATGAAGGACAACTCAATGTGATCATAGGCTCTGACATAGTCAATTTTGATAAATAAGGCCTCCTGGTTTGGCAATCCCATTCCATCTCTTTCCAAATAGCAATGATGTTATCAAGAATTTATTTGTGCTAATAAACCTCATTTACTCACTAGAGACAACAAGAGGAAGGAATTTTGCAATTTTGTTTGATAAAGCCTAGGAAATTATTTTGTACAACATAGTAAATAGAGTAATAGGTCGCCAATTAGAAATTTTTTCCATGTCCCCTGACTTAGGGATAAACTTAATGTTGCCTTGATTGATCAACTCACCCAGAGAGCTGGAGCGAGAGCCTTGAGGTAGACATTGTAGATGTAAAGTCTGAGAGTATCCCACATGGTTTGTTAAAATTTAAAGGGGAACCCATCGATGCCTAGGGAATTATCGAGACCTTTTAAAAATCATCCTCCTTAAGATCTGCAAGAGACAGGGGACGATCACATGCAAAATGATGGGAGTAACAGGCTTTGAAGGGAAAAAATTGTAAACATTTAAATAATGTCTCTTCTCTAGCATGGGTGGTATGCTGAGAAGCAAATACACCATGATAATGGTGGAAAAACACTTAAGAAATATCAGGTAAGGAGGTGATATGAACATTTTGTTGAAAGATGGTTTTAATCTGTGTGGCAGAATTCTTGGCTCGGAGCATAGAAAAGAATTCTTTGGTAGCCTTGTCTCTGATGTTAAGCCAATGAAGCTGAGCACAAAGAAGAGTACCTTTGGCTTTGAACGATTAATTTTGAGTTTGTGTCTCCAATGGGCAGCCTGAAGTAGCGAGTATCTATTAAAAGGAGATGCATTAAGATCTTCTAAAATTCGTTGGAATTCAGAATATGAAACATTATGGGAAGCCTGTTGAAAAAGAGCAGTTTGTTTTCCATATATGAAAAAAAAAGTGTTGGTCCTGGTGTTGACATCATTCCACCAATATATCCATCCTTCTCAACCACTAAAGTGGGGAGACACGTTCCAAACACATTGAATATGTGCAACAATTCAAACATGTTTCAAGTGTGAAGTATTAAAATAAAATTGAGAATTTTGTATTATTAATAGAAACACCTTCAATTATATATATATATAATTCCACAAGTGTCTCTCATGAATACAAACTTCACCCCTAAAATTGAATATAAATTGTAACCCTTTTGTTGCGTTCTCCGTGAAATCATATTCAAAAATTAGAATAAAACCATGAAGTATTTTAGTCTAGAATCTTATCAGAAAGAGAAGGCAAGTAAACACGGACGAGGTTACACTTTTACATCACGACCACGAAACCATGAAAAATTCCTTCTCCTAGATTTGACGAGGTGTCACTAGCCAACCTTGAATAGTGTGGGTGTGAAACAAAATGTTCAACAACTTGATGACTCTATTTTTTTAGAGAGACTGAAGGGGCATGGGCATATATTTCCATCTCCCAAGGGAAGGTAGAAAGACATAACTCAGAAACTAAACAAATTACCCACAATCCAAAGAGTTTGCATTCATCTCGTGTTGTGTTGTTATCATGTATTGGTTTGTTTTCATTGTTTCCATCTCCATATATGTAACGACGCATCCCTATGCAAACCTGCTAACTACACTAATGCAAAATAAACTAGATTCCACCATAATTTGGAAATAGTTCTTAATAATCTTCTCAACCAAATTAATTCATCACCAAATGGGTTCACTACATGTGATCTGTCTCCAGAAAAAGTCCAGACATAGGTTATAAATTTCTTCATTGTTGGGGAGATGCGACAGCGGATGAATGCTACAGATATTCGCAAGTATCAAAAACCATTATTCTAGATGATTGTTGAAATACCACTTGCGGTAAAAAATTTCCTGGTCCGTGTTTCATGCACTATAAGTATCCTAGCTTCGTCAGAAAACTAGTTGAATAAAAGACGGTTTACTACAATACAGGGTATGCAACATACCCTTATGTCTTTAGTAAAGCCGTTAAGGATCTATTCAGAAATATGTCAAATGAATCCTACGCATCCTCCAATCGACGCTCTTCTGGAACAACAATCGACTCTTCTTTTCACAAGATATTCGGTCTGGTTCAGTGCTAGAGAGACCTATCTTCCATCGACGATTGGAAATCATGATTAACAATATATACATGCTTCTTAGGCATATACACGTGTATTTGACTATTTGTTCGGATTCTTTTTTTAAGGTCCATCCATATGGGAAGCTGGAGTCAATATCAACAATGACGTCATCTATATTGTTGAAGATGTGGATTCTAACTAATAGATGAAGTGGCACTTTTCTTTTTCTTTTATTTGGGGAGGAAAGGATGGCCATGAATAAAAATAGCATTCTCTTATTAATAGACGGGAGTTGTTATTTTTATGTTTATTTTATTTATATGTATGTTTTATTTATAAGCATGTTATATTTAGGTTGTTTTTGGTTGAAGAAAACTTTTACAAAGAGGTGTACAAGTTATATATGTGTGCATGGAATTATTCTTTGTAATATGATGAAAAAGAGAGAATTGTATTGTATACCTCTTGAATGGATAAAGGAGAAGGATGGCTTGTTTCTGGTGGATGTAGCCCACATTGGGTGAACCACGTTAAATCTTGAGTTTATCTTGTGATTGCATGCTTATATTATTTTTGTTTTATTGCTCATCTATGTTTAGATCTTAACAACTGGTATCAAAGCACGATTTTTTTTGCTGAAAAAACTCAGAGGGTTTCTTGTTTGATTGGGAGCAATGACAGAAGATAGCAAGTTCAGGGTTGAGAAGTTTAACGGCCAAAACTTTCAGCTATGGAAGATGCAAGTGGAGGACTACCTATATCAGAGGGATCTTTATCTACCATTAAAAGGGAAAGCTTTGAAGCCGTCAACTATTAAAGATGAAGAATGAGATGTTCTTGATTGGAAGGCACTAGGAACGATACGATTGTGCCTCGCAGCTCTATGATAGCTTTCAATATTTCTACGGAAAAGAAAACAGTAGATCTAATTGAAAAATTGGGTAAATTGTATGAAAAATCCTCATCCTCCAATAAGGTATATCTCACGAAAAGTTTGTTTTTATTTGAAGATGTCATATGGTGATTCAGTAAATGATCATTTAAATAAATTCAACACAGTTACTAATCAATTAAGCTTTGTAGGAGTATGTTTTGATGATGAAGTTAGGGCTCTTTTTTCTTTTGTGCTCATTGGCTGAAAGTTAGAATACTTTGGTTACGGCTATGAGTAATTCTATTTCTGGTTCAAACACTTTAAAGTTTGATGATGTTATTGGTGTGATTATTAGTGAAGAGATGATAAGAAAAAACATAGGTAAGTCATCTAGTATTGTTTTGAGTGTAGAGAACAGGGGAAGACAGAAGGAAAAAGAAAAAGGTCCTCGACACTGTGGAAAGTCTAAGAAGGGAAAATCTAAATCTAGAAGAAGGATGGTATGCTGGAATTGTGGAAAAGCGAGACATGCAAAGAAAGATTGTTGGTCTTTAAAATCAGGGAAATATCAACAAGAAGGGAACAAAGAGGAAAACATAGCAGGTGATGTGTTACAAGATGCTCTCATTATTTCTTTAGATAATAAATCAGAATTTTAGGTTTTAGATTCAGGTGCTTCATTTCATGTAACTCCTCATAGACAATATTTTCAAGATTATGTTCAAGGAAGTTTTGGCCAGGTATATTTTGGTGATGATGAGCCATGTAACATTTTTAGAAAATGCAGTTTTCAGGTTAAATTGCAGACTGGTAACACTTGGGTATTGAAGAATGTCAGGCATGTTCCTAGCTTGAGGAGGAATCTAGTTTCTGCAGGGTAGTTAGGAGATGATGGTTGTATGATTATATTTATAGTAAATTTTTGGAAAGTTACTAAGGGATTTCTTGTGGTAGCAAGAGGTAAGGAAGTAGGTACTTTATATTTATCCACTATTAGTACTGATCCATCTTCTATTTTAGTGACTACAGGTATAGACACAACTCTATGGCATCACAAACTTGGCCATATGAGTGAGAAGGGGATGAAGATTTTACATTCACAAGGAAAATTGTTAGATTTGAAAAACATAGACCTGGACTTTTGTGAGCATTGTGTGTATGGGAAAAAAAGCGTGCGAGATTTCTCAAGGTTAAATCAACCAAGAAGGAGCACAAGTTAGAGCTTGTTCATACGGATGTGTGGGGGCCAACTCAGGTATCTTCTCTTGGTGGTTCATGGTATTATGTTACTTTTACTGATGATGCTACTAGGAAGGTTTGGGTTTATTGTATAAAGAAGAAATATGGTGTATTTAATACTTTCAAGAAGTGGAAACCTTTGGTTGAGAATGAAACAAATTTGAAGTTGAAGTTTCTTAGATCAGATAATGGTGGAGAGTATTGTAGCAATGAATTTAATAACTATTGTTCATTGAATGGAATCTGTAGGGTGAAGACTGTTCCTAGAACACCACAACAGAATGGTGCATTAGAAATAATGAACAGGACTATCATGGAGCATGCAAGGAGCATGAGATTGAATGTTGGATTGTCTTTACAATTTTGGGAGGATGTTGTTAAAACTGTTATTTACTTGATAAAAAGAGGACCTTCAAGTGCTTTGGAAGGTGGAGTACCCGAGTATGCTTGAACCAGTAATGAGGAAAACTATTCTTTTTTGAAAGTTTTTGGTTATGAAGCATTTATTTACATTGATAAAGAGGATAGGACAAAGCTAGAACTAATTCAAAGAAATGTACTTTCATTGGGTATGGCACTGATGATTTTGGATTCCGGGTGTGGAGTTTGGATGACGATTAAATCTTTAGGAGTAGGGATGTTATTTTCAATGAAAGGGTTATGTACATGGAACAATTACATGATAAGAAGATGGAAAAGTCTGAGTATGTAGCACTTGATGAGATAAAAAAATAGATAAGTTCTCAAAGGGCTGGAAAATCAACAAGTTGGAATCAATCCTGGCACGGTTGGTGTTGATTCTGTAAATCAAAATCAGAAAGAAAAACAAGAGCCTCAAAATCCAGAAAATCTTATGAGATGTTCTACTAGGGTAAGTAAACCTCCTACGTGATTATTTTCATATGAGCTTTATTATTATTTATTGACAGATGGTGGAGAACCAGGAAGTTTTGAAGAAGCAATGCAGGTAGAAACAAAGAAAAAATGGGAACAGGGTATGGATGAGGAGATGGCTCCTTGGATCACAAACAAACTTGGGATTTGGTTCAGTTACATCCATGAAAGAGAGCATTGCAGAAAACGTGGGTTTACAGGTTGAAGGAAGAAGAAGGTGACAAAAATAGGTACAAGGCAAGACTTGTTGTGAAGGGATTTGCACATGAAAAATGTATATACTTTGATGAATTTTTCTCTCCGGTTGTTAAAATGACTTCCATTAGAACTTTTTTATGTTTGGTAAATGTGGAAGATTTGAATCTTGAACAATTAGATGTAAATACCGTTTTTATTCATGGTGATTTGGAGGAAGAAATATATATAGAGCAGACACAGGGATATGAAATCAGGAGGAAGGAGAATTTGGTGTGCATATTGAAGAAGAGCTTGTATGGCCTTAAGCAAGCTCTAAGGCAGTGGTATTTGAGATTTGATAGGTTCATGATAGAATAAGGTTACTATAGATGTCATTCTGATCACAGTGTTTATTTTAAAAGACTAGATAATAACACCTATATTATCTTGTTCTTGTATGTGGATGAAATGCTTGTGGTAGGGTCAAACTTGCAGGATATAAATGATCTAAAGAGACGATTAACCAATACATTTTCCATAAAGGATTTAGGTGCAGCTAAGAAAATTCTTGGCATGAGAATCAATAGAGACAAAAAGAGTAAAATACAAACTTTGTCTCAAGAAGAGTATGTGAACAAGGTGTTGGACAAGTTTAGGATGCAATATGCAAAACTAATGAGTACACCATTTGTAAGGCACTTCAAGTTAAGTAAAGAACAATGTCCCAAAACACTTGAAGAGATTCAATCTATGTATAGAGTTCTATATGCTTCAGTAGTTCAAAGTTTGATGTATGTTATGGTATGCACAAGACCAGACATTTCCCATGCATTGGGAGTTGTCAGCAGATACATGAGTAATCTAGGAAAGGAGCATTGGAATGCAGTCTAGTGGATTCTCAGATACTTGAGAGGGACCAGTAGTAGGCAATTGTGCTATGGAGGGTCAGAGGTTTCTTTACACAGATATGTTGATGCAGACATGGCTGGAGATTTGGATGGTAGGAGGAGCACCACATGTTATGTATTCACTATTGGTGGCATGACAGTTAGTTGGATTTTTAAACTGTAGAAGATTGTTGCCTTGTCTACTACTGAGGCAATGTATGTTTCTACTATGGAAGCAAGAAAGGAGATGATATGGATGAAGTGGTTCATGGAAGAGTTTGGAAATAACCTTGAGGATTACAGGTTATTCATTGATAGCCAGAGTGCAATTCATCTTGCCAAGAACTCAACATTCCATTCGAGAACCAAACATATACAACTCAGGTATCACTTCACTAGATCAATTTTAGAGGATGAACAATTGATGTTGGAGAAGATCCATACAAGTGAGAATCCTGCTGATATATTGACAAAGGTGGTGAAAAAAGAGAAGATGGAAGGTTGTTCGGCTTTGATAAGTCTTCAAGATTGATCTTGAAGAAGATAAACAAGTTAGAGAAGAGTCTGAGGATGGAAGTAACAGTGGGTTGCAGTAGTTAGTCTCCAAGTGGTAGATTGTTGAAGATGTGGGGTTTAACTAATAGATGAAGTGGCAGTTTTCCTTTTCCTTGATTTGGGGAGGAAAGCATGGCCATGAATAAAAATAACATTGTCTTATTAATAGACGGGAGTTGTTATTTTTATGTTTATCTTATTTATATGTATTTCTTATTTATAAGCATGCTATATTTAGGTTGCTTGTGGTTGAAGAAAACTTTTACAAAGAGGTGCACAAGTTATATATGTGTGCATGGATTTACTCTTTGTAATATGATGAAAAAGAGATAATTATAGTGTATTCCTCTGGACTGAATAAAGGAGAATGATGGCTTGTTTTTGGTGGATGTAGTCCACATTGGGTGAACCACATTAAATCTTTGGTTTATTTTGTGATTACATGCTTATATTATTTCTGTTTTAATTCCTTTTTATTGTTCACCTGTGTTTAGATCCTAACACACACACCAACAATGACATCAACATCAACATCGAAAACAAGTACATCATGACATCTACACACGAATTTCCACCATGGGTTCATTTTCATCACTTGTTTTGCACTTTCTCCTCCTTAGCATCCACACCTCACATTTTTCTATCACTCTATGCTTTGTCTTGTCGCTCAGCACACTTTCATCATCGCTCTACATGGTTATCAAGGTCGCATCTCTATCTATTTTATGTTACCAAGATTTCCACTCACCAAACTTTCCGCTCACCAACATAAAAGAGGGGAAAATGTAGACATAAAATCATGCACTTATGGTAATTATCTAGTCCTAATTACATACTACTATTCATATGATTCCTAAATAAGAAAAGTATTAATTAACCCATGTTTTTCGCCACCTTTATTTGATTTCTGATGATACTTTCAATCTTGCACCCTTACCTGCTTAGTCTTCATTTTTGTTCTTCGACATTTATCATCCTGGACACCAGCACCTAGTCAGGACGCCAGCATGAGGCACCCTCGTCCCCTTTAGGCGCCCTTGACCTCTTTGTACTTTACTTACACTGTTGGGTCTTTTCTAGCCATTTGAGCATCTTATCTTTTTGGTAGTCATTCTTTTTGGGGTTAATTACAAAATTCAAGTAAGAGAATCATATGTGTGTGTGTGTGTGTGTGTGTGTGTGTGTGTGTGTGTGTGTGTGTGTGTGTGTGTGATAATAATAATGAACCAAAACCTAAGCACTATCTATCACCACCTAAGGTTGCATCCATCAAGGCATCTAAGAGCTCCATCACAAGGGACACAAGGGCTTGTTTACTGCATCATACTTCATAGGAAAGAAGTTCATTCTATTTTATGCACTCATTTACTACATTCTACATCTAGCTACTTGCTAGCTATCCAAGTGCGAATGACGCAAGAAAAACCTATGGAAGAGTTCCACGCACGCACACACAAAACTACACTGGATCTGAGATGTAGTGCAACGCTCATTCGTAAGTTCACCATCGTGACAAATGAGGACAATCTAATGCCTCATTCTGCATATTTCTTTTTTTGGATTTGATCTCTATTTGAAGGTTTGGTAGGTTCATTCTTCATTGCAAGTTTCCAGCGACCTTGGAGCAATTAAAGATGAACATCTTACGACACCTCAGAGGAGTTCTTTTGAGCATTTCCACAAACCTAGGCACCCTAAAACAGGTCTAGGGCACCCATGGGTGCCCCTATCCCTCTCCAAGCGTCCCAGTCTAGCCTGTTCCTCCCGTTATGCATTTTTTTCAGCTCCAGCATGACGGTCAATGCTTCACATTTTCCTATTCTCCAACTCTGTGCATTCTCCAAAACTATGTGAATCAACTAAGTCATTTTATTCCTTTTTTGCACTTAGGGTTTTACATTTCATTGCTTACTTTTCTTGAGTGTATTGATATACTTAATTTATTATTGATTTATTGTAATCTTACATTCATATTAGGCTCATAAATTACATTTTAGCTTAATCATCTTGTAACCTTCCTTGAGCTCCGCACAAATCTTCCCAGCTTGGCGCCTTATATCAAACAAGAACCAATCTAGTAGTCCTTAATGCACTAGCTCCTCAAATTGCAAGTCTCCGATATTAAGAAGACTCTCGAGTAATGCAACATATAAGTCGGTGCTTTCAAAAACGTGATCTCGGCCTCTTAATGGTGATTCACCTCGCGGATTGCTCGCAGAGCTGCTTGCATCATCTGCAATGTATGACATGCGCTCACGATGAATGTTCCACACCAATGTTGGTTGCTATAAACGCCGCCTCCGCAACATTGATCCACATAGATCACACTCCAACAAGAAAGACACATGCTAAATAGTTCCGTCTCCAGTCACATGCTCCGGTTCTCAGGTCGCTCACCATGTGGTCTGCGCCAAATACTCCAACATGCCAAAACAGAAAACAACTCGACGCTTTCTTTACACAGGTCAAAGAAGAAGTTCTGCATGTCGCTCACTCAGGTGCTCACACAGTTTTTGGTCTGAGCAGTTTTATTTTCACCTTATCCTCTCTTTTCCAATGCGCTGGTCGCTGCCAAGGTTTCTTTCACGTCTCCCAAACACAAAACAAAGAGTGCTCCACGCTTTGACTGCAGAATTCCAGCAAAATGCCAAAGGAGAATGCTTCAACCAAATGCTCCATGCAAAGATAAAATAATTGTGTTAAATGGGCACTCTGATATCAATGATCGTAGGAGTGAAGACCCAATCGATTATTTATTTAATCAGTGTAATAATAGGTATATATACATGAGGAACCCGTGCGGTTACAAACAAATCCGGTGGACAGGTATACCTGATCACAGGTTGGTTACAAGCAACTGATAATGTAATACACAGATTACGCTAACCGAAAATATTATTGAATTTGACTAACCTCCTAAACAAATCTAAGCGTACTAAATGATAATGATAAAAAAGTTATTTTCAACGACCCATTTCCTGAAAACAATGCTATCACATCTAATATGGATGTGCACCATACTTATCCAGTTCATCCCCCGTCCTTCCTTTGATAACTGTCTAGACTCTCTTATCACTATGCCGCCTCCTAGGCTTGTTATCATGTTTAAAGATAATAATGTTACTTCTAATCTGGTCTCTGAAACAATTTATGGTTTAGATTTTGTTGGCCTATTCCCTATTCATAGCTTTTTTTATTGACAGTGGTTCTCGGCACATTTAAATTGTTTTCTTCTCTTAATTATACTAAGAAACATATTTCTTATACTAATATATATCTTGTGAATGTTATTATACCTCTTACATATAGTTATCCTACGATGACTATCCCTTTTTTGGTCACCTCTTCCCTTCGCTCATGTGATATTTTTCTAGGTTTCCCTTGTCATTATACTCTTAAGAATATCTTGTCTATTTTTCATCAATGTTTCAAGTTTATCTATAGTTGTAATGTTTTTATGATCAAGGGTATCTCATATAAGACCTCATTACCAAAAATTTACTAACAAAGTGACAATGTCAACACCTATTCCTATTACACCTAAACATGTTACCTTTAGTGGTTCTATCCACACTATCTCCTAGATCTCATATTGCACATCCTTTGGATCTTAAGCACATTAGACAACCTCAACTTCTTGAGGTCCATCCTTATCCTACTATACATGTGACTTATACAAGGATTAAGCTCATTTGTCTTATGGGTCTTCCCATCCCCATGAGGTCCATCATAATACAACTACACATACATCTTATTTTAGGTTTGAGCCTTTTTGTTTGAAGGGTTCACCCATCCCACAATTGACACATTCACAGGATGGATCTTGGGTTTCCCTTGCTCTTATTAAAAATATTCTAACAATAAATAAACATTAAAATAATCAAATAAATACAAAACATATTCAAATATTTACAAAAATACAAAAGTAGGTGTACATATGACTTCATTTTCTATCTTGTAATTATATATATGTTGTTTCTCATACGATTCGGTAAATATCATATTTTTATATATTGTTTACTCATGTTGTTTCACAAGGTATGTTAATCTTTATGTCGGAAAAATACACGCTTATACAAAACTACAATTGTTGGCCTAAGTCTGTTCTAGCAGTGTTGTTAGTATAGGAGAATATCCTAAATTAAATAATTTCTTTTGTTTCAATGCAATTACTTTCACTTCCTCATTATGCTTAATTACTTATATTGCATATATACCATTTTTCAAAATAATATGACCAACATATGAGTCTTGTGCAATGCTACCGTATCTTTCTCTTAGTGCCTTCATGCATTTTTCTCTTATCCTTATCACTTTATTATATGTTGTATGCTTGCTTCTATGTATGTGGCTTATGTCATTACTGAGATAGTTTTTGTACAATTTTGTGTCCCTTTTTGCCACCTTTTTGCACAAGATATAACTTGTTTCCTATGCTTGTTATGTGTCAAACACTCTTGTTACTTTTTTTTGCATTATCTTGGAATTTATTTATGACTAAAAGATATGTGATTTTACATATACATATACATTGTATCAACAATTAAGGATGGTTGAGCGGGAAAAATCGGTTCAAATTTCTGAAGGAGATCCGAGTAAGGAGCTTAGATCTGGGATTGGGATCCCTTTCCCGAAGGATGCAGCGGTGAAATCTTGGGTTGTGCTGGATGCTGGAATGAGTCGTCCCTGTACGTTCTTGAAGCGGTGGTGGAAAGGGCCAGTTACATGTATGGGATTTCACTTTTCAGTAGCAGTTTCAGCATTAGGCCAAACTTGGACCTGGTCAGGGCATGGCTAGAAGAAAATGGGCCCCTAAGGGAAATATCTGTGTTGTGGCCATTGCAAATAAATATTTTTTGTTTCAGTTCAAAAAAGAGGAGGATTACCTTCGGACCATTAATGGTTGCCCCTGGCTTTATGGGAAGACGATGCTTCATCTGGAAAAATGGCGTCCTGGTATTGATATGAAAAAAATTGAACCCAACGCCTTTCCTGTATGGGTGAAGCTACCTGACTTGGCCATCGAGTTCTGAGAAGTGGTGGTGCCGAAGGGGATTGCAAAGCCATTGGGGATATGTTGGTCATTGACTCGACAATGTTAGCCGGGACTAGAACGGTTGCAGCGAAATTGTGTATGAATGTTTTGCATCCTAAACTACTGGCCTTTATTCATCTCTATCCGAGCCATGGGAAAATAATACATGAGATTGAGTATGAACAATCCCGTGTGTAGTGTGCTAAATGTAGATCTATGGGTCACGACGTTGTTTCATGTAAGGGTTTGGTTCAGGAATAAAATTTGAAGTCACTAGTTTTCGGTGTGGGCAGGGTGTTTTCGTCTCCCGTACCCCTATTTTCTGGCGATTTGAATCCCATCTGCGGCGATGAGATGTTGGATGGGGAAGGTTTGAATATTGAACGCATTGAGGGGGCTGTGGTTGGGCCTGGCAGGGCCTCTCTGGCGGCTGCTTCAACGTCCCCTGCTCATCCCACGGATTTGGAACTCAATAGCCCCACTGTTCTGGATGGAAAAAATGAGGAGGACTAAGAGGACAACGAGGAATATAATGAGAGTGAGGCTGAGGATGATTATTCATCTGGATATGAATCAGAGGAATCAATGGAAAAACTAGTTGCCTCACCCCCTGTTCTAATGGCACATACATTTGAGATGGAGGATTCATTTAAAGTAGCAAGATGGAAGAACTACGAACGGAAAAACAAAGTCTTAAAGAATCACAGTAATTCTATTTCTATCAAACCTGAAAGCCCATCAAATGCGGTGGAGGTATTCCCTTTGGGTAATTTTGAGGTGGTTCTCGAGTTTAACAACGAGGATAATCTGAAGCTTTCCTCCAGGACGCCTCTCCCCCAAATCGATCTGGACTCCCTTAAAGTTCTTGACTTTTGGGAGGGAGAAAAATACAGAGACTATCTCAAGGAGACATTTGCGATTGTGACTAATTCTGATTATGGATGGCACACAGTGCAATCCAGAAGAACTAAGTGGTTGAACTGAGTGTGTGCGGACTGTGTCTGCCATGTTGTTGTGTGGACCTGATTTCCTGGGTTAAGTTTGCTTAACTCTTTCTTGTGGTCTTGTTTCTATTTTTGTTCCTCTCCGACTGTTTTCACGATGCATCTTTTGTTGTATGGATTTTGGGAGCCTTCTTCCCTATTTTTTACCCAATCTAATAAAAAAATATATGTGAGTTTTCTTCTATACTTGTATATTAGATTAATTTTATGTTTTATTTCGTATCATCTCTTTTAATACTATACATGATTACTTTTTGCATTTTTACTTATTTTTTTATTTGTCTCCTATGTGTGACATGGGTTTTACCATTCACACCATGGGAAGAAAAATATCTCAATGATGACCACCTTCGTCAGTCGTCCAAGTGATCTAATATTAATTATCACACATATTCAACATGGGTACATATCATTTATTTTGATATGAGTGTTCTAGTTTTGTATTTTACTTGTATCAAAAGGGGGGTTCAATTGGGATTATTATAGAGATAGCTCTGACAACGACATATTTTAGACTCCAAATATAAAATAAAACATGCTATAAGTAATTAGAAACATAGAAAAACATGGAGTATGAGCATATTCTACATAGGTAAATAAACTTCCAAGTAGGACGAAACTATTATATGGCATGGTCCGGGATGAACACTTTATTCCAAAGGAAAGTTTTCCAAAACATTACAAAAATCTCATATTTTAACAAATAGTATAGGTTTTTGATATGGGCTCAAGGATATATTAAATAGTTCAAGGCAAGATCTACTATAGTTTTGTATAAAATATTGGGGTTATGAGTACTTCATTCTTTATTTGAACTAGATGACTTAGGCACAATTTCAATATAGGTTATCGAGGCATGATCCTTCTTCTCCTTTTTCTATAATCAACATTATGCATCTCAAACAATAAGTTTCATCACATGGTGGTGGCATGGGACCCATCATTCCCTTAAAAATGTGTTTTATTTTATTGTTGGGCCAAGAACCTTTTTTAGCGGTGTGGTATGTAGGATTTTAAAATAGCAAGGTGGCTAGAAAACATTGTGTAACATTTGTCACACTTTTAAAGAAGATATTGGGGTCAAAATATTCCTTATTTCTTGGGTTCTTGGGATAAGTATCTGTTGACACCTTTTAGCATTAGGTCAATTAACACTACACTCATTTGAGGCTTTGGAATCCCCTTTAACATAGTTGGATAGTGATCACAACCAATATTTCGGTACCTCAATTCAGATATAAGTCTTTAGGCACAAGAAATCAGGAGCTTATCCCTCAATAAAAGGAAGAGGTTTATTCCTTGCACACTTTTTTCACTTTACTTTACTATGTTACAAATGTAAATTCAAATTTCCAAGTTACATTTATATATTTCAAACATTAAGTTATTGTTCAATTTCTTAATATTAAAATTGACTACTTTCTTTCTTTTAGGTTTAATCATAGAGCATGCCAACACCCGTGTAAAATTGTTGACTATGGGTGAAGTCAAAGAGTGTGTACAAAATAAAGTGTCTTTTCCTTTCGGAATTGTTGTCCTCTCAATTTTCTGCACCATTTCGAATCCAATTTCGTGAAAATTGGAGCCCTGCCATAGAATAAATTCGTGTTTTAAAATCCTCGGATGCTTGTTTTCATTTCCCACGATGTTTTTTCAAAATTTCCTTAATTCGCTACCGTTAAAATGTTTTACATGTTTTCAATGGATGGGAAATGATTTTAGTTCTTCTTTTATGCATTTAGAATGCGTGGGACCTTGCATCTTTCATTTTTAACCATTTGCAGAGAAAGAAATTCTTCATTGGAAGTGAAAATGGTGTTTTCCCGTTCCTGCAACTTCCTACATTCTTTTCCTTGTCAAATTCCTTTTCAGAAGATTTGCCCCGCATCCCTGCCGGTCCTTGATTGGTTGGAACAGTTTCGGCGGAAGTTTGGGGCGATGGATCCATTTTATTCTCTAAGGCATTATGGTGAAAGGGTGAAAAGTACCAAAATGACCCTCATCCCCACTCAAGCGAAAGGGATAAATTCTAAGTTGAAGCCTGCGGCGAATCGAAAAGGGAGACGTGTTCATGCTGAAAAGTCAATGGCGGAGGCATGGACTTTTGGGGAAAAGGTTGGAATTTTTCCCTTTCAAATATAGATAAAAAGTGAAGCACATCCTTGTATTCAATCGGGTGATGCCACATTTTGAAAAATCGGAAAGGGACACGTGGCCATTTTTCAGTTCATATGTGTTGTGGCGGACCAGTGGAGGACTTTAGGAATTTTAGCCTTGTTTACACAAAGGGAAAAATTTTCTAAAATGGCCCGCGGCCCCGCGGCCCCACTCATGCAAAGGGACAATTTCTAAGTTGAGGCCCACAACAAATTAAATAGGGACATGTGGCCTATGTTGAAAAGTCAATGGTGGGGGCATGGACTTTCGGGTGAAAAGTTGGAATTTTTCCCCTTTTCAAAAATGGATAAAGTATAAAACTAAAGCGCTTTCCCGCAACTAGTCAAGTGATGCCACATGTTGAAGATGAAATCGGAACAGCAGGCCTACGGGGGAAATTGAGAATTTGAGCCTTTTTCACCAAAAGGTTAAAATGTTGCAAATTGAGCCATGACCCCTTCCCCCAATCATGGTGTGCCACATGTTCATGTTGAAAAGTCAAAGTGGGCCAACAGAGGTTTTTGAGAGTTTGATCCTTTTTCACCAAAAAGTAAAAATGTTACAAATTGAGCCGCATTTCCTAAACCACTCAGATGATGCCACGTGTCTAGCCTTTGGCGGTGTTGGTACCCAAATTGATTCTCCCTCAGAATCTAAGCAACATCACAGTTTTGACATGAATCTTAGAGGCAAGCAGAGCATGTTATATGTCATTTTGTAGCTGAGGAAGAAATGCAGCTTGCTCTTTGTCACTCAAGCGTGGAGAAATGGGTAGCACCTTTAAGAGGATTTGATCTATCATCACTACTTTGTGGTTGTGCCTTTCAATGAGGGTGAGAGGACCATTTTGTAGCCTGTTGTTTGTGGAGGAGATTGAGATGTCCCTCATTGCAAAGTTATTGAGAAGACCCCGAAGAAAATATGATCAATACAACAAAAATTTAACTCTCACGAGTTGTCACTCTATATAGTGGAGATTTTTCCTAGGCAAGGTTCAGGTTACTAAAGACAATGAAAAATTGATTGCTTCTGCATGTTTTAGTAACATAAATTATGAATTTGTGCACACACAAGACAAATAGGGGTAGTATGGGTATGATTGATTTTTTAAAAAATGAATTTTGGTGGGAAGTGAGGCAGAGTGGATTTTGACTTGCCAAATCTTTGAGAGCTTTCAGAAAAAATGGAAGGCTTGGCCAACAGAATGCTTCAGAACAACTAGAATGTTCCTTTAAGCAGAAGGTGTGCTTCAATGGAGGCCCAGATCATCACGTTTTCACACAAACTTTAAGGATCCAAAATGAAGGCTCAAATTGAAAAAATTAATTAAACACTATCAACCTCTGTTTTACCACGCCTAAGATACCCTCAAAGGCTAACAAACAATCTTAATCATCATGTTAGGAGTACAATGATTTTAAAATAATTTATTTCACTATCAAACAAAACCACTTCTGATAAATGAAATTACAAGTGCCACCAAACTATCACAAAGCTAAGATCTTGTGTGATTCATAGAGTTTTCAATGTAAGATTACAATGGGAACAAGCAACTATTTGTAGACATTCAAAAATGAAGCAGACACGATTTTGCTCAATGTAAAAAATACATTTACTCAAATTTGATTTAATTTATCAGTAGGGGAAAGTATCTAGAACAATCTCAGAGTTTTTCAATGGATGTACACTCGCAACCACCTTGACAGGATAAAATTTAACACAAAAGAAATAAACAGGTTCCTCAAATAATCTCTCAAAAAGATGGGCTCTGTCAAACCTTTTCTCTTAGGAATAAGCTCCAGATCTCTAACACTCCAACCTTCCAACCATTTTCATGATAAATTCATGCAATTTATAATATTTTCACTTACAAAAGAGTTTTCCCCCCAAAGCCAAAAACATTCAAAGCACCATTGCGTATTGTGACTCCCAGAATCAGATTTGCAAAAAAGTTGTCAGGTTTAAAGAGGGAAAATCTCTCCAAATATTTCCAGCATTCATTTCTTCACCTAGTAAGTCATTCTTCATCTCGCACGCCAACTACTTCCTCCTCCATTTTGTCAAATCTAGTTCTTTGCGTGCCAAGAAAGGAAAAACTAGGAAATTAGATCGAGGCTAGTAGTCAGAGCACATCTTAATGGAAAAATACATTTTCAGATTCTTTCCCACCAACCCAAGATATCAACACGTCTCTCACATGCCAAGGAAAGAAAAATCAGGTCGAATCCATCAGTCAGATTACATCCTTAATAGTGAAACACGTTTTCAGACCTTCCCCACCAAACTAGGCTACCAAATTAATTTTCCTCTTCATTTTGGCATACAGGAGACTCTAAGAAATGATAAAAAAACCATAAGAATACGCATCCCTAGGAGCTTTGGAGAAAATTGGCAGAAAATCAGATATAGATGCATAGTTGTTGTTGATCTTTCTTCTGAATTTGGACCATCCACATGGGAGATCTGAGTTAAGACGGGCCTGGGGGTACCTTTTTACTTTTCACACCTTTTAGAAAAAATGCAATGTTTCTCAATTTGCTCCACCCCTCTTCCTTTGAAAAATGGGCCTAACACATGTCCCAATGTGGGTCCCAAAGGAAC
Organism: Taxus chinensis; assembly: GCA_019776745.2. Classification (NCBI taxonomy): domain Eukaryota; kingdom Viridiplantae; phylum Streptophyta; class Pinopsida; order Cupressales; family Taxaceae; genus Taxus; species Taxus chinensis. The sequence goes on from CM034151.1 coordinate 35,490,006, forward strand.
CATGGCTAAATTCTACTATTTCACCTCCTTTTTGGAAAAGGGATTTTTTTCCAAGTTTTCCCCACAAGTCTGCACCTCCGTAGTTGACTGGAGAAAATTTTGACTATTCTCTGTCATGCTTGTGGGTCATTTTGATGATTTTAGTATTTTAAAATACAAGGGGCAAAAATTCCAAGTTGTCCTTGATGGCCCGCCTCCCTGCCTCATAACTTTTCAAACTACCACGCATCTCAATGGCGCATCTTGAGATGTTCCAAAGAAGTAGAGACCCTGAATGAGCATGGGGTCACCACATGTCTCAGTCTAAAAAAACCTGCTAAAAAATCTTGAGATTCTAGCAGAAAGCTCCATGTGTCCAAGGTCCGAGACGGTCTTCTCTGGCCATTGAAAAGTCTAAGCAAAAAGCAGAGTGAGCAGAAGCCTCCAAGTGTCCTCCTGGCACTTCTTCAAAACAAAACTCAAAAGCCGATCCCCAAACATGTGCGGTCCCTCCACGTGTCTTTATGGCACAAATTTAAGATGGTCCCAAAAGTGGAGACCCCGTATGAGCATGGGATTGCCATGTGTCCCGTGTTTTAGAAAATTTCTTTAAAATTTTAAGTCCTTAACATAGCTAATGGAAACCTCCACCTGTCCCTTTGTCACAATTGTTAAGGTGGGACTCTAAGATAGATCTTCAAATAAGCGCCATCCCACCACATGTCCATAGCCCGCCAAAACTTTATCAGTTGCACGAAAAAAAATTCTAAGTATGGGTGAGGCAGTGGAATCCTCCACATGTCCTCCTGACGCAACTCCAATGCCAAACAAAAATGTGAGTCTTCAAACGAGCGCCATTCCTCCACGTGGACAAGTTTTGGGTTAAAAATTTCCACAAAGTTTTTAGAGTGCCCCACTAAACTACATCCAACCAAAAAGGGCCATGTTTCCATTGATGTAGAGATTTAAAATTTGATGAGAGAAACACACCCGTCAAGCTGTAAAAATGCAGGGAAACCACTATTTAAGCCCATAGATGAAATTTTATTTAAGGAAAGAGCATTTGGAAATGTTTCAAGGTTCACACACAACCCCCCCAACTATACCTATTCACATTTCTTCAAGTACCAAGGACAAAACAATAGGGACAACAACACATGATTGTGTAAAATGGAAGGGAAGGAACAACCCAATTTTACACCCAATTGACAAACACCTTTAGATGGACATGGGAATGAATCAAAAAATTCAGGGATTTTAAGTGACCTTTGACCAAGGAGGAACTAATAATGGCAACTAAATGGCAAATAGAGCCTTCAGTTACCAACATGGGGAGACAAAAAATGTTACAGAGGCCGCAAACTGAGGGATTTTAATGGAAAAACGGGGTGAGCCTAATTCGAGCACCAACATTAGCTCCGACTCAGGGATAGGCACTCCCTATGAGTGCCACAAGATCGAAATAATAGACCAAGTGCCAAAAACATCCATTGGGGAAAGGAGTCAGCTTGCAGAGTAAAAAAATAGAACCATCTCTTAAAAATGAACTGAGGAACCAGCAAAACCAGGTCACCGAGGACCAAAACGAGCAAAACACAAAAGACAAAAAGGAACCAACAAGATGTACACTATAAAAATAATGCTCACCTCAATTCAGGGGAATCGATCCAGGCAATGTTTCAAGTTCCTGTCATTAGCAGGAAATTCGAGCAACTCACCATCCAAATCTTTCAAGAAGAAGGTATGTTCAACAATCCAGATGTCAATGGAGTAAGGGCCCATCCATAGTGTATAAAATTTACAATGGTTGCCCTTGTCTTCATGTCTTCTATCCCACAACAACACAAGGTAGATGCTCTCCTTTCTTCATCAAGTTCAACAATCTGGTTAATGTGAGCCTCATATGGACTAACCTCTTGATCTTTTAGTTGTTGAATGAACTAATACACGAGGATAATTGCATATGCAGGGGCAACAGAGCTTGAGTGCCATATACCAGTTCAAATGGACTTTTTCTAGTGGCTCTTTTAATAATAATTCTGTCAGCCCAAATAGTGGACTTCAATTGCTCACCCCATTTCCTTTTGTTCAGATCCAAGGTTCTCCTTATGATTTTTAATAAAATTTTATTGCTAGACTCTGCTTGTCCATTGCCTTAGGGGTTGTATTTTGAGGCATATGTCAGATTGATAGCATATTATTTACACATTGCCACCAAAGGTTTAGCTCTGAAGCTCATGGCATTATCAGCAACAATTTTAACTGGCACTCCAAACCTACAGATGATATGGTTCAACATGAAGTCCATGACAATTTGGTGTGTTGCTCTCTTGGTGGGGATTTCCTCCACTCACTTGGTGAAGTAATCAATGGCTACAAGAATCCACTTATGGCCAGAACTTTAAGGGTTTGAAATTTCACCAATGAAATCCATTCCCCATTGCTTGAACAGAGCTTCAATTGATACAGGCTACAAAGGAAGGGAGCCTAAAGCTTTCAGTCTTCCAGAAAATTGCTGGCAACTCTCACATCTTCTGACCAAAAAATTTGTGTCTTTGAAAAGAGTTGGCCACCAATAACCATCCCTTAGGATCTTGTGTGTTGTGAATCTTCCAGCAAAATTCCCCCCCACAAACTCCTCCATGGATATCAACAATTATCTTGGGGGCTTCATCCTTAGTAATGCACCTTAAGAGGATTCCCTTAGGGTTCTTCCAAGATAACCCAAAATCAATAATGACATATTTTTGGGAAGACAACTTAAGAGATATTTTTTTATTTTTACTCAAATACTCAGGGTAGTATAAATGTCTTAGATAAAAAATTATATCCTTGTACCATTCAAAACTCGCCAACTTTTCAAGGACATCCACTCTTCCTTCTTCTACCTCATTCACCTCAATATTTTGCAGGTTGCTCTCAACCATAAGTTTAGCTAAGCCCAAACCTCTTACCAATTTTGTGGTTTGGATATCCATGTCATGTTCCTGTAGCTTGTTCACCCATCTTTATATTTTGCTTGAGATCTCCATCTCTGATAAGACATCTTTTACCATGGTGTGGGGAACATAAGCAACAATTTTGGAGCTAAAAATATAAGGTTTGAAAACCTTTGTTGCTTATACCAAGGAAAATGCTTGCTTCTCCATAATGATGTATTTCAGATCAGCCCCTTGGAGTGCTTTACTGAAAAAAGCAATTGGCCTCTTAGCCCCCGCATCATCCTTCTGTAACAAGACAGATGCAATAGTGCTCTCTGAAGAAAAAGAGAATATTTGAAAAAGCCTCTTATAATCTAGAGTTTCAAAAATAGGGGCATGCTTTAATGCTTCCTTGATCCCACTGAAATCCTGAATGGCAGCCTCTTCCCATTTGATTACATGGCCCTTCTTTAGCATGCAAGTAATTGGAATGGTTAACTCAGCAAAGTTTGATATGAATCTTATGATAAAATTTATCTACCCAAAGAAGACTGAATTCCTTTTTTGGTTCTTGGAATTGGGACCTTTCTGATGGCCTCCACCCTCTCAGGATCAATCATGACACCATCCTTTGATACAATGTGACCAAGCAACTTGGCCTTTTGCACTCCGAAATGACACTTGTTTGGATTGAGTGAAATGCCATACTCTCTGCATCTTATCAACATATTTTCTAAATGTTGCAGGTGATCACTTCTCTTCCTGGAGAAAATTGTCACATCATCTTGATACATAGTGATGAAGTCATTTATATATCCTGAGAATGCTACATCCATTACTCTCTGAAAAGTATCTCCAACATTCATCAGGCTAAACAAAATCCTTACATACACATAGGTACCCCATGGAGTAGTGAAAGTAGTTTTGATTCTCTCTTATTGCTTCATAACTACCTGGTTATACCCAAAGAAACCATCCAAAGTAGAAAGAAGCTCAGAACTAGTCACTAATTGTAGCATGTTATCCATGTTTGGTAAAGGATAATTATCCTTCATTGACGCTCTATTTAGATTTCTAAAATCCACACACAACCTGATATCACCATTATTTTTTCTAACTGACACTAAGCTCGCAACCCAAGTAGAATACCTTGTTGGCTGAATGATCCCTCCATCTCTTAGCTTTTTTAACTCATCTTGCATCTTCACAGAGAGGAGTGGATTAATCGGCCTCTGCTCTTGTCTGAGTGGTTTTGCATTAGGCTCTAGAGGAATTTCATGCTGAAACAGATCCTCTCTATATACCTTTAACTTTGAATAATACCAAGCCAAGCAATCCTGATACTTATTCAACAACTCGACATAGGACTGTTTCTCCTTCTTGTTTATATTGCTTCCCAACCAGATCTTTCTTGGTTTCTCCTCTGTACCCAGGTCATGCTCTTCAATATCCCTTGAGGCTACTATATGCCTGTTAATAATGTAATCAACATTATCAAAGTTTGATTTGAGAGCAACCAATCCTCTAGGGATGGTACTAGTTTTCAGCTGAATGATATCCTTGCCAAACAAAGTCTCTTTACCCTTTGCTACACATACCATTGGCTCCCAATCAATAAACTGATAAGAAAACTCTCCCTTTTTTTGCAGAAATATTTTGACCTGAGCATCATCATCAAAAATTTGCCAATGTTTAATGTTGTCAGGGACAGATGGCCTTGTTAACACTTCAACATCATATTCACAATATGGGGACATTGCACAACTATCAAAGCACGATCCCAACACTGCAAGATTACCTGCCATAACATTGAACTTCCTGTCATGATGCACAATGTTAAATGAATAAAACATCTCAATCAAGTCCCAAACTGCATGCTTTTATTGTTTCATTCTTTGATTCTTTGTAGCATACATTTTTCTGATTTGTTTAAAAATTAGTTCTGAATCTCCCTTTACAATGATGTCTTTAAAATATTATTTCCAAGAAATTATTAAACCTAACAACAATGCTTCATACTCGAAAATGTTGTTGGTACACTCAAAGTTAAGTTTGAAAGAAAAAAACTCTTCCAATCTTGGAGAAATCATAACTACACCAGCGCCATTTCCAAATTTGGAGAAAGCTCCATCAAACAACAGAGTCCATGGAGAGCCTACTTGTTCAAGATTCTTACATTGGTCCATTTTTTTCTCTTTTCCATCAGCAAACGTAATAAAGTTATCAGCATCAACACTTGTGTACAACACTTCATAAGATGCATTGTTGGGGTCTTCAATGAGGTGCAACATCTTCTTTTCCCCATACAACTTGACAAGGCTGCCCTCAATTAGGATGGTGGCATAGGACATATCCATTTGAACACTCCCAACAACACTTGCAACCTATTTTCTAGACAACAACATACGCCACTTGGTTGGGCAGTCAACAATAACTACATCAATCTCTAAGTTCCTACCCAGATAGGCTGCAAGTTGTACCACCAGACCTTTCACACATCCCACCACTAGCACCTCTCTGAAATCCATTGCAGTTCACTTCCCATATGCTGCTGTTACTTTGATATTCAGTTCATTCATGACTTCCAGAGGCATAACATTGCATGATGCCCCTAAATCAAACATATAGTTGTGTAGCAATATATCCTTAATGATTAGAGTGGTGAATAATGGATCCAAATTTATCTAAGAATCTACTAGGGATGTTCCCAAATAAACCTCAGGTGGTTCATCTAGCTCTTCTGATGCTGGTGGTGCTTTTAGTTCTTAAATGATTGGAGGAGGAGTTTCTACAATGTTTACATTTCTTCCTGGGATACTCTTTTCTTCTTTCAATCACAAGTACTCAAATGCTCTTTTCTTGTGCTCAGGAATCCTAAGAAAATCAAAAATTGGAACACTAACTGTGATTTGACTCAAAACTTGGGCGATGTCATATGGAGTAGATTTTGGCAAGGTAGCATCGAATGGGAGATTGAAAGACTCATCAGACAGCACAGGGTTTTTGACAGTTTGGGTAGAAGCTTGAATCTTGTTTGGGACAACAAGGCCTTTGGAAGGTGTATCTTTCTTAGGAATATATTTAGGAATATTTGAAAGCAATGGAGCTTTAGGTTTGGCTTAAAGCCCTGATCCTTTGACAACTCTACTCCTAATGTTATAATCATTCTCTTGAGAAACAACAACGTTGATCAATAACTGCCTATCCTCCTTAGATGGGATTCCTCCATCATACTTCTTTATCATTAAAGCTCCTAAATATTCAAATTCGTTATTGGGAAATTCAAAAGCTTGTACAGTATCTATTTCCAAAGCATGAGAGGGAGGAAGAAGAGGTACCCAGTGAATGCAATCCCAAAAATCATCAACAGTTCTAGCACTTATTACCTTAGTTGAAGTTTCTCATTACTGTGAGCTTGTAGATCATTCCATCATGCATGCATCATCATCTGTGTTATCATCCTCAGCTTCTTCTTCTTCTTTCTGATCTACTTAACATGGAGCATGGGGAATGAAACACCTGTCACACCAATCAATTACATTTGTTTCTTCAACAAAAAAAACTCTAGCAGCCAGAGGATCAGACACCATTCAGTTTTCCCTAGCTTGGGGATGCCTATTTGTAGATCTCATGGGTCCCTTGCCTCTGTCATCAGATCTCTACTCATTTCTAGTATGATTGGTAAACCTATCTTGGCCTTGTTGCTTATGCTAACCTTGTGAACTCTTCCCAATTCCTTTCTCTTCCTGGGCTAATTTTTATGAGATTTCTTTTACAACCCTTGCTAGAGTTTTAACAACCTCCTCCAAATCAGAAACCTTACTTGCTTGAGGTCTTTCCAGATTAACCGGCTTCACACCTTCCCTCTTATGAGGTTTTCCAATTGGTTTGATGTTGTTCTCAATTTATAGAGCCATAGTAAAGGCCTGCCTCAGATTAGTAGGGTTTTTGTCCCTCAAGTAGTAAGCAACCTTCTTTTCAAACACATTAGAATACTTTATAAGACAAGATTCATCACATGGCCTTAAACTTAGAGGTAATCTCCTCAATGTCTTATTTAATCTAGTGTTAAATTCATGCACTGACTAATTAGGGTTATTTTTGATATTCTCAAATTTTGACAGAAGAAACCTAGGATCCATTCTGTCACCATACTATAATCTAAATGCATTATTCATCTTGGTCCAGGAATCAATGGAATTATATGGAAAATCTTTGTACCAATCCCTGACACCTTCCTCCAAAGTATGGATAAATAATTTGATATATCCATCTTCAAATTCAATCTCAAAGTCTTCCATCATGTTGATAAAGAGCTTTAGATGTTGATCACCAGTTATAGCATTATTTCCTTGGAGTTTTCAGAATTTATTTCTTAAATTTTGGGGAACTTCATTTGGATAACCGAACATCCCTCTAAAATTTATAGGACCAAAATTATTTACGATAAATGGAGGTCTATGTGGGGGATAGGCCATGTTGTTTTGAGGATTTGACCTTGGAGGAGAATCAAACTGATAAGGGACAAGGGGTTTTTGAAACATAGGAGTATAAATTCCAAAATGGATATCCCCTAAAGGTTTTGTCTCTTGGAAAACTATATCAACTTTAGAAAACAAAGGACCAGAAAGAGAAGAAAACTCTTCAAATTCAAATGAAGGCCCCTCTCTAGATGGAGAATTTAATTCCACAAAAGGACTATTGGTGTGTGTATTTTCCACATCATTAGGTGAGTCATCTCACTTAGGTGAGATCATAGGTCCATGTGTCATTTAGGGATCATTATGAGATTCTCTTACGCGTCAGTGCATCAATGCGTCAGTGCGTCATATGCATCATTGGGAGTTACACTTCTATTCTAGGAATGTAACTCCCCCTCTCCACTCGAGTTGTCATGATTGTAGCACTGGGGGTTATTCAACACCTCCTATATGTACACCCCATTTGATCTATGAGATAAAGGAGAGTTTTATGGCTTAACCAGGTTCTACCCATGTTTCAAATCTTTACATGCACATTCGGTTGATGATCACTCCTCCTGAGATCTCTTCATGCTGTCGTTCGCATGTCCGTTGATGTGCACATCATCCCTCATGATCATCACTTGTGGGTTTTAAACCCTCTTTCATGGTATTAGAGTGGATCTTGTGGATCCATGCACTCATTGGCATTAATGTGCGTGTTTTCTAGCTTCTAATGTGATATCCAGATCTCATGCGTGTGTTGTAATGGATATTCCGTTATGTGCTTCAGTGCATTGATTCGGGGGTTTATACCTTTGTTTGGGTTTGTTGTGGTTCGTTTGGTCGTGTTGGTGTTTACAAAATTTCAGGCTTCTTCAAGGACATTTTGTACTGGTTTTTCGGGCTTGTCCATTCATTTTGGTGGATGTTGCCTTATATTCAAACCAGCTCGCATTGGCTTGAAGGATTTTTTTTGCAACCTGCATTGAGCCACCGTATCACGTTGAATCCACATCAGCTGCTCATGGTATTTTCTGTTTGTTGTGTTTGCTACTTGCTTTGTATTTTTGGATTGATTTAGGTTGCTTCCCTGTGATCCTCAGACCACTGTGTTTAAACATTTGCAACCTTTACTATTTCCCTCCTCCGTTCTTTGTTGTCCTGCAACATTTTTTGCATGGGATTGGAACAATTTTTTTTACGTGGGGTTAAAATGTTCGTGGTCTTCATTACTGGGTTGTTTCACTTCAGCTGCTTCCATGTTGGAGTCTTTGGATTCTTTCCCTACTTGTTTTTTTTTGCATTTCAGTAGGGTTACGTTGGAGGTCTTTATGTTCATGCCGTTGTCACGGGTTTATACCCAGGGATCTCTGCTAGACTATCTACAACTTCCTCTAGCTCCAACTGCTTCAGCTCTAACAGCTCCCACATTCAAACTCTGCCACAACCACGTGGATTGGGTCTTCACAGCCATTTTTCTAGCTTTTTTGGTGGTTTGGGGTCTCTGACCAGCTCCTTGTGCGACCTGCAGCATCTCCACGACCTGCCACACCTCTGTCTCAGCACATGACCTCCCTCTGGCACGTTTTTGGAGCTGCCTCGGCATTTTCTGCCCTGCACAGAATAGTCAACAACTTGCCTCCACGTGGATCTGGCCTTTTTGGTGGTTTTCCTAGCTCTCTTCCACTTGGCTTTGCATTTAAGCTCCTCCATGTGGCATTGGCCACTTCAAACATGGGCCCCCACCTTCTTTTTAATGTTTTAGGGTGATTAAATAAAAAAATTTCATTCATTAGCATGTAATAATTTTTGGGTTGTTGATTTGGCTTGTATTATGTCCTTCCTTCAAGTGACGAAGACGGAGGGTGAGGTCTGAGGTTGGCAGGAGGCTAATCCCGCCTTACAAGAAAAACAGACCATACCTAAAATTTGATGCCATTTCCAATGATTACCCACAAGATACCCTTTGCACCCATCTCGTGTACTTTTTTAATGCATTTGCAGTGTTTAGTGGCATTTTCCATCAGTTGCGGGAATCGTTTTAATGCCATAACTTTTGAATCGCAGCTCATTTTTGAGTGCTTCCTTGGTCAAAGTTGCATGATTTCTCACACTTTATGTGATAACATTATCATTTTTGTAAACGCACTACTTTATAAAGTGTCGCATTCTAGGGGGGTTGATTGTACTCTTGGGCCTTCACACGCAGATGCATTATCGGCCGAGTCCGAAATCTTGATTTTGTGCACCTTGCACTTTTGATTCCACATCATGGAGAGTGCTCTTTCTAGACTTGAGCATTGTAGGATTTCTCTACAGCCTCCACTACTTCTCACCGGGAGAGGGAACTATTCAGCTTGGCATGCTTCCATGGAATGTTACTTCACCCACAAGGGTCTCTTACCATTCTTGCTTGGGCCAGTTCCTGTACCCATTGATCATCATCATCTAGAGGACTTCCTCGACACTTGAGACTACATATTTGGTCACATGATGATGCATGTCTCTCGTTATCGTTGGTTTCACGTGGCACACTTAGATCTACCTCACCATGTCTAGAGCATTCTTTAGTCCCTCTATGGAGACCGTTCACATACTGCCACCATTGTTACTACTGCTGATTTAGTTATCTCCTCCATTTCTTCATGTGATGGCAGTTCTGCTGACATAGACTCGTTTGGTTCTACTTCTGATGATGAGGATTGTGCACCTAGTTCTGATGTTGAGAGTACTATAGAGGACTCTTCTCCTCTTTCTCTCACTATTCCAGAGAGTGTTGACACATCCCACATCTCATCGGATATCGAGCAGTCTCATACTCAGTCTCACACCATCATTACACCAGCCTCCTTTCCACTTCCAGTGTGCGAGGCCCACTTCACTCCTCTACCTTCATTGGATGACTCATACCTATCTGACATCGCTCTTCTGTTTGTTGAGCCCCCTCATTGGGACAAGTATCTGCCTGACCTTAGTCATCTTTTCACAGAGTACACTTGTGATGCACTATAGGTCCCTCATCCATCTATAGGTGTTTCAGAGGAGTTCATCATCTCTGTTGTTGGGAGTGCCCCTTTCAGGAATCATGTCACTTCCACATTTCTAGAGACCTTCATTGATCCACCCTCAGCTGTGGATCCATTTTTTGTTGTGGGGGATGTTTTGTTGCCTTCACATCATGTGGACATCCTTTCTAAAGGTGTTCACTCTTCACACTCTGACAGTTTTGCACATGTGGCTTTACCTTTGGTTCCTTGCACTCATTTACTAGACCTATGTCACACTTTCATGGACCAGATTCAGAGTTCTTCATGTTGCTACCTTCAGTTTCCTTTGTGGAGTGGGCGGACTTTCAGCATGTCATTTCTGTCCTTCCTAAGGGCAGGCACATTATTCAGTGTGGGTGGCTTTTCTTTAGTCTAGAGGTAGAGGATCTCGTCATCGACATTCTTTTGGGAGACCTCCTAGAGCTGCAGAGTTTAGATCTGTCCATGGCATCTTCTGCATTCCTCTCGTATCCCTCTTCTTCTTCTTTCTGATAGATTTCCTCTTTGTACATGGGTACCTCTTCAGGCTCATCTATGGCCAGGACCCATATTTGGCATCTTTCTTAGATTAGAGAGTGTGTATTTCTCTTGTGGTGGATGTTTTTCCCACTGGGTTTTCCTTCACTGCTTGGGATCTTTTTCTTGTACATGGGTACCTCATCAAGCTTTGTGCCGAGACCCATTTCTCGTTTCTGACTTGCCACCTCATCCTAAGTTACGATGAAGGGGGGTGTTGGTGTGTGTATTTTCCACATCATTAGGTGAGTCATCTCACTTAGGTGAGATTGTAGGTCTATGTATCATTTAGGGGTCATTATGAGATTCTCTTACGCGTCAGTGCGTTAGTGCATCATATGTGTCATTGGGAGTTACAATTCTATTATGGGAATGTAACTCCCCCTCTCCACTCGAGTTGTCATGATTGCAACACTGGGGGTTACTCAACACCTACTATATGTACACCCTGTTTGATCTATGAGATAGATGAGCATTTTATGGCTTAACTAGGTTTTTCCCGTGTTTCAAATCTTTTCATGCACATTCGGTAGATGCTCTCTCCTCCTGATATCTCTTCACACTATTGTTCGCATGTCCATTGATGTGCACGTCATCCCTCGTGATCCTCGCTTGTGGGTTTTAAACCCTCTTTCAAAGACTACCTGATTCAGAATCACTTGAATGGAAATATTTAATGATAGGCTGATCATCTTCATCAACAGAGACCTCTTTTCCTAACTGCTGATCTCCAACAACTCTCTCGGCTCTTCTTCCTTTTGACTTTTTCTTCCCTAGCTCTCAAAATAATGTCCTAGTAGGATCCCTAGCGAAGAAAGATCTTCTTCCTTTTAGATTTGTAAAGATTAGTAAAAAATCTCACTTGAAAGAGGCTAAGACACTGGTACTTGTAAAAATCAGACCAACACGGAGTCACCACTAAGGATTTCCACCTTAGTTGTGAAAATGCACTAAAAATATGATCTGTCAAATGTCTGTCAACACCAAGAGCTAGAAATGGAAATGTCTGACATTCCTTTACCCAGGTTTATCAATGAAACTTAATGCAATAACTTTAGAAACTTGAAATATTACACACAACACTTGTAACTTTGAACAATTCTTACAGGCCTGAACACAGGATGATGTTGAAATAATATACTAGTACTTAGAGCATATAAGAAATGTTTACCATGGTATGAATATGAATTATAATCACAATTTTGTCCCTGAAAATGGTGCCATAAATGGTGTTGGTAAAAAAATTGATTCTCCCTCAGAAGCTGAGCAGCATCACAGTTTTGACAGGAAGCTTAGAGATAAGCAGAGCATGTTATGTGCCATTTTATAGCTGGGGAGGAAATGCAACTTTCTCTTTGTCACTCAGGCGTGAGAAATGGGTAGCACCCTTAAGAGGATTTGATCTATCCTCACTACTTTGTGGTTGTGGCTTTCAACCAGGGAGAGAGGACCATTTTTTAGCCTATTGTTTATGGAGGAGATGGAGATGTCCCTCATTGCAAATTTATTGAGAAGACCCTGAAGAAAATATGATCAATACAACAAAAATCTAACTCTCACGAGTTGTCACTCTAGATAGTGGAGATATTTCCTAGGCAATGTTTAGGCTACTGAAGACAATGAAACCCTAATTGCTTCTACATGTTTTGGTAACATAAATTATGCATTTGTTCACACACAGGACAAACGGGGGTAGTATGGGTATGATTGGTTGTTTTAAAATGAATTATGGTGGGAAGTGAGGCAGAGTGGGTTTTGACTTGCCAAATATTTGAGATCTTTCAGAAAAATGAAAGGCATGACCAACTGAATGCTTCAGAACAACTAGAATGTTCCTTTAACCAAAAGGCGTACTTCAATGGAGGCCCAGATCAACATGTTTTCACACAAAATTTAAGGATCCAAAATGAAGGCTTAAATTGAAAAACTTAATCAAACACTATCAACATCTATTTTATCACACCTAAGATACCCTCAATGGCTAAAAAACAATCTTAATCATCATGCAAGGAGTACAATTATTTTAAACTCATTTATTTCACTATTAAACAAAATGTCTTCTAATAAATGAAATTGCAAGTGCCACCAAACTATCACAAAGCTAAGATCTTGTGTGATTCACAGAGTTTTCAATGTAAGATTGAAATGGGAATAAGAAACTATTTATAGACATTCAGAAATCAAGCAGACATGATTTTGCCCAAATTAAAACACATATTTACTCAAATTTGATTAAATTTATCAGTAGGGGAAAGTTTCTAGAACAATCTCAGAGCTTGTCAATGGTTGTACACTCGCAATCACCTTGACGTGATGAAATTTAACATAAAATAAATAAATAGGTTCCTCAGATAGGCTCTCATAAAAGATGGGCTCTATCAAACCTTTTCTCTTAGGAATAAGCTCCGGAACTCTAACAGTCCAACGTTCCAACCATTTGCATGAAAAATTCATGTAATTTATAATATTTTCACTTATAAAAAACTTTTCCCTCCAAAGCCAGAAACATTCAAAGCACCATTGCGTGTTGTGACTCCCAAAATCATATTTGCAAAAAAGTTGTCAGGTTTGCAGAGGGAAAATCTCTCCAAATATTTCCAGCATTGATTTCTTCACCTGGTAAGTCATTCTTCATCTCACACGCCAACTACTTCCTCCTCCATTCTATCAAATCTAGTTCTTTGTGTGCCAAAGAAAGAAAAACTAGGAAATTAGATCGAGACTGGTAGTCAGAGCACAACTTAATGGAAAAAGACATTTTTAGATTCTTTCCCACCAAACCAAGATATCAACAGGTCTCTCGCGTGCCAAGGAAAGAAAAATTGGGTCGAATCCGTCAGTCAGATTACATCCTTAATGGTGAAACACATTTTCAGACCTTCCCCACCAAAATAGGCTACCAAATTAATGTTCCTTTTCATTTTGGTATGCAGGAGACTCTAAGACATGATAAAAAACCATAAGAATACACATCCCTAGGATCTTTGGAGAAAATTTGTGGAAAATCAAATATAGACGCACAATTGTCATTTATCTTTCTTTTGAATTTGGACCATTCACGTGGGAGATCTGAGTTAAGACAGGCCTGGGGGTCCCTTTTTACTTTTTACACCTTTTGGAAAAAATGCAAATTTTCTCAATTTGCTCCGCCCCTCTACCTTTGAAAAATGGGCTTGACACATGTCCTAATGTGGGTCCCAAAGGAACAAAAACTAAATTCTATTTTTTTACCTCCTTTTTGGAAAAGGCAAAAAATTTTAAGTTTTCTCTGCAAGTCTGCACCTCTGCCATTGATTAGAGAAAAATTTGACTATTCTCTGTCAGGCTTGCGGGTCATTTTGATGATTTTAGTCTTTTAAATAACAAGGGGAAAAATATCCAAGTTGTCCCCAATGGCTCGCCTCCCCGCCTCTTGACTTTTCAAACTACCATGCGTCTTAATGGTGCATCTTGAGATGGTCCCAATAAGTAGAGACCATGAATGAGTGTGGGGTCACAACATGTCCCAGTCTGAAAAATCCTACTAAAGAGCTTAAGTGTCCAGTAGAAAGCGCCATCTATCCAAGGTCCGAGATGGTCTTCTCTAGCCATTGAAAAGTCAAATAAAAAATAAGAGCGAGCAAAAGCCTCCAAGTGTCCTCCTGGTGCTTCTTCAAAACAAAATTCAAAGGCCAGTCCCCAAACATGCATGGTCTCTCTACGTGTATTTATGGCGCAACTTCAAGATGGTCGCAAAAGTGGAGACCCTGGATGAACATGGGCTTGCCACATATCCCGAGCCTTAGAAAATTTATCTAAAAGTTTAAGTCCCTAGCAAAGCCGGTGGAAACCTCCACCTATCCCTTTATCGCAATTGTTAAGGTGGGACCCTGAGACAAATCTTTAAATGAGTGCCAGCCCACCACGTGTCCACGGCCCACCAAAACTATATCAGTTGCATGAATTTTTTTTCTAAGTCTGGGTGAGGTAGTGGAATCCTCCATGTGTCCTCCCAGCGCAACTCTAAGGCCAAAAAAAAGGAGAGTCTTCAAACGAGCGTCGTTCCTCCACATGGACAATCCACAAGGAAAATTTCTGTGTCAAAAATTTCTACAAAGTTTTTGATGCCATTAGCGAACTAGAACTCTGTAAAATGTGAAAATGGATCATTCTTCATTATTTTTCTCTGTATTTTTGTCATTTCTCCATGAGATACATTTTTTGGTTATTATGGAGCCAAATCGATAAGTTTGAAGTGATGTAAATTTTGATCATAAGAAAATAGAGTTTATCTGGGCATATGCGATAAAAAGGGGAAAGATTACCAGTAAGCACTTGAGTGCTATGAAAGTGGTTAAAAGGTAGAAATGGTCGGACCACATGAAGAAGGAAATCATGAGATGCCCCTGCTAAAGTAATATTTCTTGATCTAACGAAATATTCACCTTTTTGAACCTTTGGTTTTCACGAGTGTGTTTGTTTCATGTCACTTTCCTAAAGAGGATCTGCAACAAACATTATTCCTTTCGGATATTATTTTCTTGGGGAAAAAGTATAGATGTATACAAATTGTTATAAGAACATGGTTTTGGCCATGGAAAAATATTTTGGTTTTCTTGAAAGGTTGTAAATTTTGAAGTAATTCAATACAGAAGTTCTTTCTTTTCTTATTTCCTCTGTTATATCTTTCTCTCTCCTTGCTCGATTCAATGGATCATTTGTTTTTCATTCAATAGAAACTTTTTTTTCTGCTCTGTGTGAATCTTTAGAACTTTGTGTCTACAGATTTGCGCCGGTGGCGAAGTAATTGATCATTTTCTATATTTTCTTGGTTCAATGTAAGTAGGGAGATACTCTACTATTTATATTTCCCAAAAGCATTGTTTTTTTATTCCTTCTTCCATCTCTATATTCTTCCATTCCTTTTAATTGATAATATTTTAACTATGAAAACATTCCAGAATATGAGGGTCCAAACATTGAGAGTTGTTTATCTGTACAATTGTTTTTTCTGCTTTCAATAAGTGAACCTCTCCCATTAAAGAGGAGGGTATTGTTGTCCCCTTACTATGGTTTCAACCCCTGTTCCATTCTGAAACCCAACAGTTTTTGGTGATTCCACTGGGGAATTCATTGCGAATGGTTCCAGTTTTTGAATAACAACTTTTTTATCATCTTTGATCTGGAAACTCCAAGATACATTTAGGGTAGAGGAACCCTTGGGGAAGAATACCCTCATTTACAACTTTTGGATCATCAAGGTTTCTCTCTACCTTCATCAACAATAAAAATAAGAGGAACAAGATTTAGAAGCACTCCTCCTACTAGAGATAAAAATTTTGGGAGTGACATCCCTCAAGATCAAATCAGTCCTAATTTGCATTCTTTGATTCTTGCTGGTGTTCCAGTTCCTCTCCAAACAATCTTTCTAAGGATGGAAGCTCCTCTACCTTGGGGCCAAATGGTTGGGCCTCTTGCTCTTCCCCAACAATTGCATGAATTGCTTAGAGGCAATAGAAATAATTTCACTAAATTTAGAGGTGATGGGAAGGTTCATCCAGATGAAAATATTGTAGCCTTCAGTGTTACTTGTGGTGTTCTCAGAGTTGAACATGAAGATATCTTTGTTAGAATTTTTGTAGAGACATTGCAAGACAATGCTGCTGATTGGTTCTATCATCTCCCTATTGGATCGATCACCACTTGAAAAAATGTGATGATCCATTTTAAGCGGTGTTTCAAACCTATTGAGGATGTACATGCCCTCTTGGCCCAGATTTATCAAATCAAGAAAGAGTCACATGAGCCCATGAGGGAATTTGTGGCCAAATTCAACAAGCTGGTTAAAAATATCCCATAAAACACACGCCCTATGGATCAGATTCAGAAATGTTTCTTCCTTAATTCCCAACTACTTGAAGTGAGCTATGCACTTAGAAAAGCTAACCTTGCCACTTTATATTTTGATCAAATATTTTATGTTAGTGTTGAAGATGATCTGATCATGTCTGGAAAGCTAAGGAGAGAATCATCCAAATCCAAAGCATCTCCTTCTTCCACATCTTCTCCTAGAGATAATGTAGATCAGTTGGTATAGAAACTTACTAATTCTCTTATTGCTCTTAAGAAGTAGTTTGCCTAGCATGCTCCTTATCAGGATGTTCCTAGGAAGAACTTTCAGCCCAGGAACTAGTTTCCCTTCACTCAAACCAGACTGGAAATTGAAGGCTCACCTGTTAAAGTTCTAGTAAATGTAACATGTGAAGTGCTGGAGCCTGATGATGAGGAGGAGGATGAAATCTATGAAGAAAATGAAGAGAAAGCTGATGAAGAATTAGAAGAGTTGAGTGAATCTCATGTCCATTTTCTCATCACTAAAGGTATAGATGAAGAGGATGATTATGAAGAAAGAGTTACAGAGATGAAAAATGAATCATATGCTGTCATGACTCATGGGAAAGCCATTAATAAGGAGAAAGTGGTGCAACCTACTAAAATATATAAGGAGCCTCCTACTGTCATTCCATTGATTTCAAGGAGAGGAGCTCCTATTCCTACTTCTTCCACACCCAAGGTAAGTTTTGTTGTTCCTTCATCCTCTATTTCTGCTCCTAAAATTTCTTTCCCTTCAAATGATAGAGTTAATAGGTCAAAAGTTTCATCTACTCTTATCAATGATGCTCCATCTACCTCTAGTTCTTTTGACATTATTGAACATCTCAAGAAAACTAATATCCAGATCTCAGAAGCTGAATTCTACCAAACCCATCCCAAGGACTTTGCTAAGATGGTAGAATTTGTAAACTCCAAATCCAAGCCTTCAACCCCTAGTTCTAAAGGTCTCTTTCCCACTCATTCTCCTTCATCTCAACGAAGCCTTGTGGTAGTAGCCACTTCATTTGATGAGAAGATCAAACCATTTTATGTCACTCTCCTCATAGCTGGCCACAAACTCAACAATTGTGTTATTGATTCTGGTGTTGTAGATAATGTGATGCCTGCTAAGGTAGATCATTCCCTAGGATTAACCCTAACCTAAAATTTTGGTTCATGCTACTCAATGGAAAGTAGAGAAGTGTCACTGGTTAGAAGGATCAAGGATGCACAAGTAGCCTTTGCTGCTTTTCCAGAGAAGAGAGTTTTAGCCACCATTTTGGTAGCTGATATTCCCCCTTCCTACGGTATGTTGCTGAGTAGAATTTTTTGCAAAGATGTTGGAGGAGAAATCATGATGGATTGGTCACATGCTCTTATTCTAGTGAATGGGAAAATGAAAAAGCTACTGCCTGAGAAACAAACTAAATATATTGTACATAAAATAGATGACCCAAAGGCACAAATACTTTATGAGGACATTGGTCATGGTAACTACATGATCACGTCACAAGATGAGGCTAACCATCCTAAGGAAGTGATTCTTGATCCTAATGGGATTTGGATTTTGGATTTTGACGGGAGCTACTCCTCAGCTAGTTCTGGCGTTGGTGTGGTGATTATTTCTCCTGAAGGGAAAATTCATCCTTTCTCCTTCAAGCTCCAATTCAAAAAACAAATAATATAGCTAAGTTTGAGGCTCTCATCCTTGTTTTAAGCGTGGAAAAATAGATGGAGATAAAGAATATCCTTGCTTGTGGAGATGCATATCTGATTGTAAAATAGGCCATAGATCTCTTTCAAGTAAATAATAGAAGTTTTAAACATTACAGGAATCTAGTCTAGGATTCTATTGATTTCCTTGATGCCTTATCCATTGAAGCCATGCCAAGGGAAAGAAACACTAGGGCTGATTCCTTGGCTATCTCAGGGTCTCTACTGATCCCTCATCCAAATTCCTCCCAAGATAAATTCACCATTGAGATGATTCATAGGCCTAGTGTGCCTGAGAACGCAAATAATTGACATGTCTTTAATGATGATCAGAACTTGCTTTCCTTCCTTGAACTTAGAGATAATTTTTATTAGATGTACTTTGAAGGAAGTGAAAATATACCTAGGGAGTGTGTGCCCCCAAATGAAGAAGATAACAAAGAATAAATGGATCATGATGGCTGCATAAAACTGAAAGGTAATAAGATACCTAAAGGGCTGGTAATTTTGGAAGAGTTATTTGATAAACATGATAGGTACATTAAGTCCAAAACTTCCAAAGGATCTCAACAATATGCTAACTATGAAAAGATATAAATTAGGAGTCTTAATGAACCCATGTTGGTAAACATTGGAAAGTGTTGCACATAAGAGGAGAGGAAGAAAGCAGAGAATCTATTGAAAACGTATTCTGATGTTCTTTCCTATTCTTAAAATGATCTTAAGGCTTTTTCAGCCAAAATAGATGTAACATTTCATTCCTCTAAAACCTGGGATCTAGCCCTTCCGGAAAAATCAGAGGCAACATAACCCTAAAATTGTTGATACAATCATTCAAGAGATCCAAAAGTTATTAAAGGCTAAGATCATTCTCCCCATTCACCATTCAACGTGGATTGCTAATATTGTGTCTGTCAGGAAGAAGAATGGTGAGATCCAAATTTGTGTTGATTTTAGGAATTTGAATCAAGCCTCTTTGAAGGATAATTACCCTCTCCCCATAATGGATCAAGTGTTGCAGGCTGTTATAGGTTCATAAATGTTGTCCATGCTTGATGGATTCTCAAGATATAATCAAGTAGAAGTAAGTGCTGCAGATTAACATAAGACTGCATTTACCACTCCTTGGGGCACCTTTGCTTATAGGAGAATTCCTTTTGGCCTCATCAATGTTGGTGCCACCTTTCAAAGGGAAATGGACCTACCCTTTGGCATTCTCAAGGGAAAATGCATAGTTGTGTACCTTGATGATTTGACTGTGTTTTCAAAAACCAGAGCTGATCATTTCCAACACCTTGAAATTGTCCTCCAAAAGTGTAAAGAGCATGAAATCTCCTTGAATCCCAAGAAATATGTATTTTGTGTCACTAAGGGAAAATTATTGGGACACATTGTCTCTAAGGAGGGAATCAAGATTGATCTAGAAAGAGTCCGAATGATTCAACAGATCCCTCTTCCCATGATCAAGAAGGGTGTGCACTCTTTCTTTGGAAAGATCAAATAGTTAAGAAGATTCATACCTGATTTTACTGAACTTACTTTGAACATAGCACACATGATGAAAGGGAAGAAGAATTTTCATTTGTCCTCTGATGGAAAGGTTTCATTTTAAGACATTAAGAGAGCTATAACAAAGACTCCAATCTTGGCATGCCCTGATTATAACAAGGACTTCATTATCTATTGCTATACTACTAGAAGTACTCTAGTTGCTATGTTAACCAAAGAGAATGCTGAAGGTCATGAAATCCCCATAGCATTCATGAGTTATATTTTGAAATCCCATGAGCTAAATTACACCATGATGGAGAAACATGCTTTTGCAGTGCTCAAAGCTGTGAAGCAGTTTCATTTTTATATCCTCAACTCTCATTCTATTGTGCTTGTGCTTGATACAACTATTACATCCATTCTTACACAACAAGAATTTGGAACCAAGAGAGGTAATTGGGTAGCCAAAGTTTAGGATTATGATATTGACATCAAACCCACCAAGCTAGTTCGAGGAAAGGGCTTATGTGAACTCATTGCTAAATCAACTGATGCCAAATTGTCTGAGGAAGTTGATATCCCTGTTGTTCTTTTCCTCAGCTCAACTGACGAATGGTATGCTGGCATTGCACAATTTCTTACTTATGGATAATTTCCATCCCATTTTAGTGCCAAGGATAAGAGAGCCATCAAATTAAGGTCTACACAATATGTGTTGTGGGAAAATGTATTCTTCAAACGAGGCTTAGATGGAAGGTTTTTGAAATGTGTTGACAAAGAGTAGTAAAAGAAATTGTTCTCAACCTTTCATGACTGGGCCCATGGAGGTCATTTCTCTTCTCCTATCATGGCCCAGAAAAATCCTCTGTGTTGGGTATTATTAGCCTATCCTATTTAAAGATGCATCAAAGTGGTTAGGCAAGTGTGAAGCATGTCAAACCTTTGTTGGAAGACCCAAATTGGCTACTTTACCTCTCAAACCAATGGTGATTGAGGAAACTTTTCAACAATGGGGTTTGGACTTCATTGGGAAAATCAACCCACCTTTAAGTGCAGGGCACACTCTTGACTGCCACTGATTATTTCACCAAGTGGGTGGAAGCCATTCCAATTAAAAGTACTACTTCTGAAGTAGTATGCAACATCATCAAGGAGCACATCTTAATAAGGTTTGGGATACCAAACAAGATCGTCACTGAAAATGCTTCCAATTTTTCTTCTACTAAGATGATGGATATCTGCTATGGTTATGGAATTTCCCTTGCCCACTCTTCAGATTACTATCCCCAAGGGAATGGACAAGCTGAATCAACTAACAAGAACTTGGTCACGATTGTTCGAAATATTGTTAATGAATCTTAGAAGAATTGGCATAAGAAACTATATGATGCTTTATGGGCATATAAAATTACATCTAGGAGATACATTGGAATGTCTCCTTTTCAATTGGTATATGGAGTTGATGCTTAGCTACCAGTAATATTGGAACTGCCAGCCTTGTATTTGATGAAGGCCATTGAGGATGCCAGCTTTACCAGTTCATTGGACAAAAGAATTATGTACCTCCAGAAGTTGTATGAAGACAAATTGTAAGTGGTTGACATAATAATAGCTCATCAACTCAAAGTAAAAGCTCTGTTTGACAAAAAGGCTAAACCTAGAAATTTTCAAGTGGGAGACAGTGTTCTTCTTTATGACAAAAGGCATGAACCTCGCGGCAGCCATGGTAAATTTGATTCCCTTTGGCTTGGTCCTTTTAAAATTAGACATTTTTCTGGTGAAAACTCTTTTTACTTGGATTACATGGATGGTTCTCCTCTCCCACTTCCTTATAGTGGGAAATTTTTGAAGTTGTTCAAAACCTAGGAGTTTTGGTGGTCCCTCTGTACATTTTGTATAGTGTTTTTCTTTCCTTGTTTTTTGTTTTGGCTAGTTTCCTTTCTGCATTCTCTTCTGTGTTGGTATTTCTTCTTTTTGATTCCATTTCCCATTGGATAAGACAATAATTCGATATGATTACCCAAAATTCTCTAAGGTTCTTTATTTTCCCTCTTTCCTCTGCCAAATCATCCCCAGAAGGAGCCAGTTGTTTTTCTCTCAATTTTCCCCACCCTTTCGAATCTAATTTCGTGAAAATTAGAGCCCTTTCATAGAAGAAATTTGTGTTTTAAACTCCTCGAATGCTCATTTTAATTTCCCATGACATTTTTTCAAAATTTCCTCAATCTGCTACCATTAAAACGTTTTACTTGTTTTCAATGGATGAGAAATGATTTTAGTTCTTATTTTATGTGTTTAGAATGTGCGGGACCTTGCATATTTCATTTTTAACCTTTTTTAGAGAAAGAAATTATTCATCAAAAGTGAAAATGGCATTTTTCTACTTCCTGCAACTTCCTACGTTATTTTCCCCATCAAATTCCTTCTCAGAAGATTTGCCCTGCATCCCCACTGGTCCTTGATTGGCTAGAGAAGTTTCGACGGAATTTCAGGGTGACGGATCCATTTTATTCTCTAAGGCATTATGGCAAAAGGGAGAAAAGTACCAAAATGACCCGTGGCCATGCTCACGCAAAAGGGATAAATTCTGAGTTGAAGCCTGCAGTGAATCAGAAAGGGACACGTGTTCATGTTGAAAAGTCAATGGTATAGGCATGGAATTTCAGGGGAAAGGTTGGAATTTTTCCCTTTCATATACAGATAAAAAGTGAAGTACATCCCTGCAGTCAATCAGGTGATTCCACATGTTGAAAAATCATAAAGGGACACGTGGTCATTTTTCAGTTCATATGCAATGTGGCGGACCAATAGAGGACTTTAGGAATTTTAGTGTTGTTTCCAAAAAGGGTGAAAAGTTCTAAAATGGCCCGTGGCCCCACTCATGTAAAGGGACAATTTCTAAGTTGAGGCCCACAGTAAATTAAATAGGGACATGTGGCCTACGTTGAAAAGTCAACGGCGAGGGCATGGAATTTCGAGGTAAAAGTTGGAATTTCTCCCCTTTTCAAAAATGGATAAAGTATAAAACTAAAGTGCTTTCCTGCAACCAGTTAGGTGATACCATGTGTTGAAGATCAAATTGGAAAAGTGGACCTATAGGGGAAATTGAGAATTTGAGACTTTTTCACCAAAAGGTTAAAATGTTGCAAATTGAGCCATGACCCCTTCCCCTAATCATGGTGTGCAACGTGTTCACGTTGAAAATTCAAAGCGGGTCGGCAGAGGTTTTTGAGAATTTGAGCCTTTTTCACCAAAAGGTTAAAATTTTACAAATTGAGCCACATTTCCTCAGCCACTTAGATGACACCACGTGTCCAGCCTTTGGCGGAGCTGCAGAGGGGCGAAGTAAAATTTGAAATTGCACTTTTTCTTCCAAATGTCACGAAATCAAAATTTCTCCTCCTGGGCTGTCGTTGCTTGGATCTTGCCATGTGTAGGGTTTGAATTTGAAGGTAAAAGGGGGAAAGGATAGCCAAATACACTCATTTGGTTTTTGATGCCATTAACAAACTAGAGCTCTGTAAAATGTGAAACTGGATCATTCTTCATTCTTCTTTTGTGTATTTTTGTTGTTTCTCCATGAGATGAATTTTTGGTTTATTATGGAGCCAAATTAATAAGTTTAAAGGGATGTAAATTTTGATCATCAGAAAATAGATTTTATCTGGGCATATGCGATAAAAATGGGAAAACTTACTAGTAAGCACTTGAGTGCTATGAAAGTGGTTAAAATGTAGAAATGGCAGGACCACGTGAAGAAGAAAATCATGAGATGTTCCCTGCTAAAGTAATCATGCTCGAACTAAAGAAATATTTTCCTTTTTGAACCTCTGGTTTTCATGAGTGCATTTGTTTCATGTCACTTTCCAAAAGCGGATCTGTAATAAACATTATTCCTTTCGGATATTCTTTTATTGGGGACAAAGTATGGATGCATACAAATTGTTATAAGAACATGGGTTTTTCCATGGAAAAGGATTTTGGTTTTCTGGGAAGGTTGTAAATTCTGAAGTAATTCAATATAGAAGTTCTTTCTTTTCTTATTTCCTCTGTTATATCTTTCTCTCTCCTTGCTTGATTCAATGGATCATTTTTTTTGCATTCAATAGAAACTTTTTTTTTTGGTCTATGTGATTCTTTAGAATTTTGTGTTTGCAGATCTGTGCTGGTGGCGAAGTAATTGATCTTTTTCTATATTTTCTCAGTTCAATGTAAGTAGGGAGATACTCTACTATCTATATTTCCCAAAATCATTTTTTTTTATTCCTTCTCCCATCTCTATATCTTCCATTCCTTCTGATTGATAATATTTTAACTATGAAAACATTCCAGAATATCAGGGTCCAAACATTGAGAGTTGTATATCTGTACAATTGTTTTTTCAACTTTCAATAAGGGAACCTCTCCCATTAAAGAGGAGGGACTTGTCCCCTGAATATGGTTTCAACCCCTGTTCCATTCTGAAACCCAATAGGAATACAATTCTCATTTCATATTTTAAGGGGGAGGAAATGTAAACACCTGAATTTTTAAATTTATCATTTGAAAATTAAAAATTTGTCTTTTTACCTCAAGCATGAATTGTGTACACATTCCAAACATATGAAATCCAAGATAAGATAGTCTAATCAACTCAAGAGAAGTGATTGTAAAACACATTCCTAAAGAACCCTATGCTCTCTTGAATTCCTAAAAATAATATGCATATCATATAAGTAACTATACACTAGTCCAAAGTAAGCTTAACCAACTAGTTTAAGAGCCGTGTCTCTCATTCAATAGAAATCCCAATACAAAAAAATCCTAGTCAACAAAGGTCAAGATAGTAGAAAGCATTATTGATTTTTCTAATGGTCAATGGAATCAATCTAACATTTACAAGGACTACACATCGTATCACAATTACGAAACATATATTCCACTAACTCTCGCTTTGATATGGTTTCCTCTTGAGGTTCCATCACATTTCATTTTTACCACCTAACAACCTTTCTCACCACATTCACATTGTTGAGGGACTATTTAATAGGGGTTATTTGAAGAGAAAATATTTACTTTGATTTGAGAAAATATATTTTTGAGTGATAGGTGCATGAATAATATTCCCTTATCCAAAAAAGTCTTAACTTCAAACCTTCACAAGATAATAATGGGAGTTTCCCTTGAAAAGTAGAAAAAAACTTGTGACTCTTTTGACACTTGTGTTAAATCTTGGGATCATAATTAAAAACTTGGAATAAAACTCTTTGGTATTTCGGTCAAGAATCATATCAAAAATTGAAGGAAAGTAAACATGGACGAGGCTAGACTTTAACATCATGGGCACCAAACCATGGAAACTTCCTTCTTCTAGACTTAGATGAAGTATCATTAGCCATCCTTGAATCGTGTGTGTGGGGAACACAATGTTTGACATCATAGGGGCATGGGCATCTGATTTCATATAGAGATACCAATAGGGGCATGTTTTTTCATCTCCCAAGTGAGAGCAGAAACACCTAATGTAGGTAACATGCAAATTACCAACAATACAAAACATATTATTTTATTATGTTTTTCTTTATTTTTCATGGGTTTCCATATGCATATATTTTGAAGATGTGGATTCTAACTGTAACATGAAGTGACAATTTTCTTTTTCCTTGCTTTTGGGAGGAAAGCATGGCCATGAATAAAAATAACATTGTCTTATTAATAGATGAGAGTTTTTATTTTTATGTTTATCTTATTTATATGCCTGTCCTATTTATAAGCATGTTATATTTAGGTTGATTGTGGTTGAAGCAAAATTTTACAAAGAGGTGCACAACTTGTGTGTGTGTGTGTGTGAAGCGCGCGTGCATGCGTGCACATGGATTTACTCTTTAGAATATGAAAAAGAGAGAATTAAATTGTATTCCTCTAGACTAAATAAAGGAGAATTATGGCTTATTTCTGGTGGATGTAGCCCACATTGGGTGAACCGCATTAAGTCTTGAGTTTATCTTGTGATCGGATGCTTATATTATTTCTATTTTAATTTTGTTTTATTTCTCATCTATGTTTAGATATTATCAATTGGTATCAGAGAATGATTTTGTTTTGGCAGAAAAAGATCATAGGAGGGTTTCTTGTTTGAGTGGGAGCAATGAAAAAAGATAACAAGTTCAGGGTTGAGAAGTTTAATTACTAGAAATATCATCTATGGAAGATGTAGGTGGAATAATACCTATATCAGAAGGATCTTTATCTACCATTGAAAGGGAAAGCTTTAAAGATGTTAGCCACGAAAAATGATGAATGGGATGTTAATGATAAGAAGGTACTAGGAACGTTATGGTTGTCCCTGACAACTACGGTAGCTTTCAATATTTCTACGATAAAGAAAGCAGTAGATCTAATGGAAAGTTTTGGTAAATTATATGAAAAAACCTCATCCTCCAATAACATATATCTTATGAAAATTTTGTTTAATATGAATATGTCAGATGGTGATTCAGTAAATGATCATTTGAATGAATTCAACACAGTTACTAATCAATTAAAATCTATAGGAGTAAGTTTTGATGATCAAGTTAGGCCTCTTTTGATTTTGTGCTCATTTCCTGAATGTTGGAATACTTTGGTTATGGCTGTGAGTAATTCTATTTCTGGTTCAAACACTTTAAAGTTTGATGATGTTATTGGTGTGATTCTTATTGAAGAGATGAGAAGAAAAAACATAGGTGATTCATCTGGTAATACTTTGATTTTAGAGAACATGGGAAGATAGAAGGAAAAAATAAAAGGTCCTGGACACTGTTAAAGGTCTAAGAAGGGAAGATCTAAATCTAGAAGTATGATGGTATGCTGGAATTATGGAAAAGTGGGACATGCAAAGAAAGATTGTTGGTCTTTAAAATCAGGGAAAGATCAACAAGAAGAGAGCAAAGAGGAAAATGTAGCAGGTGATGTGTTACAAGATGCTCTTATTATTTCTTTAGATAGTGCTACTACAAAATCACAACACCCCTAAATGTACACAACCAGATGAGTTGAGACTCTCAGTGTCATAGCATAACATGGAGCATTTCTCAAAGTGTGGGAATTTGAAATCAAGAAAGATCTCCGGATGAAGGCCGGTTCCTATTCCTCTATTTAGGTGCACACAAATAACTTGTAGAGGATGTACTCTAAACCTACTCTATCTTACCAAGGGGACAAGGTTGAGAAGATGTAAAAGAAATAAACCTAAGCTAATAAGGTGATGCACCAAAGGAATGCTAAGCACCCATTTTGCAATTTAACACAAACCATAGAAATGCAATACAACCACCATGCATAGATAACCAAAATGTAATGAGAGATCAAAAGATAAAAATGAATACATGAGAGGGTTGTCAATCACCCACAAACATATGTTATTAATCCAGAATTGATATAGTACATTACAGTTAGCCAAGAGGAAAAACTTTGTATTACAACTTGAATGGGAGGTTTCAACTCCATGAACTCATCTGTAGACCAGAGGAGAAGGGAGGGCACAAAACCAAAATGTCCAACCCTTTACAATGATCCCAACTCATTCTTTTAAATAGATGCAATGAAGAGGGAAGAAGAAAAGAGGCAGGAAAATTGACTTGAAGCTCAAATACTGGCCATAAATGCCCCTAAAAATACACCCACAATCTATTGAGTTTTCCACTCTATGTCTATTCAACATGTTGAAGAAGGGAGAATGACAAATTGAATCAAATCTGATCTGGTTATTGGAGCAATCAGATCACATATTAATGGCATGAAGACACTTTCCCAATTCTCACCCACCTAACCTCTTCAAAATTGAAGTTTTAGGTTTCTATGGCATATACGAGGTCAAGACCTTTCCAATGGTGCCAAATTTGTCTGATTTTAGGCACTGGATCAAAAGATATGTCCATTTGAATGTTTGAGTTAGGTCGGTAAAAAAATGGTGAAAACCAGTTAGCATAATGGGTCCATGGGCCTGAAATTCACTTTGCAGCTTTTGGCACCAAAAAGACAAAAATGCAAAAATGCCCCGCAACCCTGCACTTCACTTTGCCAAAAAATCATCTTTGGGCCCGCCAGTTCACATTTTCCAATTGAGTGAAAAGTCCTCCCCAGGACTGCTGGCCCGCATGTAATTTAGGCTTGACACGGGGCTCCTTGGGCATCAATAGAGGTGCGACTCACTTTTATAATTTACGCATTTTGACCCAAAAGGTTCAAAATTCCTCCAACGACCTACCTTCCCGCTTTGACTTGGAACATGGCCACGTGTAGAGCTGGTGTTAGTTTTGGGACCAATTTCTGATTTTACTTTTGAAGTTGCACCGAAGAGACACGTGGTGCCTTCCACGGCTTGCTCTGTTTCCTTATGTTTTGGCTAAGTCCTTTTTGTTTAGCAAGGCCATATGTCTGACCCGAGACACGTGGAGACTTGGCGCTTATCTGACTCTGGCCCTTGGGCCGCCCCTATTGAATTTACATAGTTGAGTCACGTGGCACCCTCCATAGACTCTACCCATCTTGAATTTTCAACTACCGACTCTATTCCTTTTTGAAACTGGGACACATCGAAGGATGATGCTTATTTGAGAGACCCGCTTTTATATTTACCTTTGAAGATGCGCCAAGCTGACACGTGGCACCTTCCGCGAGTCTACGATACTTAGCCGATTCAGGTAGAGCCTTTTCTCAAATCTTGACTATGTGGTGGGATGATGCATGTTTGAGTCTCTGATCTTTGGATTTATCTTTGAATTTGTGCCGAGTTGACACTTGGCACATTGCATTGAGTTAAAGAATTTTCAACAACCGGTGCAACTTTTGGGGGACTCTGGACATGTTGAGGCTCCGTGATCACTTGAGATTAGCCCTTGGATTCGACCCTTGAAGGTACGCCATTGAGACACTTGGTAGCTTCTGCTAACTCCTCCATACTTAGCAAATTTAGGCTCTCTCTGAATCATTTGTGAAGCCTGAAGTCTTTGAGCCTTGCCCCGTTTTCCTCCTTTGAGCCTCTGGTTTCATTGACATTGTTTTCCTCCTTAGCCGACACTGTTCCTCCATTTTAGAGCCCGCCAACAACCTGATCATTAGATTTGAAATGTGGGCTTGTGCAATGGAAGTGACCTTAATATTTCTTCCTGTACAGGATCGTGTGTGCTTAATTTTCTTGGGGGTAAAATTGAGATAACAACTTGTCGACTCATGGGGACATTTGCTTGCTAGATTAAGAGATCAGTTGCCTTGTTGTATCCATTAGGCATGGAGTCATGGCTGGTGGCCTAATTCTGGTCCTATACTTAAAGATTGAATCTGATGTTTGTACTTGGCGACCTAGAACTTGCTCCGTTGTTCTAGAAATGGACCCTTCAAGACCTGATTTTAGTTGCTCTGTATTTGTTTTATTTTAAAATAAGCAACTGTTACGGAAACTATGGGTCTCCCTGTTACAGATGCTGAAGGGCCTAGTGCATTCACCTGAAGGCACATCGAAATATATAATGACGCAAACATGGAGCAAAAAAACTATGCCAGAGCACTTAGGCAAATAAAACCTATGCTACAACAAAATAATGTGCATACACACTTGGAGAAATTGAAAACCTGGGCTAATATTTACAAGGGGCGAGGAATTTTTCCTTTCAGTAGCAGTTTTTGAGGTAGATCTGATTGACTGGAATCTACAATTCTTCATCATCCAACTTAGCCAGCTAGAAATCATTGTTACTTGTACATCATGTGACCATGTATGGGCTACTCCAAATGGCATCAAACTAGGAATGCTTTCCTAGTTTTTCTTGATCTGCATCCCACTTTAGAACTAAGTCTCCCCTTGAAAGGTCCTTGTTCTTGATTTCTTATCAAATGTCTTCTTGATCGATGCTTGATATTTATCCATGACCTGCATTTCATGCTCTCTTTCCTCTCCTACTTCTATCAACTCTACATACATGATTTCCATAGGTTTAAACTCCACCAGTTCAAACTGTTTCATGAGCTCTAAAGTGGGAAACTCCAATGATATGGGAAATATTGCCTCTTTTCCATACACAATCTTGTATGGGGAGTTTCTTGTGGACCTTTTGGATGTGATCCTATCAGCCCATAGGCCTGATTTGAGCTTTGTATGCCAAGTTATTTGATTTTCATCAAGAGTCCTTTTGATAATCCTTAATAGGTTCTTGTTTGTGGACTCTGCTTGGCCATTACCTTGAGGGTAATAGATTGATGAAGTGCTGAGGTATACACCCTTCCTGAAAGCCCATTTAGTGATCCTTGTACCAAGGAATGCCAATGCATTATCTGATATGATAGTGAAAGGGAATCCAAACCTGGTGGCTATTCCCTCATAGAAATTTAAGATGTTGGATTCATTTGCCTCCTTAAGTGCCACTGCTTCAGTCCACTTGGTAAAATAATATGTTGCTATAAGTATCCACTTATGGCCTTAGCTTGAATTTGGGTTAATCATTCCAATGAAATCCAATCCCCATTACATGAATGGTTGATCTACTGAAATTGGATGAAGGGGCAGGGTTGCTAACTTTTCCTTCCTTGTGAAGAGTGCATACTTTTTACGGTTCTTGATCCATGACTAGCAATCCCTAAACAATATAGGACAATAAAAACTATCTTTCATGATTTTGAGAGTTGTTACTTAAGGAGAAAAGTGGCCAACTGCTTCTCCATCATGGAACTCATGCAATACCCTTTCAATTTGTCCTGTCCCAATACACCTCAATAGGACACTATTGAGATCCATATTGAACAAAACACCATCGATAAGTACATATGGGATGAATTGTAGTCTAAAATATATCCTCTTTGCTTTGTTCCATTCTTTAGGGCACAAACATGTTTGGAGATAATGTACAAAGGCTTGGGTCTAACATGGAACAAGTGAATCATTAGCTAGCTGCTCTTGATCATTCTGTAGTAACATGACAACCTCTTCTTCATCCACTGACTCATCTTGTTTCTTAGAAGAGAGATTATCACACAAACCCTTTCCACAAACTAGTTTGATCACTTTGATCCCAATGTCATATTCCATTACCCAAGTGATCCAACATGCTCTCTTCTCATTCAAGTCCTTGTTCAAGAGAAAATCCTTAACACCAACATGAGATACTAGCAGTTTGTTGGTCGTCAAATAGGACTTTTAAGAAGAGCAACAGTCAGGGGACAGAAAGTCCCTCCTCTTTAATGGGAGAGGTTCCCTTATTTAGAAACGAACTTATTTACAAATATACAGAACGTGATTTTATGGTTGAACTTGGATATTACGAAAGTGTTTTCCATAAGGATCATCAGTTACAAAAGGACTGAGGAAAGGGAATACGGGGATGAGCAGAAGAGCAACATGCAGGACTATAGATAGCAGAATAATCCTTTATGTATGCGGAATTGCAGTGAATTTAAAACAAGATCGTTTGCATTGGAAGAACAAGACGAAATTAACAGACACAAAGTTCTGTAAATAACCTTTTTCAGATTCATTAATCAAGGACACAAAGTTCCTTCTTGGTTGTACAAGATCACTATACTCGCAATATTTGAAAATACGCAATAAGTGAGACTAACGAACTATAAACAAATGATCTTCACGAAATTAAATGAAAACACAGAGATAACACAGATTAGACAGAAAATGGATGGAAAGCCCTTTTGTATTGATTTCTCTCTGATCTATTTACACTTTCAGAAAATATGCCCAATTCTTCCTCCTTTGGAATGGCATAGAAATACAATTATATATCCTACAAGTCAGTTACATTTTTGTAACCGTTTCTTTTAACTAAAGAATAGTTAAGGACTGCCAACTCGCAGTACCTCAACCTATTACAAAGAAAACGGAAAAAGAAAGGGAAGAAGAGAAAAGAATGGGGGAGAAGACAGGTGTTCGATCACTGAGAGGGACCCACTGACTTCAAAATCCGCTGTCTGAATCTCTTCAACGCCTCAGCTATGTCTCTGCCACGGGGAACTGAACAGTTGGTCATAGACTGAGTCCAAAATCCAAGGCACCTCTCCATCTCTTTATCAAACTTGACCTGAGTATGATAATCTTTGTTTTCTTCTTCAGTGGTAGATTGAAGAGAGCAAATCTCCTTCATTTTCTCCTTGGAGATGGAACTTTCCTTAAATAGGTTATCTTTGACAAAAGCTCTGAATTGAGCTTTGATTTCTTGTAAGGAAAGGAAGATACCAGAAGTCTCATCCTGAAGATGACAGTATATATCCTTGAAAGCAGAGACCACCAGTGTCTTGAAAGATTCACCATTTTGCCAACTGTTCTTCAGCTCTCCCAAAGCCTCCTCCAAGACTTTGATCTTCCACTCCACACTGTAGACCCATGATTTTGATAGATTGTCCTTTGCATCATCAAAGACTTTATTCGCCAACAAAATGTTCTCATCTGTCTGTCCCATAAGGCGAAGGTATACTATGCAACTGATCCAGATTTTGAGCTCTTTATCCATGGTATTGATAGTGGAGGAGAGCTTCAGTTGCACATTGTTCACCTTTTCGTGGAGTTTGAAAGCTTCATCGATGAAGTTTAACCTCAACAACAAGCATGTCTTCCACCATGGCTTCAATAGCTCTGCCATAGACAGAATTCTTGTGCATATCTTTAATACTCTGCACTTCATCTTGGCTTAGAATTACTGGAGGTGGAAGAGTAGCCAATGGGGTAGGGTCCAAAACTTTGTCCTTAGACAAAAGAGACTTGATGAAACCTGTGAGAACCTGGGCCTGTTCTTCCAACTGTTCAATAGTTTGTTGCCCTTTCTCTACCCTCCCAATGACTCTTGTGACTGTTTCCTGGAGGTTGTGAATTTCACCTTCAGGGGTAGACTCTCCCATTGGGATTCTCGAGAGCTCTAAGTCAGATACCTGCAAGTCCTGCTCTGATTTATCCGTTGAAGGCTTGGCAATCTCCAGGAATTGCTGACCTTGGGCATCAGACACTATTCTGGAGGTGACTTTGGCTTTCTTGGCACGAGAAGGAGTGGTGCCCAACAAGGCTGCGACAACATCAAAATTTGATCCCGAGCTTTGAGAGGAGAATTTCCTCTTCCTTTTGTCAACCAGAGGTTGCACCCACGCAAAAGAGGAAGAAGAATCAATAAGAGGAACAAGGGGACCAAGAGACAGAGAGCTCATGACGCTCAAGGTCTGTGCAGCTGTTGACTCGAGTTGAGAGGCGAGTGGGGCACTTGGGGCAATTGCGGCAGAAGAATCAACATTACCTAAAAGCTCAGTGCTCTGGATTTCTTTATCTTTATCAGCTGGATCTTCAGGAGCACTTGCAGGAGTTGGTACTTCGCTTTCTTCACTTTCACTGAGAACAATGATGTTCTCTGGTCCCATAGGCAACTCTGCCTGCTTTCTTTGTGGGTCACTTTCCACAGGTTCCTTCTTAACCTCCTTGAGCTTCTTCTGGTACACTTGAGGGGATGAAGAAGGAGTAGAAACTGCAGGTCCTTGTATTGATGAGGCAGGAGGGGTCTTCACTGGGGTTTCTGACCTTGGAATAGATGCTTCTCTTCTTGGAGTTGAAGCATCCTTAGAAGAGGACTCTCCTGAATGCCTCCTGAATTCTCGAACCATCCTGTCAAACCAAACCTTAGTCCTGACCAAGATTGGAGCAAGGATCTCAGCCAGATCATCCCTCTCTTTCCTGTTCCAATCCAGGTCCTCCAAAGGAGTGTGCTTAATCACACTTTCATACTCGTACGAGTATAGATCAGAATTGTCATCCTGGAGACCTTCAGGAACTTGGTACAGACCGAGTTCTTGGATCAATTGCAGGGAGAACCTGCCACAATGCCTTCTCCTGGCTTCAAAATCATCTGCACAATCAGCCCAGTAGTCTTCTGTATCTGCCCTATGATGATAGATTATCTTGATGTTCTGTTCAATAAACTTCTTCAAGTCAAAGCAGGTTCTTGGCTTGAAGAAATGAACAGTGATAGGGACCAGGGCTCTTTCTATGTTCTGAGCATCCAGAGCTGTTTTGCAAGTGTAGTTTCCCAGAGAGATGGGAAAGTGCAAGCCAAAAATCTTCTTATCTCTGCAAGTTCTGTGCAACTTGTCTAACTATCTGCATACTTCTATCAAGGCCATTTTATCATTGCAGAACATGGGCAGTCTCAGAGGGGTGCCCTCATAGCCGGCGAGCCTGATATAAGAGAATTTCCTGAATTGGATGAAATAAGCACCATATTGTGATATCAGGTTCATTGCTTCATCTGAAAACCTTCTAGCAGTATCACCTTCGAGCAGTCTGACCACATACATGGTAAAAGCATAATTGACCCTTCGAAAATTGTGATTGCTGGTCTCCAAAGTGAACTGCGGGCAGTAGGCATATACTGGATCATCTTTGTGTGCATCTATATAAGAAAAACCGAACCACTGCCTTGATGCTGCCAGAGTATACATCAGGTACGAGGTCATGTAGAACTTCTTCGTTTGCTGCACATTGGACAGCTGCTCCGTCAAATTCATGCTTATGATTTCTGCCCAATTGATATTTTGCGTTCCTTCGCACACCATGCTGATGAGCGGGCACATCCAGAAGTGAAATTCGTTGGTAGAGGGCAAACCCATAACCCGAGCCAGCAAGATTATGAAGTCTGACAACTCTTCATTGAAATCTGCTCGGAAGAGGGTTTTGGTCAGACGAGAAGCCCCCTTCCTAGGGTTTTTTAGCCAGGACTTCACCACTCGTGCCTTATATTTGTCACTGTCTTGGTCGAACAGGGTCTGTGCTTGGTCCCGAGAAACAACTATGGCATTATCCATCTCTGGAATCCTCAGAGCAGTGCCAATGGCGGCAGCATCCAATTTGGTGATAAGTTCCCCATGTATATTAGCCAATTCGCTCGAAGCGGGGTCGAAGTGAGCTCCGCATGAAAGCACGGTATCAGCACACTGTACCGAGATTGGGAAACCTCCGGCGAAAGCCAAACCGCTATCGTGAATCATCTGTGCCATTGGTGTAGGGTTTGCGTCCACCATCCTTGCCCAGAAATCACCGAAGTCAAGATGACGAGCTTCGCTGTCCCCAATATTGCAAACGGCAGACTCAAGTGGAGAAATTTGTTCCTGTCCCTGGAATTTGATCTTCATATTGATAGTCTCTGAGGGGCAACCTAGACTCTGGAAGGAATTACAGAGGGAGGGGAATGCGCGCAGGTTTGCAAATTGCAAGGGTTCGAGAAAAAGATAGCAATGGAAGTAGTGTGAAAAATGCAAAGGGGAAATGCTCGTTAAATAGCCGTTTAGGAGAGAGAAAAGCCATGAATGCGCATTTAATACATAACCACCAATTTGAATAAGCATGATATTCAGGTAGAGCGGGAAAAATAAGCACGAATGACACTTGGTACGCTTGGGACATGTGAGATGCGAATGCGCGAAACACGCGGCTCGGCCGGTTCGGGTGAAATGGGGAGAAGACGCACAAATGCATTTTAAGACACTTGGGACGAAAACGCGCGAAGGACGTGATTCGGGTGTTTCGGCCGAAAATGGAACAAAAGGCCCGTTCGAACTTGGGACATTTGGAACAAAAAGTTCCGGAGTACGCGGCTCGGCCGGTTCGGGCGAAAATGGAACAACTTGCACTTTTTGATTTGGGGCATTTGGAACAAGAAAGTGCGAAGTACGCGGTTCGGGTGTTTCGGCCGAAATTGGAACACCTCGCACAAAAGTTTTGGGACACTTGGGACAAAAAGTTCCGACGGGCCCGAAAATGGAACAACTTCGGGGGTTTCGGCCGTTCGGGGAACAGAATGCACTTTCGTACTTGGGACAGTTGGGACAGAAAGTTCCGACAGGCCCGAAAATCACACAAAATGACCCAAAACACAGACTTTCTCGATTTTCACGACTTAGGCACTTTAGGAAAAACACTCATAACTCAAAATTTTGAAAATTTACTTTATCAGAGCAGGGAATTTTTTGAGTGGACAACAGCTGGCTCCTTCTGGGGATGACTTGGCATAAATTCAAGGAATGAGGCAAGGCAAGAACTTAGACAAACTCAGGGAAAGCAGACCAGTGCCTTATCCATTGGGCCACGGAGTCAAAAATAGACCAATACAGAGGGCAACACACCAAAACAACAAAAGGGAAACACACCAAAAGCCTAGAAGCAAAACACTGTACAGAATATACAAAGGACTTCCTAGTCACCTAGGACTTGAACAACTTGAGGTACTGCCCACTATAAGGAAGTGGGAGGGGAGAACCATCCATGTAATCAAGATAGAAAGAATTCTTACCAGCAAAGTGCCTGATCTTGAAAGGTCCGAGCCACAGGGAATCAAACTTTCCATGGCTGCCACGAGGTTCATGTCTTTTGTCCCATAACAGCACGGTGTCTCCAACTTGGAAATCTCTGAACCTAGCTTTCTTGTCAAACAGGACCTTTACCTTCTGCTGGTGAATAGATATCCTATCAGCAACCATCAATCTGTCCTCATTCAGTTTGTGCAGGTACATAATTCTCTTGTCCAGAGCATTGCTGAAACTAGTATCCTCAATGGCCTTCATTAGGTGCAAGGCTGGCAGTTCCACTGTCACTGGAAATTGAGCCTCAACTCCATACACCACTTGAAAAGGGGACATTCCAATGGCTCTTTTAGGTGTGATCCTATCTGCCCAAAGAGCATCATAGAGCTTCTTGTGCCAGTTTCGTTGAGATTCATTGACCAACTTCCTTATAATTGTCACCAGATTTTTGTTGGTGGATTCTGCTTGCCCATTTCCCTGGGGGTAATAATCTAAAGAATGAGCCAGTGAGATGCCATACCCGTAGCAGAAATCCATTATCTCAGTTGAGGAGAAGTTTGAAGCATTATCTGTTACAATCTTGTTAGGTACACCATACCTTACCAAGATGTTCTCTTTGATGAAGCTGCATACCACTTCAGAAGTAGTGCTCTTGACTGGAATAGCTTCTACCCATTTGGTGAAGTAGTCAGTGGCAGTTAGCACATGAGTGTGACCAGCACTAGAAGCAGGATTAAGTGCACCAATGAAGTCCAAACCCCACTGTTGAAATGGTTCCTCAATCACAACTGGCTTGAGAGGCAACGACGCCAGTTTAGGTCTTCCCACAAAAGTCTGACAAGCCTCACATTTATCCACCCACTTGGATGCATCTCTGAACAAGGAAGGCCAGTAGTATCCTCCACGGAGTATCTTGTGAGTAGTGACCGTTGATGAATAGTGCCCTCCACATGCCTGATCATGAAAAGCTGAGAGCAATTTTCTCTGCTGTTCCTTGTCCACACACTTCAAAAATCTCCCATCTAGGCCACGCTTGAACAAAGCATTTTCCCATAATACATATTGTGTTGACCTCAATTTAACAGTCCTATTTTCCTTGGTAGTTAAATGAGAGGGGCATTCCCCATAGGTGAGATAATGGGTGATGTCAGCATACCATTCGTCGACTGAGCTAAGGAACAGAACAGTAGGAATGTCATCTTTCTCCTCCAGCAACTCATTTTTAGCTCCTTCAGCAATGAGCTCACAAAGACCTTTTCCATGAACCAGCTTGGTCGGTTTGATATCAATGTCGTACTCTTGGACCTTAGCAACCCAGTTCCCTCTCTTGGATCCAAATTCTTGTCGCATGAGAATCGACTTGACGGTTGTATCTGGAACCAGCACCATGGAGTGAGAGTTGAGGATATAAAAACGAAACTGCTTCACAGCTTTGACCACTGCAAAAGCATGCTTCTCCATCATGGTGTATTTCAACTCGTGATCCTTTAGAATATAGCTCATGAACGCAATTGGGAGTTCATGTTCATTAGAGTCTTCTTGAGTTAAGACAGTAGCCAGGGTATTATCTGTAGCATAGCAATAGATGATGAAATCTTTGCTGAAATCAGGACAGGCCAAAACTGGAGTTTTAGTGATAGCTCTCTTGATACCCTCAAAGGATTCCTTTCCTCCAGAAGACCAACCAAATGTTTGCTTCCCTTTCATCATTTGAGAAATATTCAAAGTTAACTCTGCAAAATCAGGGATGAACCTTCTTAAAAAATTGATCTTACCGAAGAAGGAGTGCACACCCTTTTTACTGGTTGGGAGAGGAATTTGCTGGATAGCTTGTACTCGTTCAGGGTCAATCTTAATGCCATCCTTGGAGACAATGTGTCCTAATAGTTTTCCCTCTGTGACACAGAAAACATATTTTTTAGGATTCAAATAAATTCCATGCTCTTTGCATCTTAGCAGAACTGTCTCTAGGTGATCAAAATGATCCGCTCTTGTCTTGGAAAACACTGTCAGGTCATCAAGATATATGACAATACACTTCCCTTTCAAGCCTCCAAAAGACAGATCCATGGCTCTCTGAAAAGTGGCACCAGCGTTAATGAGCCCAAAAGGCATCCTCTTGTAAGCAAAGGTGCCCCAAGGAGTAGTGAAGGCTGTCTTGTGTTGATCTGCAGTATCAACCTCTACCTGGTTATATCCAGAAAATCCATCAAGCATAGATAACATTTCCGATCCTGTTACTACTTGCAATACTTGATCCATCATAGGCAAAGGATAATTATCTTTCAGCGAAGCCTGATTCAGGTTCCTGAAATCAACACAGATGCGGATCTCACCATTCTTCTTTCTAACAGGCACAATGTTTGCAATCCATGTTGAATGGTGAATGGGAAAGATGATTTTAGCCTTCAACAAATTCTGTATCTCCTGAAAGATGGTGGTCAGCTACTTTGGGGTTGTATTGCCTCTGTTTCTGCTTGAAAGGCTTAATTCCAGGCTTAAGAGGAATAGAGTGTTGCATATCTTTTGGCTTGAAAGCTTTCAAATCTTCATAAGAATAAGCGAGAACATCCTTATACCTTTTCAAAAGATCAATTTCTTTTCTCCTCTCATCCACCGTGCAACATTTCCCAATATTTACTAGCTTAGGGTCAGTAGGACTCCCAATGTCAATCTTATCATACTCAGCTGATTGCTGAGGCCCAGAAGAAGCTCTAGATTTCACATACCTGTCATGCTTATCAAATAATTCCTCCAAACTCACCAACCCTTTAGGAATCTTGTTTCCTTTGAGATTGATGCATCCATCTTGATCTGTTTCTTCTCCTTGGGTGATAGCTTTGCCAAAGGGCACACTTTCACGAGGTAGGTTGTCACTTCCCTCAAAATACAGTTGTTCAAAATTACCTTTGAGTCCCAGGAAGGAAAGCAAATGCTGATCATTATTGAAAACCTGCCAGTTATTGGAGTTGTCAAGTACACTAGGCCGATGGACCATTTCGATGGTGAATTTGTCCTAAGAGAAATCAGGATGAGGAATCAGCAGTGAACCTGAGATAGCTTGTGAATCAGCCCTGCTGTTCTTTTCCCTAGGTATTGCTTCAATAGAGAAAGCATCAAGGAACTCAATGGAATCCCAAAATTGATTCCGGTAATGCTTCAGCCTCCCATTTTTTACCTGAAAGAGGTTTCTGACTTGCTTTACAATCAGCTCTGCATCGCCACGAGCCAGGAGATTCTTTACACCTTGTTCTTTGGCCACCTGCAATCCAAGAATGAGAGCCTCGTATTCTGCTGTGTTATTAGTATTCTTGAACTGTAACTTGAATGAAAAGGGGTGTAGGCTTCCTTCAGGTGACACTAGCAGGACACCAGCTCCAGAACCAGCTGAGGAACAACTTCCATCAAATTCTAAAATCCAAACCCCGTTAGGATCTCTAGGGGACACTTTGGGGGGTGGGATTTCATCAGGGGACATAATCATGTAATTACCATGACCCATATCCTCATAGAGTATTTGTGCTTTAGGATCATCCGTCTTCTGCACAATATACTCAGATTGTTTCTCAGGCAGCAGCTTCTTCATTTGTCCATTAACCGGTACAAGGGCATGCGACCAATCCATTTGAATTTCCCCACCCACATCTTTACAAAAGTTCCTACTTAGCAACATCCCGTATGAAGGGGGGATATCTCCTACTAAGATGGTAGCCAACACCTTCTTTTCAGGCAAGGCAGCAAAAGCCACTTGTGCATCTTTAATCCTTCCAACCAGAGGCACTTCTTTACTCTCCATAGAGTAGCAAGATCCATAAGTACGAGTGAGGGTTAAGCCCAAGGCATGAGCTACTTTAGCTAGCACGACATTGTCCGAGGCTCCTGAATCTATGACACAATTGCTGAGTCTATGGCCAGCTATGAGAAGTGTTACATAAAATGGTTTAATTTTGTCACCAGGTGAGGTGACAGCAGCTACCAGACTGGGCTGTGGTGCAGAAGGAGGAGTGGGCAAAAGGCCTTTAGAAGTGGTCTTGGAATGGGAATTAACAAATTGAATCATCTTGGCAAAAGCTTTGGGATGGGTCTGATAGTACTCAGCTTCTGAGATTTGGACCTTGGTCTTTTTCAGGTGATCAACAATATCAAAAGACCCAGAAGTGGACGGGCCATCATCATTTGAAATTCTAGGCTTATCAACTTTAGGGGAAAAAGAAGAAGCAACTTTGGTAGCAGGATTGATAGGACTCACCTTTGGTGTAGACGAAGTAGGGATAGGAGATCCTCTTTTTGCAATCATGGGAATGGTTGTCGACTGCTCCTTGGACTTCTTGATAGGCTGCATCACTTTCTCCCTCTGACGTGTCTGCTCTCGAGTCATGACAGCAAATGATTCGCTATTCATGTCAACCACCACTTCATCATAATCATCTCCATCATCAATACCCTCGGTGGTAAAGAAATTAACTCAAGATCCCTCAAGTTCTTCAGCTTCATCATCATATTCCCCCACAAATTCCTCACAAGCTTCATTAGCCTCATCATCATCCGGCTCTTCAAATTCACAGGTTGCATTTACAGGAACCTTAATAGGAGGTCCTTCAAGTGCTAGTCTTGTTTGAGAAGCAGGCAAACGATTCCTGGGCTGGAAGTTTCTTCTTGGAACGTCTGCATAAGGGGCATGCTGAGCCAACTGTTTCTTTATAGCAATAAGATCATTCGCAAGTTTCTGAACTAATGGATCAGTGTTAGGTCCAGGGGTGGAAGAGGAAGAAACAACAGACTTAGATTTGGGAGGGTCTCTTCTCAACTTCCCTGACATGATCAAGTCATCTTCGACACTAACAGCCAGTTCTTGATCCAGAGCTAACGTTGCGAGGTTGGCCCTTCTTAGTGCATAACTAACTTTAGGTGATTGGGCATTTAGAAAGAAACATTTTTGAATCCGATCAATAGGTCGAGTGTTTGTTGGAATCTTATTTATCAACCTGTTGAACCGGGCCACAAATTCTCTCATGGGCTCTTGTGAATCTTTCTTTATCTGAGAGATTTGGGCCAGCAAGGCATGGACATCTTCTGCCGGCTTGAAACGATTCTCGAACTGGGTTCTCATTGTGTCCCAGTCGGTTATAGCACCAGCCGGAAGGTGAAAGAACCAATCGGCAGCATTGTCTTGTAGAGTCTCCACGAACAACCTTACAGAGACGTCCTCATGTTCAACTCCCAAAACTCCACATGCAACTATGAAGGCTGCAATATGTTCATCAGGATGTACTTTTCCATCACCCTTGAATTTTGGGAAGTTCTTTCGGTTACCTCTGGGTAACTCATGTAAAGGCTGAGTAAGGGCCAGGGGCCCGACACGTTGACCCCATGGTAATGGTGCCGCCATTCTTGGAAATATGGCTTGGAGAGGAACTTTAACACCAGCGAGGATCAAAGCTCATAGATTGGGACTAGCAGGCTCTGAAGGAATACCACCCGTAGGACTTCTATCTTGAACAGGAGGAGTGCTTGTCGAACGAGTCCTTCTATCTCTTGTTGAAGTTGAAAGGAAAGGAAAACCTTGTCGCTCTAAAAGCTGAAACTGAGAATCTTCGATACCAAGGGCCCTTCTCCCTCGAGTGAAATGCGGAGTCACCAGATCAAAGGATGTTAAAAAATAATAGAAGTGGTAAATCCCCAGCGGAGTCGCCAAAAACTGTTGGTCGTCAAATAGGACTTTTAAGAAGAGCAACAGTCAGGGGACAGAAAGTCCCTCCTCTTTAATGGGAGAGGTTCCCTTATTCAGAAACGAACTTATTTACAAATATACAGAACGTGATTTTATGGTTGAACTTGGATATTACGAAAGTGTTTTCCACAAGGATCATCAGTTACAAAAGGACTGAGGAAAGGGAATACGGGGATGAGCAGAAGAGCAACATGCAGGACTATAGATAGTAGAATAATCCTTTATGTATGCGGAATTGCAGTGAATTTAAAACAAGATCGTTTGCATTGGAAGAACAAGACGAAATTAACAGACACAAAGTTCTGTAAATAACCTTTTTCAGATTCATTAATCAAGGACACAAAGTTCCTTCTTGGTTGTACAAGATCACTATACTCGCAATATTTGAAAATACGCAATAAGTGAGACTAACGAACTATAAACAAATGATCTTCACGAAATTAAATGAAAACACAGAGATAACACAGATTAGACAGACAATGGATGGAAAGCCCTTTTGTATTGATTTCTCTCTGATCTATTTACACTTTCAGAAAATATGCCCAATTCTTCCTCCTTTGGAATGGCGTAGAAATACCATTATATAGCCTACAAGTCAGTTACCTTTTTGTAACCGTTTCTTTTAACTAAAGAATAGTTAAGGACTGCCAACTCGCAGTACCTCAACCTATTACAAAGAAAACGGAAAAAGAAAGGGAAGAAGAGAAAAGAATGGGGGAGAAGACAGGTGTCCGATCACTGAGAGGGACCCACTGACTTCAAAATCCGTTGTCTGAATCTCTTCAACGCCTCAGCTATGTCTCTGCCACGGGGAACTGACGTGTTGGTTGTAGACTGAGTCCAAAATCCAAGGCACCTCTCCATCTCTTTATCAAACTCGACCTGAGTATGATAATCTTTGTTTGCTTCTTCAATGGCAGATTGAAGAGAGTAAATCTCCTTCATTTTCTCCTTGGAGATGGAACTTTCCTTAAATAGGTTATCTTTGACAAAAGCTCTGAATTGAGCTTTGATTTCTTGTAAGGAAAGGAAGATACCAGAAGTCTCATCCTGAAGATGACAGTGTATATCCTTGAAAGCAGAGACCACCAGTGTCTTGAAAGATTCACCCTTCTGCCAACTGTTCTTCAGCTCTCCCAAAGCCTCCTCCAAGACTTTGATCTTCCACTCCACACTGTAGACCCATGATTTTGATAGATTGTCCTTTGCATCATCAAAGACTTTATTCACCAGCAAAATGTTCTCATCTGTCTGTCCCATAAGGCGAAGGTCTACTATGCAACTGCTCCAGATTTTGAGCTCTTTATCCATGGTATTGATAGTGGAGGAGAGCTTCAGTTGCACATTGTTCACCTTTTCGTGGAGTTTGAAGGCTTCATCGATGAAGTTTAACCCAGCAACAAGCATGTCTTCCACCATGGCTTCAATAGCTCTGCCATAGACAGAATGCTTGTGCATATCTTTAATACTCTGCACTTCATCTTGGCTTAGAATTACTGGAGGTGGAAGAGTAGTCAATGGGGTAGGGTCCAAAACTTTGTCCTTAGACAAAAGAGACTTGATGAAACCTGTGAGAACCTGGGCCTGTTCTTCCAACTGTTCAATAGTTTGTTGCCCTTTCTCTACCCTCCCAATGACTCTTGTGACTGTTTCCTGGAGGTTGTGAATTTCACCTTCAGGGGTAGACTCTCCCATTGGGATTCTCGAGAGCTCTAAGTCAGATACCTGCAAGTCCTGCTCTGATTTATCCGTTGAAGGCTTGGCAATCTCCAGGAATTGCTGACCTTGGGCATCAGACACTATTCTGGAGGTGACTTTGGCTTTCTTGGCACGAGAAGGAGTGGTGCCCAACAAGGCTGCGACAGCATCAAAATTTGATCCCGAGCTTTGAGAGGAGAATTTCCTCTTCCTTTTGTCAACCAGAGGTTGCACCCATGCAAAAGAGGAAGAAGAATCAGCAAGAGGAACAAGGGGACCAAGAGACAGAGAGCTCATGACGCTCAAGGTCTGTGCAGCTGTTGACTCGAGTTGAGAGGCAAGTGGGGCACTTGGGGAAATTGCGGCAGAAGAATCAACATTACCTGAAAGCTCAGTGCTCTGGATTTCTTTATCTTTATCAGCTGGATCTTCAGGAGCACTTGCAGGAGTTGGTACTTC
Source organism: Taxus chinensis (assembly GCA_019776745.2). Classification (NCBI taxonomy): domain Eukaryota; kingdom Viridiplantae; phylum Streptophyta; class Pinopsida; order Cupressales; family Taxaceae; genus Taxus; species Taxus chinensis. The sequence continues at coordinate 35,534,170 of CM034151.1, forward strand.
ACTTTCTTCACTTTCACTGAGAACAATGATGTTCTCTGGTCCCATAGGCAACTCTGCCTGCTTTCTTTGTGGGTCCCTTGAGCTTCTTCTGGTACACTTGAGGGGATGAAGAAGGAGTAGAAACTGCAGGTCCTTGTATTGATGAGGCAGGAGGGGTCTTCACTGGGGTTTTTGACCTTGGAATAGATGCTTCTCTTCTTGGAGTTGAAGCATCCTTAGAAGAGGACTCTCCTGAATGCCTCTTGAATTCTCGAACCATCCTGTCAAACCAAACCTTAGTCCTGACCAAGACTGGAGCAAGGATCTCAGCCAGATCATCCCTCTCTTTCCTGTTCCAATCCAGGTCCTCCAAAGGAGTGTGCTTAATCACACTTTCATACTCGTACGAGTATAGATCAGAATTTTCATCCTGGAGACCTTCAGGAACTTGGTATAGACCGAGTTCTTGGATCAATTGCAGGGAGAACCTGCCACAATGCCTTCTCCTGGCTTCAAAATCATCTGCACAGTCAACCTAGTAGTCTTCTGTATCTGCCCTATGATGATAGATTATCTTGATGTTCTGTTCAGTAAACTTCTTCAAGTCAAAGCAGGTTCTTGGCTTGAAGAAATGAACAGTGATAGGGACTAGGGCTCTTTCTATGTTCAGAGCATCAAGAGCTGTTTTGCAAGTGTAGTTTCCCAGAGAGATGGGAAAGTGCAAGCCAGAAATCTTTTTATCTCTGCAAGTCCTGTGCAACTTGTCTAACTGTCTGCATACTTCTATCAAGGCCATTTTATCATTGCAGAACATGGGCAGTCTCAGAGGGGTGCCCTCATAGCCGGCGAGCCTGATATAAGAGAATTTCCTGAATTGGATGAAATAAGCACCATATTGTGATATCAGGTTCATTGCTTCATCTGAAAACCTTCTAGCAGTATCACCTTCGAGCAGTCTGACCACATACATGGTAAAAGCATAATTGACCCTTCGAAAATTGCGATTGCTGGTATCCAAAGTGAACTGCGGGTAGTAGGCATATACTGGATCATCTTTGTGTGCATCTATATAAGAAAAACTGAACCACTGCCTTGATGCTGCCAGAGTATACATCAGGTACGAGGTCATGTAGAACTTCTTCGTTTGCTGCACATTAGACAGCTGCTCCGTCAAATTCATGCTTATGATTTCTACCCAATTGATATTTTGCGTTCCTTCGCACACCATGCTGATGAGCGGGCACATCCAGAAGTGAAATTCGTTGGTAGAGGGCAAACCCATAACCCGAGCCAGCAAGATTATGAAGTCTGACAACTCTTCATTGAAATCTGCTCGGAAGAGGGTTTTGGTCAGACGAGAAGCCCCCTTCCTAGGGTTTTTTAGCCAGGACTTCACCACTCGTGCCTTATATTTGTCACTGTCTTGGTCGAACAGGGCCTGTGCTTGATCCCGAGAAACGACTATGGCATTATCCATCTCTGGAATCCTCAGAGCAGTGCCAATGGTGGCAGCATCCAATTTGGCGATAAGTTCCCCATGTATATTAGCCAATTCGCTCGAAGCGGGGTCGAAGTGAGCTCCGCATGAAAGCACGGTATCAGCACACTGTACCGAGATTGGGAAACCTCCGGCGAAAGCCAAACCGCTATCGTGAATCATCTGTGCCATTGGTGTAGGGTTTGTGTCCGCCATCCTTGCCCAGAAATCACCGAAGTCAAGATGGCGAGCTTCGCTGTCCCCAATATTGCAAACGGCAGACTCAAGTGGAGAAATTTGTTCCTGTCCTTGGAATTTGATCTTCATATTGATAGTCTCTGAGGGGCAACCTAGACTCTGGAAGGAATTACAGAGGGAGGGGAACGCGCGCAGGTTTGAAAATTTCAACGGTTCGAGCAAAAGATAGCAATGGAAGTAGTGTGAAAAATGCAAAGGGGAAATGCTCGTTATATAGCCGTTTAGGAGAGAGAAAAGCCATGAATGCGCATTTAATACATAACCACCAATTTGAATAAGCATGATATTCGGGTAGAGCGGGAAAAATAAGCACGAATGACACTTGGTACGCTTGGGACATGTGAGACGCGAATGCGCGAAACACGCGGCTCGGCCGGTTCGGGCGAAATGGGGAGAAGACGCACAAATGCATTTTAGGACACTTGGGACGAAAACGCGCGAAGGACGCGATTCGGGTGTTTCGGCCGAAAATGGAACAAAAGGCCCGTTCGAACTTGGGACATTTGGAACAAAAAGTTCCGGAGTACGCGGCTCGGCCGGTTCGGGCGAAAATGGAACAACTTGCACTTTTTGATTTGGGGCATTTGGAACAAGAAAGTGCGAAGTACGCGGTTCGGGTGTTTCGGCCGAAATTGGAACACCTCGCACAAAAGTTTTGGGACACTTGGGACAAAAAGTTCCGACGGGCCCGAAAATGGAACAACTTCGGGGGTTTCGGCCGTTCGGGGAACAGAATGCACTTTCGTACTTGGGACAGTTGGGAAAGTTCCGACAGGCCTGAAAATCACACAAAATGACCCAAAACACAGACTTTCTCGATTTTCACGACTTAGGCACTTTAGGAAAAACACTCATAACTCAAAATTTTGAAAATTTACTTTATCAGAGTAGGGAATTTTTTGAGTGGACAACACAGTTGAATCTTATTATTTGAGACTAAGTGTCTGAACTTCTGTAAACTCCTAATGAAAGAAAGGACATGATTCTAAATGAAAGATTACATTACCTCATAATCCTCCAAGATTTGAATGAAGAAGGATATGGGCTGTTCTGAACCTTCTTTATTGGGCTTAACCAAGATAGCCAAGACTATGTCTGATGCTCTAAAAGCATACAACATGAATTATTTTGAAAATTATGGGTTAACAAGAGTTGGGGCCTATGATATTGCGATCTTGGTGGCCTCAAAACTCTCTTTTCCTTTTGATTTCCATTTGAATGCAAGACTCTTCTTCAAAATCATTGTTAAAGGCTTCACAAGAGTGGAAAAATTAGGCACAAACCTTTAAACAAATTTTTTTCTCCCTAAGAAGCTTTGGAGAGAATTTTTGTGTTGTGGCAATGAAGTGTTTAGATGTCTTCAACCATTTTAGGATCAATTATTAACCCTTCTCTTGAGACAATTTGGCCCAACAATTTTCCCTCATGTGCCAAGAATACACACTTCTTTGGGTTTAATGACACTCTGAACCTTCTACACCTCTGAAATACCTGTTTGAGGTGGAAGAGATGGTTTGTAGCATTATTTGAGAAGATAATGATATCATCTAGATACACCAAAACCATATTATTGATCAGGCCTTTGAATGCCATGTCCATAGCTTGCTAAAATATTGCTCCAACATTTGACAGTCCAAATGGAATCTTCTTATAAGCATATGTACCCCATTTGGTGGTGAAGGATGTCTTGAATCGATCTTCTTCTTTCACCATTGTCTGATTATAGCCTGAGTATCCATCTAGCAATGAAAACCTCTCAGAGCCAGCTACAACCTACAAGATTTTCTCCATTGATGAAAGTGGGTAGTGATCTTTGACTGATGCTCTGTTTAGATCATGGAAATCTACACATAATCTGATTTCTCCACTTCTTTTCCTCATAGGCACCAAGTTTGCAACCCAACTTGAATGCTTGATAAGGAAGATTGTGTTGGCCTTAATTAGCTTGTTCAACTCTTTTCTCATGAGAGGCTCAATGTGATGGTTTACTAGCCTTTGCTTCTGTCTAAAAGGATTATATTCTAGATCCAGCTCGATAGTATGTTGTGCCAACTTTGGGTTGAAACCTCTTAAATATTTGTAAGTCCAAGAAAAGACATCTGGTAATTCTTGAAAAAGTTAAACGAATTCAAATTTTTCTTATTGAGTACTTACCTTTCCAATCCGCAATGTTTTTTCTTCATCTATGGAAATGGGCTCTGAATCTTCACCCTTTACTTGGATATTTGTATTCTCCTTCCCGAATTGATCATTTGGGTTGAATATTGAATCCAAAGTTACAAGACCCTTTGGTAATTTTTTGGTTCTCAGCTGTACCACTTGGTGACAATAACGTTGTTACAACTTGTCTTAGTTTCTAGTAGAGAACTCAGCTTATTCTTGTAGAAAGTTGACAATTTTTTGATCATTGTCAAAGACTTGCCAACTTGTGTTATTATCTGGGACAACTGGTATTACAACCACTTTGATACAGGGATGAGATCTATCACTCTTGATACTCTCTACAAAATCAAATGTTTCCCAAATCACTGTCATTCAGTTTGTTTCTTCATTCTTCTTCTTTGGGATGGAATTGATACCGAATTATTTGAAATCCTCGATGAGGTCCCATATGCGGTTCTTTTAGTTCTTTAAAAGATCATTCTTGGCATCATTTTGTCCTCGAACTTGATTCTCAACTAGTTCACTATCGCCAAAAACTTGTAAGTTTTGAATCCCTCTTTTTCTTGCCCAATTTAGTCCATGAATCAAGGCCTCATACTCTGCTATGTTTTTGGAGTAAGTAAATTGGAAATGAAAGGCTAAGTAATATTTCATGCCTTGGGGAGAGAAAATAAAAGCTCCTCCTCTAGCTCCTTGTCTACTTCTTGAGCCATCAAAGAATAAATTCCATACCTCATTATCTTCTTTGTGTTCTGGCTTAATGATGTCAAGAAGAGGATGATTCTCCTCATGCAAACATTTGACTCCTAGCTCAGATTCCTCCATTTCCTTATAAGGGTCAAAAGCATGCCTCTTGTTCATCCAATTGTCGAGGGTCAAGTCTGGAATACATCCAACCTTGGTATCTGCCTCACAAGTGCTCGGGAGGTCTTCTTGATCAAAAGTTGAACAATTCACATTGATTGGGCTGGGTACATGAGGCTCAATATGGTAATCCAAATTGGGCTCAGATTTTATCAAAGCCTTGGATCCATACCTTTTTCTAAAAATCATGTGTGACCAATCAACAGATAAATAGCCTCCAATTTTAACAGTGAAGTCTCTTTAAAAACACAATGTAAAATGTGGTGGCAAATATATGATTGATACATTTTACAATACGGTCACATTGGGGCATGCGTGCAATGTGAGGCTCAAATCCTTGATGACTTCAACCATTGTTACCACTGTCCCATCCAGTTGCACTACACCCTTGGAGATGAATTCATATTGGAGACCCAGCTGATCGGCTATTTGCTTTGGCATTACAGAGCAATTATGTACCAATTTGTCCCGAATGATCAATGAAACATAGAATGGAGGGGGTTTCAAATTCTTACCTTGTTGTCCTCCATGGTTTCCTTTGGGCCGAGCCGCATTAGCAAGTACTTTCTCTTATTGGTTGGGGGGTTGATTTGAGGTTGACCAATTGGCCATAGCAGCCTGCAACAGTTCTCTCTACCCTGAGATAGCCAATGAATCCCACACTGAAATATTCACATTTTTTTTCTTCATTTTTTCAATAATGTTAAATGGGGATGAGATATATTTTTTATTCCCCTTTCATGGTACATTTTTCTCTTGCACATGGTTCGTTACAACCGGTGTCTGAGTGGGTCTTAAAGGTGGCTTGGGCTGACTCTACACATTGGGAGTCACAGTTTATGGGGAAATAGAGGGTTGTGGACCATTTGAATTGGAGGATTTCCCCTCAATAATATTCCTCTTCTTGGACCATGTATTTGATGCCACACTATGAGGAGGTTCTTGATTCATACCATAGAAATATTCAGCCTACCAATTGAAAAGCATGGTCTCACTTAGAGGTGCCTCTTTTTGGGTTTCTTGTTGCTGATTTTCCTCTTGAATGGGCTCTTAGGACAAACCAATGTTTTATACCATCAAATCCTGGTTCAGCGCACCATTGAAACACATTGACTGGTTATGGGGCTAACCGCATGGGAAACACCAATTATATTCTTTTGCCATGTTGTTTTGTGTAGGAACCAAGGCCCTTGATGTTGAAGCTGTGTTTGGATCATATGGTCAGTAAGGCCTAATAGCTTGAGGTTGTCCTTGGTTTTGATTTTGATTTGCAGAATGAGCTGGTGGTCTATTTTTTTGGTATGGGGGCCTAGCTTGATACTGAGTTTGAGGCTGATATGGCCTAGAACTCTGAGCTTGTTGCCTCTTGATGGTCACTAGCTAATTCCCTAGGTTATGTAGTTGTTGCATAACCTCTTGTAGCTATTTCGAAGTGCTAGAGGATGAGGTGGAAGCTTCAGATGAACTCTAATTCCTTGGCGTGGGTATGTGAGATAATGTGGGTGTTTGACTAGTGCTTGGAGTTCCTAGTTCCAGATACACAGGCATAAGTGGCCTAGGAACAATTTTACCATCCTGAATTAAACAATTTTTATCTCTAATGGAAATTTTATAGGCTTCACATAAGGTTGTTCCTCCCATTGATTGAATCATTAAGGCAATATCAGAATTTAAAGCTCTAAGAAAGTATAATAAAGCACTATCATCTGTGGGCCTCACAACCAATGGAATCCTATCCAATTTCCTTTGAAATCTAAGGTTGAAATCTATCAAATAATCATTAGGGGCCCTCTTGATTGTTGTCAATTGTTCCAAAAAGGATAGATGATCTCCCTTCTCTCAAAATTTATTATGAAGAGCTCTACACAGATGGTCCCAATTCTGAATAGATCCTGCTGTTAGACTCCTGAACCATTGCAAAGCGTTACCCTTGGGTGAAGAGGATAAAAATTTTATTGCAATGTCCATCTCAGTGATCTCATGAATTGCACAGACATTTGTAATGTCTTGAATGTGATCACTAGGAGAATTATGGTTTTCTCCAGTGAAATATGGGATGCTCTTTAATGCTACAACTGGGACTAGATTTTGTGCATTGAGAGTGAGTGGGTTGATGCCAACGAAATTAACATAGGGGTTGGGTGGTTGTGCTATTATGATTAGCCTAAGAACCCTTGTTGATTGAATGAACGACCTACCAGGATGAGGTATTGAAAATGTTATGTTTGGTGGAGATGGAGACCTCTAGGCTCTTCTCCCTCTTCTCCCTTTGTCTGGGGATAAGTGTAGATAGATAAAAAATCCTTCTTCTCTAGTTCTTGATCTGGTTTGAATCCTTCTCATGAATCTACCGAGCTTGGGCTACTGAAACCAGTGGAATCTGATCCTTTGGAGTTTCCAGATGTGTAATTGCAAATCTTCTTAAAAGCTAACATTACAGCAAGTGCACATCAATCTTGATGCAATAAAGATAGAGACCTATTTGGTCCCACCGGGCATGCCAAAACTATTAGTGCAAAATCACAGCACCCTTGAATGTCTGAAACTATATGGGTTGAGAATCTCAGTGTGATAGCATAACATGGAGCATCTCTCAAAGTGTGGGACTTTGAAATCAAGAGAGCTCTCCAGATGAAGGCCAGTTCCTATTCCTCTGTTCAGGTGCACAAAAATAAATTGTAGAGGATCTACTCTAAACCTAATCCATCTTACCAAGGGGACAGGGTTGAGAAGATGCAAAAGAAATAAACCTAAGCTAACAAGGTGATGCACCAAAGGAATGTTAAACACTTGTTTTGTAATTTAACACAGACCATAGAAATGAAATACAACCACCATGCACAAATAACCAAACTACAATGAGAGATCAGAAGACAAAAATGAACACATGGGAGGGTTGAGAATCATCCATAGACATATATTATTTCTCCAAAGTTGATACAGTAAATTTCAGCTAGCTAAGAGGCATAAATTTTGTATTACAACTTGAATGGGAGGTTTGTACTCCATGAACTTGTCTGCAGACCAAGAGGAGAAGGGAGGGTGCAAAACAAAAATGTCCAACCCTTTACAATGATCCAAACTCCTCCTTTTAAATAGATGCATGTGAAGAGGGAAGAAGAAAAGAGGCATGGGAAACTTGATTTGAAGCTCAGTTACTAGCCATCAATGCCCCTGTAAATCCACCCATAATCTGTCAAGCCTGTTGCTCTATGTCTATTCAGTGTGTTGAAGAAGGAAGAACAACAAATCGAATTAAATCTTAATCTAGATGTTGGGGACAATCGGATTTCATATTAATGGCATGAATACGTTTCCCTATTTTTCACCCACCAAACCTCCCTCAAAATTAAAGTTTCTAGTTTCCATTTTGTAGACGAGGTTGAGACCTTTCCAATGGTGCCAAATTTGTTGGATTTTGGGTAGTGGATCGAAATATATGTCCATTTGAATGTTTGAGTCGGGTCCATACAAATATGGTTAAAAAACCATTTAACAGATTGGGTCTAGCAGTGCCTGAAACTCACTTTGGGCACCTTTTGGCACCAAAAATGAAAAAAATGCAAAATTTGTCCCACAGCCCCATGCAATTCATTTTGCCAAAAAAGCAAACTTTGGGCCCATCGGTCCTGCATTTTCCATTTGGGTGAAAATTCTCTCCTAGGCCTGCAGAACCTGCATGCAATTTAGGCTTGACACATGGCTCCTTGGGCATCAGATGGAGGTGTCGGCTCACTTTTATACTTTACACCTTTCAAGCCAAAAATTTTGAACTGTCTCTGATGACCTGCCTTCTCACTTTGACTTAGAACATGGCCACGTGAAGAGATGATGCTAGTTTGGGGGACCGCTTTTGGATTTTTCTTTTGAAGTTGTGCACTGAAGAGACACGTGGTACCTTCCGTGGCTTTCTCTGTTTGTTTATGTTTTGGCTAAGTCATTTTTTTTTTGTCGGGGCCATATGTCTAACCCGGGACACGTTGAGACTTTTCACTTGTATGAGTCTAGCCCTTAGGCCGTCCCTCTTGAATTTGCATGGTTGAGGCACGTGGCACCCTTTGATGACTCTACCCATCTTGAATTTTCAACTGCCAACTTTTTTCCTTTTCAAACATGGGACATGTGGAAGGCCGGTGCTTGTTTGAGAGACCCACTTTTAGATTTACCTTTGAAGATGTGTCATTGATGACACGTGGCTGCCTTCTACGTGAGTCTGCTGATAGTTAGCTGATTCATGGCAGATGCCTTTTCTCGAAACCTGGACTACGTGGTGGGATGGCGCATGCTTGAGTCTCCGCTCTTTGGATTTATCTTTGAAGTTTCACTCGAGCTCGACACTTGGCACCTTCCACTGAGTCGAAGAATTTTTAATGGTCGATGTAACTTTTAGGGAACTATGGAGACATGTGGAGGGTCTGTGCTTACTTGAGGCTGGTACTTGGATTCAACCCTTGAAGGTACGTTATTGAGACACTTGGAATATTCTACTGTCTCTTCCATACTTATCCAATTTGGGCCCGCTCTGAATTTTTTGTGAAGCCCAAAGCCTTTGATCTTTTCCCCATTTTTCTCCTTTGAGCCTCTAGTTTCTTTGACATTGTTTGCCTCTTTAACCAACCTTGCTCCTCCATTTTCGAGCTCACTTGCAACGTGATTGTTAGATTTGAAATGTGGGCTCATGCGACAGAAGTGACCCTTAGATTTCTTCCTGCGTAGGGCTGTGTTTTCTCAATTTTCTTGTGGGGAAAATTGAGATAACAGATAGTAAATATGAATCTTGGGTTTTAGATTCTGGTGCTTCATTTCATGTAACTCCCCATAGACAATATTTTCAAGATTATGTTCAAGGGAATTTTGGGCAGGTATATCTTGGTGAATATGAGACATGTAACATTTTTGGAAAAGGAAATGTTCATGTTAAATTGCATAATGGTAACACTTGTGTGTTGAATAATGTTAGGCATGTTCCTAGCTTGAGGAGGAATCTAATTTTTGCATGGAAATTAGGAGATGATGGTTGTATGGCTATATTTATTGCATATTCTTGGAAATTTACAAAGGGTTCTTTTGTGGTAGCAAGAGGTAAGAAAGTAGGTACTTTGTATTTATCCATCGTTAGTACTGATCCATCTTCTATTTTAGCTACTATAGGTGTAGACACAACTCTATGACATCACATACTTGGCCATATGAGTGAGAAGGGGATGAAGATTTTACATTCACAGGGAAAGTTTTCAGATTTGAAAAACATAGACCTGGATTTGTGAGAATTGTGTATGGGAAAAAAAAGCGTGTGAGATTTTGCAAGCTTGGATCAACCAAGAAGGAGCACAAGTTAGAGCTTGTTCATACGGATGTGTGGGGGGTAGCTTAGGTATCTTCTCTTGGTGGTTCAAAATAATATTTTAAGTTTATTGATGATGCTACTAGGAAGGTTTGGGTTTACTATGTAAAAAAGAAATTTGATGTATTTAATACCTACAAGAAGTGAAAAGATTTGGTTGAGAATGAAACATGTTTGAAGTTGAAGGGTCTCAGATTAGATATTGGTGGAGAGTACTGAAACAATGAATTTATTAACTATTGTTCACAGAATGGAATTTGTAGGATGAAGATAGTTCCTAGAACACCAAAGTAGAATGATGTGTCAGAAAGAATGAACATGACTATCATGGAGCATGCAAAGAACATGAGATTTCATGTTGGATTTCCCTTATAGTTTTTAGGGGATGTTGTAGATAATGTTGTTTACTTGATAAACAAAGGACCTTCAAGTACTTTTGAAGGTGGAGTAATGGAGGAGGCTTGGACCGGTAAGGAGGTAAACTATTATTTTCTGAACATTTTTTATGGTGAAGCATTTGTGCACATTAATAAAGAGAATAATACCAAACTAGAAGCTAAGTCAAAGAAATTTACTTTCACTGGATATGGCACTGATGATTTTGGATTCTAGTTTTGGATTTTGGATGAGAAGAAAATCATTAGGATTAGGGATATTATTTTGAATGAAAGGGTTATGTATAGGGAACAACTACAGGATACGAAGCTGGAAAAGTCTGAGTATGTAGCACTTAATGAGATAAAAGATATAGAAGTTATCAAAGGACAAGAAAATCAACAAGTTCACATCAATCCTGGCATAGTCGGTGTTGATTCTATAGATCAAAAATCACCAAGAACAGCAAGAGCCTAAAAATCTAGAAAATCTAATAAGATGTTCTACTAGGGTATGTAAACCTCCTGCATGATTATCTTCGTGTGAGCTTTACTATTGTTTATTGACAGATGGTGGAGAACCAAAAGTTTTTGAAGAAGCAATACAAGAAGAAACATAGAAAAAGTGGGAGCAGGGTATGGATGAGGATATGGACTCCTTGGATCACAACCAAACTTGGGATTTGGTTTAGTTGCCTATAGGAAAGAGAGCATTGGAAAGAAAGTGCGTTTATAGGTTGAAGGAAGAATAATGTGACAAAAAGAGTTACAATGAAAGACTTGTTGTGAAGGGATTTGCATAGGAAAAAGGCATATAATTCAATGAAATTTTCTCTCCTGTTGTTAAAATGACTTCCATTAGAATTGTGTTAAGTTTGGTAGCTGTGGAAGATTTGCATCTTCAACAATTAGATGTAAAGACTTCTTTTCTTCATGGTGATTTGGAGGAATAAATATATATGGAGTATCCACAGGTATATGAAATCACGGGGAAGGATAATTTGGTGTGTAGATTGAAGAAGATATTTTATGGCCTTAAGAAAGTTCCAAGGCAGTGGTATGTGAGATTTGACAGGTTTGTGATAGAACAAGGTTACTCTAGATGTCGTTCTGATCACTATTTTTATTTTAAGAGACTAGGATTAATGGACACCGAAATTACCTTGTTGTTGTATGTTGATGACATGCTTGTGGCAGGTTCAAGCTTGCATGATATAAATGAGCTAAAGATATAGTTAGCCAATACATTTTCCATGAAGGATTTAGCTGCAACAAAGAAAATTCTTGGCATGAGAATCAATAGAGATAGAAAGAGTAAGATACTGAATTTGTCTCAAGAAGATTATGTGAACAAGGTGTTGGAAAAGTTTAGGATGCATGATGCAAAACCAGTGATTACACCATTGGAAGCGAACTTCAAGTTAAGTAAAGAACAGTTTCCTCAAACACATGAAGAGATTGAATATATGTCTAGACTTCCATATGCTTTAGCAGTTTGAAGTTTGATGTATGCTTTGGTATGTAGAATACCAGACATTTCCCATGAAGTGGGAGTTATCATAAGATACATGAGTAATCTAGGAAACGAGCACTGGAATGTAGTCTAGTGGATTCTCAGATACTTGAGAGGGACTAGTAACAGGGAGTTGTGTTATTGAGGGTTAGAGGTTTCCTTACATGGATATGTTGATGCATACATGGCTAGAGATTTGGATTGTAGTAGGAGCACCATATGTTATGTATTCATTGTTGGTGGCACAACGTTAATTAGATTTATAAACTACAGAAGATTGTTTCCTTGTCTACTACATAGGAAGAGTATGTTGCTACTATAGAAGCAAGAAAGGAGATGATATGGATGCAGCAGTTCATGGAAGATTGGGGAAAGAAGTAGGAGGATTACATGTCATTTAGTGATGGCCAAAGTGTAACTCATCTACCCAAGAACTCAGCATTCCATTCAAGAACCAAACATAGACAACTCAGGTATCACTTCACTAGATCAGTTTTGGAGGATGGACAATTGATGTTGGAGAAGATCCATACAAGTCAGAATACTACTGATATGTTGACAAAGGTGGTGACAAAAGAGAAGATGGAAGGTTTTTTGGATTTGATAGGTCTTAAATATTGATCTTGAAGAAGAAGAAAAAAGTTAGATACGAGTCTAAGGATGGGCTGTAATAGTGGGTTGTAGGAGTTAGTCTCTAAGTGGGAGATTGTTGAAGATGTGGATTCTAATTGCAAAATGAAGTGACAGTTTTATTTTTCCTTTCTTTTGGGAAGAAGGCATGGCCATGGATAAAAATAGCATTATCTTATTAATAGACAGGAGTTGTTATTTTTATGTTTATCTTATTTATATGCATGTCTTATTTATAAGCATGATATATTTAGGTTACTTATGGTTGAAGAAGAATTTTACAAAGAGGTGCACAACTTATATATATGTGCATGGATTTTGTCTTTAGAATATGAAAAAGAGAGAATTATATTGTATTCCTTTGGACTGAATAAAGGATAAGGCTAGCTTGTTTCTGGTGGATGTAGCCCACATTGGGTGAAGCACGCTAAATCTTGGGTTTATCTTGTCATTGTATGCTTATATTATTACTGTTTTAATTATGTTTTATTGCTCATATGTGTTTAGATCTTATCATGTATGCAACATAGGCATATACAATGCATCTAATATCACAAATGTAAAAGCAACTAAATTATAGAGCAATTTGAATGTAGTTCTTAATAATATTTCCTCATCAAATGGTGTCACTACATCTGTCTCCGGCCAAAGTCCAAACAAATCTTATGAATTTCTTCATTTCTAGGGAGATGCAATGATGGATGAATGCTAAAGCTATTCGTGAAAAGAAATTACCGATATTCGAAATGATTGTGGAAATGCCACATGTGGTAGAATTTTTCCTAGATGGTGCTTAATGCACTATGAGGATCATAGCTTTGTCAGAAAAGTGGATGAACAAAAGACGGTTTACTACAATACAGGGTATGCAACAAACCTTGATGTCTTTATTAAACTTGTTAAGGAGATTTTCACAAATCATACAAAGGAAGCCCTCACATTCGCCAATTGATAATATTTTGGAACAAAATTTGACACTTCCTTTCACAAGATATTCGGTCTGGTTCAGTGATGGAGAGACCTACCTTCCATTGAGGACTGCACATCATGCTTAACAACTGCAATTAGTAGTCTCTTGGAAGCAACCATGACGAACGATGAAACTCATCTTGAAGGTCAAGTTTTCTTGAGAAGTTACATCGCTGATTTTTATACATACAAATTCTTTAATCCGTCACCTCCACCACATCCACTCCAACTACCTGCACCGATTTAGCAGCCACCATTATCACCTCTAATGTTGAGTAAAAGGAATGACAATTTTTATTACTAGCATCAAGGGATCAAACCTGCATCTGTTTTAAGGTTAACATTCTTTATAGGAAAGAGAAGCCCATGTAATGGAATGGTGGAAATGACTAGCCCAAAATGGAAGAGATGTCCATCAAATAAGTTTACAAGGTTGATTGGTCGACCAACGAATGTGTTTATTACCACATTTTGGGGTGGATTTGTCATTGGTTAGTTGACCAGTCAGCCTTAAAAACACATGTGATTTTTAAGATGGGTGGCCCAAAACCTTACTTAATGTCATTATATGGTAGTAAGTGTCACACTGTAGTGTAGACATCTTCTTACAATAGTTCCTTTACTGAATCATTTATTTTATTTGATTATGAGCATGGATTTTAGCACCATTTGGATAATATATGTTCTTATTATTATTTTTTTGATGACACTTGTGATGATTTGGACGCATATCGATAAGCTAGTATTATGGACCATTATCTTAGTGTTTGCATCATATGGTTTTGGATATCAGTGTAGAAATTAGGCACATAAAATATTGAACAACAAAAATAAAAATAAGGAATTTTACAAATAAATAGAGTATTTGAAACCCAAATCAGCACTTTTGTTCATATATTTCTTTTCCCATGTCAGAGCTTCAGCTTAATACAATCTGTGTGTGTGTAAAAACACTTACAATAGCCACTAATAAGGAGATGAAATTTTTTTAACATACAACACTCAAATGTTAAAAATAGAAATCATTTGAATTATTTTCTTTATTAGCTTTTCCTAAAATTAGGAATCTAAAACTGAATTGTTTAAAACTAAAAAAAACTGTAAAAAACTAATTTTATCTTTTCTAGGGAAAAAATTAAACTCTTTTTCTAACACCCCCCCTTAATCTTGACCTTCAACATTTTATTATTCTGGAGCTGAGTGTGCACTTCCAGATCTGACAGATTTCTGATCACAAACTCCTAAACAACTTCTCAAATACTCAAATACTTCATTTCCTAAAGCATTTTTCAAAAGTTTTGCAAACAGATCTTCATATCTGCAAAATTCAAGACAAATTTCCTTGTTGTTAACCAACTTTCTAATGAAGTGATACCTCATGTCTATGTTCTTTCTCCTCTTGTGAAAAACATGATTTTTTGGACAATGTTATTGCTGAATTGTTGTCACAAAAAATCTATGTAACATCATCTTGATTTTGCCTAAAATATTTCAACATTGTTTTCATCCAAACAATGATACATGTTGCTCTTGTTGCTGCTACATACTCTTCTTCACTGAAGATAGTGTGACTATTGTTTGCTTCTTCAATGCCCATGAAACTACGCTTGTTCCAAATTGAAAAGAATATCTGAGTGTGATTTTTTTGTCATCTATACATGCGGCATTGTCACTGTATGTATAACCTATGAGTTTGAACTCATCTGATATTGAATAAAAAATTCCATGATTCTTAGTTCCACATACATACCTCAAAATCCTTTTTCCATCTTGACAATGTGAATCTTTTGGAGATTCTATTAACATTGAGATGATTCTCACACCATACATAATATCCTGCCTTGTGGCCATCAAATACATGAGACTTTGAACTATCCTTTTGAATAATGTTGGATCTAAAAATTATCCGCTATGATATTTTCTTAACTTCAAACCTACTACAACAGGTGTTGGAATTGGTGTACAATTCAGCATGTTAAATCTCTTCAAAATATCATTAGGATAATTTTCTTGTGAAATAAAAACTCCAACATCTTATTGTTGAACTTCAATGCCCAAAAAATAGTGCATGAGGCCTAGATATGTCATCTCAAATTATTTCTTCATACCTGATTTGAATGCATCTATAGATATATTTCCAATAATATTTAAATCATCCACATATAAACAAACAATCAAAATTTTACCTTTCTCATTTATTTTGATATATAAGGTAGGATCAATTCTTCTCCTAGTGAAACCATTATGTATCAAATAAGAATCAATCCTGATGTACCATGCTCAAGGTGTTTACTTGAGACTTTAAAGTGTTTTTCTCAACCTGTATACCTTTCCTTGATGACCTTCAACCTCATAACCTTATGGATGATTCAAATAATCTTCTTCTTCAAGAAAACCATTCAAGAATGTTGATTTTACATCCATATGATAAATAAGCCATTTATTTTGAGCTGCAATTGCTAAAACTATTCTTACTGTGTCTAAACATGCTATAAATGAAAACATCTCATTGTAATCTACTCCATATTGTTGTGAAAAACCTCTTATAACCAGCCTTGATTTATGTTTATGTACTTTAACATCAACAATATATTTGGTCTTGTAGATCCACTTCATTCCTATCATGCCCTTTCCTTTTGGAAGATCTCCCAATTCCCTTGTCCAATTCTTCTCTATGGAATTTATCTCATCATCACTGGCATGAACCCAAACTTCAATTTTTATAGCCTCTTCAAAGTATACTGGATCCGTAACTTGAGAAAATAATGTAAAAACTGAAAAACCGTTAGTTGTATCAACATCATAAATCTCACTAAGAATCCTCATTTTCCACTACATAGGGCTATCAAACAATGGAATAGTTTGTACTAAAGGAGTTCCTTCTGGTGTTCTTTGTGGTGTGTGTTGCATAATTAATGATGACTGAAATCTTGGAGACCTATTACATGTAGATGGAGGTGTAACTTGTGCTACAACTTATGGTGCATGTCCAATATTTGAAAAAGATACAATACCTTGTTGCTCTATGCTTTCATTTGCCATATCATCATGGGGAATATTTGATGCTACACTAACCTTTTTTGCAATACTTCCATACCATGCCTCATTTTCAACAAACTATACATCTTTGCTGATTATGACGTTTCTGGTAACTGGATTAAACAACTTGTAAGATTTTATATTGTTTGAATATCCAACAAATATGTACTTTTATCCTTTTTTGTCTAATTTATTCTTCATCTCATCAAGCACATGTGCATATGCCACGTAACCAAATATTCTAAAATGAGAAACATTGTGTTTCCTGTTAGTCCAAGCTTGTTGAGTAACCATGTTTCGAACAATTTTTCGTTGGACACCTATTTAAAAAGTAAATAACAGTTGCTACTACTTCTTCCCAATAATCATTTTAAATATGATTTTCCTTCATCATACTTCTTGCCATCTCCATGATGTTTTTATTCTTCCTCTCTGCCACACCATTCTGTTGTGGTGTAGACTTGGTAGTAAATTGCTTGTGTAAACCATGGTATTTACAAAAATTCATAAAAGCATTGGAAACATACTCACCTCCTCTCTCCGTCCTCAAAACTTTGATATAGTACCCACTTTTATTTTCCACTAAATCCTTGAATTAATAAAATATATAAAAAGTATCATATTCGTGTCTCAAAAATTACACCCATGTCTTCCATGTACAATCATCAATGAATGTCATAAAATATGATAAACCTATGATAGAAGTTGTTTGCATCGGTCCACATATATTTGAGTGAACAATTTCAAGTCGTGCACTTGTTTTTGTTATTTTTTTGTAACACCAACAATATTGCCACACAAATACAACAATAAAATTATCGCAATAATTTTTTTTCCTTAATTGCTCCCTACACAATACCACAAGGGCTCCAAGTAGAGAAACTCAACATCACATAACACACTTACACAAACATGAACCCACTCATACAATAGGATAACATAGGTACACATCAATTTCTTACTCAAATGATGTAAACTAGGACAATAACCCAATTACAGTAAGAAACACATGATAGGCATACTCCATGACATGGTCTTTTCATGGTTTAATATTCATTACATTTAGTTTTTCATTGTATGGACTTATAATTTTCAATAGAATTAAACACATGAGGTTTAAAATTTACTATTTTTCAAACTTCAATTACTTTATTTTGCAGAGCATTTGTCTTTAATGGAGAATGTGCGGTTGATTCTTTTTCCAATTCCATTAGTTATCCATAGGTCATTTGTTAAATAAATTCATTTTAAACAACTATGGGTCTCCTAATATTCATTAGTATGTTAAAGGGTTTTTTCTCAAAAATTATTTAGTTGACGTATAATTTTACCTCCATTACGTAAGGGAACCAACATGAAGTTAATGGGGGTGAATCTTAAAATTTAAAGGAGATGAAGGTTCAAGTTACCGCTTTCCTTAAACTTCCCTCTATAAAAGAATGTTTATTCTCATACTATAGTTGTTTTAGTTCCAAAGTTAGTTTGAGTCAATTTAGCATTTACACCTCATAAGAATTTATTTTAATGGACTCTATGTTGGCTCAAATACTTGATCCCACCATGAACAATTTGTAGTCATTTTTAACAAAAATGTTTAAATAAGCTATAAAGACTTCAAATATAATTTTTTTCCTAAACCATCATCACATTTTCTCTTGTTTTTCACCACATTTACATTGTTTCTTAGGTCTCTTATTGGCGTTAGTTTACAACAAAGTGAGTTATAAAAGTACTTACCTAACATCTTGAAGAAGTACATGATTGGAAACATTATAACTATGCATGAATCACAAGTGGTTCATGTTCTAGGTAGGAGATCATGTTCTTGTATTTCGTGATCCCACATGGGATGTTTTTTTATTCTTAATGTCATGAAAGGACTTGGCTAGGGATTAAGGGATAAAGTTTTAAATTTCCTCTTCTCTTAATTCAACAATTTTCAAATAAACATTTTTGTTTGCCAAGAGAATGTTATGATTTCCGCCCAAAAGTTAACCTCATAATGGGCATAAGATGATTTTAATTCCAATATCACTTAGATATCTATGTTCAACTATCAGTCAGTTTATGTTGTGAAAAAATGTTTATCCCATTAAATATTAATAAACGAAAAAGGGGAAACTTTGCTACTAGCCAAGGTGACTCATTAATCTATGAGGAATTAAAGATATCATTAATAAGAGTTTAATTCATAGTAAAACTATTTCACTATCTCCATTTGTGTCATCAGGATCCCACAAAGAGTTCATTTGATGATGATGTTAATAAGAGGTCTAACTTTGTGAGACTTTGGTGGTCCACTAGGATAATAAATAATTGTGATTTCTACTTACCCCAAATATGATAAGGTTACACCACATATTCCTTGCTTCGAACAAGGATTATTAAGTTGTAGAAATGATTCTTTGAAGAATTTTCTTAGGAGTAGTAAAAAAATTCTAGTTGTGAGGATTAATTATCTCTTAGGATGATAACATTTTGTAACTAATGTCGTTAGAATGAGAGGGATGGTGTGTTAAATACTAACTTCATTAATAATCCTAACTACTAAAGGTGACTTTCAAGATTATTTGGAAATATTCTACACCTAACACCCTTCACTCTACAAGTGTGTCGGGCTAGGAGGGTTTTACATTATGTTCAGTTGTGGATCTTAATTTCTTCACAAATAACATGATTTAGAAACTTACAGGTTTACACAGTTACCGACGTTGGTCAAGGAACAAACATTGGTCACCTAGGAGTAACTGACATCAGTCAGAGAACCGATATATTTTAGCGAGAAATAACTGACATGGGTCAGGGAACTGACATCAATTTTCTATGTGTGAATTTTTTTATTTAACTCGCGGGATTAGATCCAACCGTTGATCTAAAATTGATATAAAGGTTGTAAATGCATAGCTAAGATGCCATAAGGTGGTATAAGCTTAAATAAGCTAGAACGTTAGGGTTAGAAGAATATAATTCCTTATAATTGATTATTATTACATGTGGAATCCTTGGTTGAGAGGATGAAGAAGAAGAAGAAGAAGAAGGTTACATGAAGACATAGCTTCCATGGAGAAAAATTGGACAAAATGAAATTGCATGTACATCTGAATGGTGAGAAGAGGGTAAAGTTTTCTAATGTATTTCCTTTGTATAGTTATTGTCTCAATGTAATGGCTCACATATTATTCACAGCACATATAGTTTCTTCTTGTAGATCAACATGTTGTTGTAATATCTTCTATTGTAGATCCATGAGATTATGTTGTATTGATCATCCATAGAGATCTAGTATTGTATCTCATTGGATATCTTGTGGGTATGTGATAAGTATCCAAATATTTTAGAGGAGGTTGTCTTCTTGTTTTCACAATTTAATGTAGTGATGGAGGAGAGAATTAATTCTTACTGCAAAGTTATGGTTGCACATTGGTAGAGAAATATGAGAGATCTTGTTTGAATATCCACATGAGATCTTGGTTGCAGTTCAGAGATGTAGTTGTTCTTGGTTATGTGAGATATGGTAGTGGTCCAGAGGCATGGTTATAATGCACTCATGTAGATCTGTTTTAATATCTGGAAAAGGAGATACTCTTGGAGATATGCATTGTACTCTTGTGGGAATAGTTTATTTGTACTCTTGTTTATTATATATATTGAGATCTCTATATTTGGTGGACGTAGCCTACATTGGGTGAACCACGGTACATGATGTGTTATGTGTGTGTAATTTGTTTTGATTTGGATTATTCTAGTTTATACTTCTACTATTGTAGATTTTGGGGAATTGTATAGTTCCGTATTTGCATGATTTGGTTTGTTATTGAATCATAACACTATTCAAAAGTCAAGATTCCCTACACATTATGTTAAAGGTTGGTTTCCCAGAGAGTAATACCTTAAGAGAACACATTCTCCTTACCATGCACACAAACAAAAATCCTAGGAGGGAAACCCGTACTAAAGAAAACATTTTACCATGTCATTCCTAACTATCAAGTTCACGATAATGTTGCTAAGAATATAGGCTAAGATGATAGTCTCAAAATTTAGATTTTATTTCCTTAAGCTAGAATTTTTCATCGAGTTTAATGATTCATGTTCATCGTATGCTTTTAGTTTTCCATGTTAAGAAGGATCAAGCGAGAAGGTAGTTATGTGAGAGTTTTAGACTAGGGTTGACATATTTATTTAGATTATATTTCTCCATTATCAAGGAAAATATCACAACACACTAGAAATCTAGTCATCAATTTCACCCTAAAAGCCACTATAAGATGTCAAACTCAATTACATTTAACATATATATATATTAATGTGTTGTTTCTCCTAATTAAAATCATATATGAAAATAATTTTAATAAAATACCCAGCAAAATTTGATGCAATTTAACACACAATGATTATATGAAAGCTTCTTCTTCATTTCTTTAAAACAAGATAAAACATATTTTCCTGAATACAATGTAAATCTTACAATTTTTTTTTTTGGAATTGATACATATAACTAGGCTAATTGGCCCTCATAAATTAAAACAATACAATGGTACTTCATTTATTAACGATTCTAACAGGTAATAAAATTCAACTTTCTTCAGTCAATAGAAAAAATGTGATATTTAAAACATCATCCTCCCTTCATTTTTCAAGTACATCTGCAAAATTGTTACCAACGGTAAGTTCCTATGAACTAACATGATAGGATCTCAATCTCTTGTAACAACCTGCACTATCTAATATTTTCATAAAATAAATACTACATCAAGTTAAAATCACATAATGGACCAAAAACGAAGACATATAATTTTTAAATATTTCCAGAAAGCATTTTCACATACCAAGTATTTACTTCCTTTGATATGATAATTTAAATATAACATTAAAGTAGGATCTATATAATTTAATAATTTCATTCACCCATTACCATCTACAAAAATAATTATACCTGTAGTAGTATTACTTCATAAGGTTCCTGCTACTATATAATTCCACATATCATGAGTATGATTCAGTAGTACTTGTTACTATCAACTAGTTACTAGTATTATATAATATTTCAATCAATATTTAAACACAAGTAAAATGTTTCTTGATTTTTTAGAGACTTACCAGTAATAAATAATAATCATGTACTAAAGCTTATAAAAGTGTCCTACGCCAATTTAACTATCATTATGGGACTCTAAGGAGTAAACCTTCTTTCCCATTAAATGAATATCAATGTAAGAGTTAATAGAGGACACCCTTTTCGAAGCAACATTACCCCCTAGTTGTGGGAGAGATAAACCTCATGTACTAATGAAACTTAATTATATATATTTAACTAGTAAATCCATGATCATTCAAGAATTGCATTAAGCACATTTTTCATAAGTAGTAATCTTCAGAGCCCCTGAAGGAACGTTATCATATACTTCACAACACCCAAGCAGTTAATATTAGTTCAGATTAAAAAAATTATAATTTGTTAAATTAATATTCACAAAAGGTCTAAGTCACAGAGTTGTCATTACATTATTAATAAATCATTATGGCACATATATACCTTAAGCCTCTACAATATCGGTTGATATCAATAAAATCTGGAAGATCATATACTAGAACCACATGATATTTAGGTGAGATACCAATAATTATAGTTGTAGAGGCAGTGAGGAAAGGTGGTATTGGAATCGAAACTTTACCATTGGGAACCAAGGAAGAAATGACAATAGAATGGGTGGGCCTCCTTGCAAAATAGAGCCTATTCATGAAACTGACTAGAAGGACGATGAGATCCTGTGGAAGTATTTACAAATGGGTGGGGTTTCGAATCTCATAGAAAAATGCAGGGCTGTGACCAAGATATCTTTGTTTAATTCATGAATGGATGAAAGAAAAGAGTAGTTGAATATAAAGATATCAATGTTAAAATCACTGAAGAGATCATTTCTCAAGTCATAGGATTTATCTTAGATGGGGAAAAATTCTACATCAAACATGTCAACTGAAATGTGGAGGCTAAGAAATTCCTTGATGACGGAGAAAATATTGAATATGTTACGGTTGGTATAAAAGTGTCTTAATGATGGTCAGGTATGTCACTCTGGAGGGTAGATATCTGATGATTTCTTTTAAGCATTTGGTCTTCCTTAATCATTTTAAGAGGAATTTAACTGTTAATTTCCCACATTACCTTTTGAACTCACTAGAAAGATTTGTTCCTAAGTTTTAGAATCATACCCGTGTTGTCCCCCTCCATCAAGGTCTGATTTTGCTGATCCATCACCACTATCTTTCACACTCCTGTTATGTTCTTGTTATCCATGTTGCCCCCCCTTTTCTATATTCCATTAACCCCATATTTGCTTCCACTAGCCGTAAAAGAAACAAGAATCCCTTATACCCCTTTTAGAGGGTTCTTTGGAGTAATAAAGAGATTGAGTCAACCGAAAACTTGCTCTATATCAGCAATCCAGTTGAAGAAACTACTACATAAAAAGAAGAAGGGCTTCTAAGCAGGATTAACAAGTTGGAAAGTGAGGTTTTGGACCTTAAAGATGAACTCAAACAGGTTGGTAACAGTGTAGGTAAAAGGAAGATTCATGTTGAACTTTTTATAGATAATGAGCAAGTTGAACAAATTTTCAAGAAACTCCATTCTCTGGATAATAAACTGGGCAATGCTAAAGGGCGACATGATTGTACCATTTTTATGCTTAAATCTATCTACAACTTTATGGAACAACATGTCAAAAGTGTTTGCATTCTCAGTGGCATTCGAGATGCCATTTGGGAATTAGAAACTACAAGGGACCTAGTATTTTCTCAATTAGGCAAGAATTATCCATCCCATGTCATTGCCCTTGCACTATTCATCTCTTTACAGAAAGTCAAGATGACGATTGATAAATCAATTAAGTAGAGATGCCTTCAGTTTGCATATGTGTTGTTGTCAGGAAGATGTTTTTTTATTGTTATGCTTTTGTTTTCTCTCTGTTTTTCTCCTTTTTATAGTTATCTGTTAAACTATAGTTGGTCCTTCTATTCTTCGTGGATTCTGATCCATTTTTTGTTGTTTTTACCACTATATCTTCCTTTTCAGCCTTATTGTAAATGGATTTAGTCCCTTACATGTTTGGAATGTTTTACTACTATGCGTGGCTTTTGATTCTTTTTTGTAAACATGGTATAGACCCTTTAAAAATTATTTATCCTTAATAAAAAAAGTAAGACTCAAATGATATTTTATGCACTTACAATCATAACAAATCTCAATGACTATAAGTTGACTTAACAATTAAAATTATGGATTTGATGAATCCTTGTTGGCTCTTTCCTTAATGCAGTGAAAAACTTGAACTTGAATTCTTGTACTTTTAAAGATAACACACATGCTACGCCCTTGCGCACAAGAATATGCATTAAAATTCAAATTGAATCCTTTCATGCTTTCCTAATTTAACTTAGATGGTGTTGAAAAAATAATTTGTTGCAGAACAGATGAGTGATTTTCACCAACACTCTGGGACTAGGTCCTTCGTCTTAGGAATGGGGAGGCTCCCATTTATTGAATGCAAGAAATAATAAAATTTGTGGTTGGTTGTTAGGCCTGGAATCACATAGGAATACTCCACTAAACCTTTGGAAAATTTCTTATATAGGATTCAAGGGAGGAATTTTCTTAGAGAGAGGTAAAGGGGATAAGAGAATAGAGAGAGGGTTAAGGTTTTGAATAGGAATTTGTAGATTTTCACTATCATTAACCAGAGGTATTTAAAGATTCAACAGGAATAATAACAATTGTGTAAGCAAAATAAATAATAAAAAATTAAACACACAAAGTTCTATTGATGTATTCGTTAAAGACACAAGGTACTTTCTTGGCTGTTCAAGATTACAAAGCTTGAATAGGTGGAAATGAGGAAGTAGAAGAACATGTATAGGAAATAGAAGAAATATATTTTTGTTTGTAATAGGAGAACAAAATTTATCAACCCTTTGGAATGGAGAAGCCATCCCAATATATAAATTACAAAGTGTCTCTTCTTCTCCTCCCCAAGTGACTTTTCACATTCCTACCACTTGTGACCTTTCATATTCCCATATGAATAAAAATAAGTTATTTTATTAGTTATGAAAAGGAACTTTGACAATGAAAAATACAAAGGTTACTTAAGTGAATAAGATGAAATATCCAAAATGTATATTCCTATTGAAGAATGAGAATGTAGAGAGAAGAAGAAGAGAGAGAAGAAGAGAGAAGTGATCAATCAGGAGATGAAAGGGCTTCTGATAGAAAAGAGCTTGCTCTTAATGGGATTTGCGGAAATTCTACAAGGAAAAAAAATTCCATTGACCTCTTTATTGAACCGAGCCACTACAAGTACAACCTTCATTTCCTATAAGATACTCTTTCTCACCAAGGAGTGAGAATAGAGACAACTCATCTCAAATATCAATGGGGAAACAATACCCCAATGGGTTCTCTTGATCACTTGAGAATGTATTTTACTTCATGGCTTCGTGGGGTGCTCTCAACATCCTTATTGTTAGGTTTTCCAAATTGATTCTTGTCACATGTGGAAATTGGCTCAAAACCCAAGTATTGGAATTTCATTATCACAGAAGCTAGTGAAATGGATAGGATATGGATGGATGTGAACAATGAAAAAAATCCCAACACTTACTATTTTTAGTAAGTCCTACCTCGGATGTATATTTTTAAAAAGTGGTCTTTTGGATGTTAGAATGAGATGAGAGTGGTCTCAAAAATTTTGTTTTCATTCCGAGAAGGTTTTCTCTAAATTTTAGATGATTCTCTCATCCAGATTAGTGGAAAAGTGAAAACTTCATCAAAGAGGGAAGAATATTGAGAGAAAACTCAGTCCTCCATATCTCTAAAAATACTACACCTCATCATGCAAGAAATAGCTCAAATGGAAGCTAATTTTATGAAGAACATTTTCTCTGAATTTCAAGCAATTTGCAACATTGGATCACTAGGAAAATGCTAATTTTGTCAAAGAGGTCAGAATACTGAGAGAAACCTAAGTCCTCCATAACTCTAAAAATACTCCACTTCATCATGCAATAAATGAATCAAATTAAATATATTTTTATGAGGATCATATGCTCCAAATTTCAAGCAATTTGGCTTGCTGGATCATCGGGAGAATGAAAAGACATTTTCAGTTGTTTTGGCCAAAAATGGAGTTTTTGGCTAGAAAATTCTTTCTCAAATATAAAATAATTCATGCCATTAAATCCCCCAAGTGTTATATTATCTGAAATGCGTTTTCAAAAGGAGCATTTTGGCAAATTTTCAAGGTTTTTCAACCACGAGATCACAGGTAATGAGAAAAATACTATTTTCATAAACATAGAGTATGGAATTGGTTTTAATGGCTTCCATGGAGGAAAAATATGAATTTTAAATATAGTTTCATGTTACACTTCATCTATTTACATGTTGAGGTGATTTTTGGGGGGAAACTAGTTTTCAAAAATGACTTAGTGCTTGAGTGTTTTAACTGCTTCACTCTTTTAGCATTTTAACTCATGTTTAACCATACATGCTTAACCAGGGTCAGTAGAAGGTTAGAGGGTGTGTTGCACCCATAAAAATAGGGGAAAATTGAGGTGAGGGGACAATGAGGACACTAATTTGCACTTTGCATCAGATTGTGACAAGTGTCCCCATTTGAAAGCATGTGAGGGAGATGGAGGGGCTGAAAATAAGCTTCCAAGAGCTGAGCCGAGGTTCCGTACATGACCAGTGGCTAAATCCATGAGATTGGGTGCACTTTTGTGTCCCCTATATACCCTTGGATGTTGGTACAAGGGACAATGGACAAAAAGCATACAAAAATGCGTAATGGTGGAGTTTATAATGAGGAGGGGGTCAGGTGAGGTGAAAACACAAGTTATAGCCATCCTAGTAACCTAAGTTGTCATTTTACATAAAAAAACATCTTTTCAAGAATTAAGGTGCACATTTTTGTCCATATTGTCCCCTTACACCATGGGACAAGGGACAACATGTACGAAAAAATGCACCAAGGGTGAAGTGTTCATTATTTGAAGTTGTACAATGAACCTAGGAGAGTAGTTGTGATGTTTTAAGTGACGAAAACTTAACAAACAACAAGGGGGTGAAATTTTGTGTCCCCAATATACCCTTACACCATAGGACAAGGGAAAAAGGGTCAATTGAGGGTGAAATTTTTTCTCAAGCTTATAAACTATGTTGATGTGATCTTGTCAACACAAGAATAGAAAATGTAAAGTGATTTTAGGCCCCGGGAGAAAGACATGGAGTTGTAGGGCCATAAATTATACGAGTTTGACTTGAAAACACTTTTTGAGTTCATTAAAACCATTTTCAAGAGCCAATTTTCCTTGCAATTTGATTTTCAGGCCCAATTATTCTTTTGGCACAAAGGGGCAGTTGCAGTGACTTAGATTATCACATATGATTGTGAAGGGACCAAAATTATTGTGTCTACGGTCTACCATGTGGTGAATTCCAAGAGCCTTCCATTAACTATTTTCTAGCTTCCAAATCCTCCTGAAATTCCTGGTATCTTCAAAACAAGTCCACTTTCCATTGAAGATATCATTGTTAGGAAATACATCTTAGTGCTCCATTTGTATGTACGGGTGAATAATAATTACATGTGTAATTATTATTATGGTAAATTAGTGAAATTACATTTACTATGTAAATGTAAATAGTAAATATAAAATGTGGTTAGTATGTGGTAAGTTAGTAAGTTAGAATAATAAAACAATTAGTATTGTTTTATTATTATATTGGTGAGAGGTTGAAACCATATGGGTGTATGGTTGTATATGAAGACAAATGTTGTTGTAAGGATTGTTATTTTACATCTCCTATATAATGGAGTATAGTGAAATAGTGAATGAATAATAAAAATATAATATAGAGTTGCTGATTTCAATTATTGTCTGTGTAGCTATTTCATGTAATATGTGTATTAGATCAGAGTAATTTCTACATTTGGTACCAGAGTAGGTTAAATCTATCTCAAAGAATATCTTTTAACTTTTGTTTCGCAATCTATTTTTCTCTAAAATTTTGCGCGTGGAACGATCAGTTACACAGGAAGCTACAGTAGAAATTTCAGCAAAACCCAGTTTGTATTTTAGGAGAAACCTGTAATTTACTATGCAACACATTGATCATTGCTGTTTTTTTTGAAGAAATCAGAGAATCAAAGGTAATTCAAATCTACATTCAATTTTTTTTGGATATTTAGATTGAGTAAAATGAATACATCATTATATAAATTTAATGGGCTGAACTTCCATACATGGAGAGTAAAAATACAGATGCAGTTAATGAATAAAAACCTATGGAGGATAGTAGATGGAAAAGAAAAAGCACCTATAGATGTAAGTAAAATTGTAGAATGGGAAACTAGAGATGAACAAATAACAGATGAAATTGACTATAACTATGAAGAATTTCTATACTAAGTGAAGTTATTAGAGGAAGGAAGCACAGGAGGTTGGAGGTCATCCAGCGACCTCTCGTCAATCACCAACGATGGGGCCGTATCAGATATGGTGATTATTTTTTTATACAGTGTGTTCCTATTGTTTCTTTGTATTTCTGGAAGAGTGTTTGGTTGTAGTGTTCCTATTGTGGTTTGAAAAATAAAGGAAATTTCACATTGAGGGGGGAGCATGATATCAATGTTCCATTTCTAGTTTTCTACATTTTTGGTATTTTCTATATATGAGCAGCAGATTTCAGTAGAATTTCCTATGTTATTCCCTACAGGGAGATGTGATGAGGGCTAAGAATAGTACTTGGCATATCATGATGTGGTTGTAGGTAAACCACTTGAAAACCTTCATTTTTGGTTTGTGGTACACCACGTGTAAAACCACCATTTTCAGTTGTTGGTAAACCCTATGCAAAACCATCACCCTTTTGGTTTGTGGTACACCACTTGTAAAACCACCATTTTTGGTTGTTGGTAAAACCTATGCAAAACCATCACCCTTTTGGTTTGTGGTAAACCATTTGTAAAACCATCATTTTCGATTTATGGTCAACCTTGTGAAAAACCATCTATTAGGTTTATGATCATCCTGTAAAATCATCAGATCATGAAAGTAAGTGCAAGTACAAAGGAAAGTTTTCCCCATGTTCGCACTAAGGGGGGAATGTTAGGAAATACATCTTAGTGCTCCATTTGTATGTACGGGCGAATAATAATTACATGTGTAATTATTATTATGGTAAATTAGTGAAAGTACATTTACTATGTAAATGTAAATAGTAAATGTAAAATGTGGTTAGTATGTGGTAAGTTAGTAAGTTAGAATAATAAAATTATTAGTATTGTTTTATTATTATATTGGTGATAGGTTGAAACCATATGGGTGTATGGTTGTATATGAAGACAAATGTTGTTGTAAGGATTGTTATTTTACATCTCCTATATAATGAAGTGTAATGAAATAGTGAATGAATAATAAAAATATAATATAGAGTTGCTGATTTCAATTATTGTCTGTGTAGCTATTTCATGTAATCTGTGTATTAGATCAGAGTAATTTCTACAATCATTCCCTCTACTCACAATGGCCATGTTTTGTTTGAATGAATACCAAAACCATATGACCTCACAAAGTTATTTGAAATTACCTTGGATCTTTTCATTACTCCTTTATTCAATCCCCTGATAGGTTGAGCCATTGAAATCATCCTCATACTGTTATTATTTAGTTGCAAAATGGCTAAAAATATCCCTTTTTATATCTTTGGGAACAACTCCTCCACCTTGGATATCAACAACTTCATGAGTTAAACTAGGTATAATTACCTGTACATGAAACACAATTGAAAATCATGTTAGAACATTCTTCTCAACCAGAATGAGGATGAAACATTTGAAAGGCTGACTGGAAGAAGGATTTACAATGACTGGGGAAGGAAGTTTTCAAGTGGGGGCTTGGTTGTCATGACAAAAATTCTAATTTTTTCATGCTAGACATTTAGTATGACAACAGATGGATTTGTGGTTTCAAAGATAGATGCATGCTATTAAGATGAACCTTTTTGAGAAATTTTAACCTTTGAATATGGTTAATGAGATACCATGCATGAAAGAAGTGATTCTTTATGTGTACAACTATAAGGGTAGCATAAAATAATTTTATGAAGTTTCACAGTCTTGTACCAAGTGATCCAACCTTGCATAAAGACTTTATAATATCATGCCATCCATATGAAGATGTATGCATATTGTGGAGATGTTATAATGCATCTTGACCCTCTATTTCCTTTGCTCGTCCTCTTCTCCTAACAAACACATTCCTACATTTCACTATTAAAATACTTGCTCACGCAACTTATGAAAGATGTGTTTGATTCTAGTAGATATTACAAACCTATTGAATGCCTTTGAATTGTTTAACAAAAGATAATACTGAGAGGGGGGACTGAATCAATATTATGATATTTTTAAATTTAACACTTAATCTTAGAACTCTAATCACAATTCATCAGTTTCATAGTGAATATATCAAAGCAATCAATGAATGAGAAGCAAACCAACACATTGAAAATAGACACAGATTTACGTGGAAACACTTTCATGATAAAACCATGGAGAAAGTATTCCTTATTATATTTCTCAAATGTTTGTAGCCACCAACCTATGGGAGACACCAATCCCCAAATTACAATTTTGTAGGCATCGACGTACAAGAGCACCAACCCATTTGAATTTGTGAGCACCCACTCATAGGAGCACCAACCCCTTAACAAAAATTCTTCTTACCACAGTGGACTTGTTACTTATTCAATGAGCAATAGTCTTCTTATTTGGATTTGCACTTCAGACTTTTATTTTCGAGATCTACTGTACTTTATTACAAAATTACTTCTTAGAATAGTCTAATTATTCCAAACCCTTCACACATATAAGTCGCTGCAATTTTTCATCTTTACACCTTTGAATCTTCTCTTCTTCTTATTACTCTTCTCTCTTCAGTAAAAATATTCAATGCGTGTTCTTTCCTAAATCAAATGATTCTATCTCCTTATATATCCTTCTCGCATCATTCCAACCAACACATTCTTTCCATTATTTAATAAACACAACATAATTAAGTGCATTAATCAGATAAAACCAAAAGTAATTAATGCAGCCCATAACAATTATTAAATTAACTTTACACAATGCAATTAACCTCTTCATAGGAGTGTTGCCCCTCCTTAGACAAATCTCTGCTCCTATGGACATTTTTTCCCAAAAACATGGGCGTCCTTAGGAAAATCGTGGCCCTCTATGATTCTATGCTTTTCTCACTATTTGCACATTTAATTGCTGGGATATTTGCACATTTAATTGCTGGTTGTGTTTGATTCTTTATTCGTTGATGGTATTCCATGAATCTTGCTTCTAAATCTGATCATCTTCTTCCATAACTTGCTGAATATTTTTGTCACCTTTTACGACCATAATTCTGTTACTATTTACCGTACTTCCATATCACGATAGCTGTTCAAAATCTGATTGTACCATAGTCTTTCTTACACTTGATTGATCATATATATCCATTCGAAAATGAATTTTTGAGGATCTTCATACTACTGGCTATTTATGTTACTTTCTACCATTTCCGTCAACATTCGTTAGTATTTCCATTAGCTTCCATTACATGATTCCGTTAATCAAATACATCAATGATTAAGCGTTTGGTATCAATGAAAATATTTTCAACCATCTACCCCTTTTTCATTGATGGAAACCTTTAAAAAAAAAATTTTGCAACTCCTCCTTGTTGCAACTCCCCCTTACTGTCATTCTCCCCCTTTCACATCAATGAAAAAGGGTCATTCTAGGAGTTGAATATTGCAATGTTTAGCTCCCCATCAACCAATACTTTTATTGGGTTTTTAATGGGAAGAAGCAAAGGATATTACTCCCAACTTATATTGTAGATATTCAAATGTCTCATTTGGAAGTGGCATGGTGAAGATATCTTCTATGTATTCAGATGTAGCAACAAATTCTAACTTTACCTTCTTTTCTATCACCTACTCTCTTAAAAGTGATATCTTATGGGAATATTCTTTGTTCTGAAATGCATAACCAGATTCTTTTAAATAATTATCACACTGTTATTATAACATAATATGGAGATTGGATGATCATGCTCTACTTTTATATCTTTTAAGGTTTGCTTCATCCATAGAATTTGAGTACAACATAACACTACTGCTATATACTCTGCTTCTACTATGGATAAGGATACAAAGTTCTACTTTTTAATCAACCAAGATACTAGGTTGTCTCCAAGGAAGAATGCTTGTCCACTTGTATGTTTTCTATCATCCACACATCCTTCCCAATATGAATTTGTATAAGCTACCATTGTTAAGACTTTACCCCTTGGATACCATAACCCATAATCCATAGTTCCCTTTAGATATCAGAATATGTCTTTTATAGCTTGCACATGTGTTTCTTTCAGACCTAATTGAAAATGTGCAGCCATACTGACTACTTACATGATGTCTGGTCTAGATGCCACCACATATAGTGAACTCCCAATCATTTATCTATAGAGAG
This sequence comes from Taxus chinensis, assembly GCA_019776745.2. Taxonomy (NCBI): domain Eukaryota; kingdom Viridiplantae; phylum Streptophyta; class Pinopsida; order Cupressales; family Taxaceae; genus Taxus; species Taxus chinensis. The sequence continues at coordinate 35,566,367 of CM034151.1, forward strand.
TTTGATCAACATTCTAAGACACATCATATTTTCTCAACTTAGTCTCAATAGCCATAGGTGTGTTAATAGGTGCACACTCCTCCATGCCAAATTTATTCAACATTTCCTTCACATACTTGATTTGGGATATAAATATTCCTTTATCAGATTGAGAAATTTGCAATCAAAGGAAAAATGATAACTCTCCCAATATAGATATCTTAAACTACTTTTGCATGTCTTCAGAAAATTTCTTAGACATTTCCTCATTGTCTCCTCCAAAAATTATGTCTACATACACAACAACAATAAACTGGTGCTCACCTTCAATTTTAATGTAAAGATTTCTATCAACAAGTCCTCTCTTGAACCCTTGGTCTTGTAGATACTTATCAAGCCTAGAGTACCATGCTCTAGGGGTTTGTTTCAATCCGTAGAAGCCCTTCTTTAACTTACACACATAATCTTCATTTTTTGATAGGTGGAAACCTTCAGGATGTTCTATGTATACTTCCTCTTCTAACTTCCCATTTATAAATGCTTATTTGACATCCATTTGATAGAATTTTAAGTTCTTGAATACCGCAAAGGTAAGAAACATTCTAATTACTTCTAATCTAGCAATAAGAGCAAAATTTTCTTCAAAATCAACACCTTCTACTTGAGCATACCCTTTACATACTAACCTTTCCTTCTTTCGAGTGACTTTCCCATCTTCATTCAATTAATTTTGAAATAGCCACTTAGTGCCAATCACATTTTGATCATTTGGCCTAGGTACAAGTTCACATGTTTCATTCTTCTTAATTTGATCTAACTCTTCCTCCATTTCCTTTATCCAATTTTTATCATGGCTATCTTCTGCAAAGTTCTTTGGCTCTATTTTGGATAATAAGGAGAAATTTACTTGTTCTGGTGTAATTACTATTCTTCTTCTTGTTTGTACTCCGTCATCAAGGTTTCAAATGATATGAATTTCAACATGATTCTTCTTAACAAAGTCGTTATGTTTGTGGAGCCTATTTGCATGTTAGAATGTGGTACACCTTCTATGTGTTACACTCGGGTATTTTTACGGTGGTCTCACTCGCCGGTGAGCGGGTTAGGGGGGTTTGGGGCCGAAGCCCCCGAAGTGAATTTTCATGGGTGGTTTATTAACCCATGGATACTAGGTAACCGTTACGGGCTGTTTATGGGCCCATGGTTTTTTCGGTCTTTTTCCCATTGTTTTGATACCCATAGTTTTGTATCAAACTGCTTAAGCAGTTGTCTATTTATATGGTCTTATGCATATGATAGATGTACAAGTAAATGTATTGTAGATGTGTTTTGAATTCAGGTGTGAATTCTGTAGAGTTTGTTGACCATAGCTCCAAATGGATCTGGGTATTGTATTGAGAGAGTGGAGGCTTGTAATAAAATATGAACAAGTTATTCTTGGTGGATTTAGCCCAAATTGGGTGAACCACGTTAAATATTGTCTCTCTATGTTGTGTTATTTATTCTGTACTTTTATTTGAGATCTGTAATATTTTCTGCATATTAGTTTCTACTGTTGCGATTCTGTAAGGGATTATTCCACATATTTTATCTCTTATTTCCTAACAATTGGTATCAGAGTCCGGTTTGGTTTGCTAAAGTGTTGAATCACAGGGAAAGTTTTTAGCTTGAGTGGGAGCTATGGTAGATTAAGGAAGATATAGGGTTGATAAATTCAACGGGCAGAATTTCAGTCTTTGGAAGATGCAGATGGAAGATTACCTTTATCAAAAGGATCTTTATACTCCACTGTCTGAGAAGGTGAACAAACCCTCGAGTATGACAGATGTGGAATGGGATTTGCTGGATAGGAAGGAACTTGGGACAATCTGGCTGTGTCTTACATCTTCAGTATTTTTTAATGTTTCAAAGGAAAAGAATACAAAATATCTAATGGATGCATTAGGTAAGTTGTACAAAAAACCCTCTTCCTCTAACAAGATATTTTTAATGAAAAAGTTGTTTAATATGAAGATGTCTGAGAATAGTTCAGTAGCAGATCATTTAAATGATTTCAATACAGTTGTGAATATGCTAGCTTCAGTTACAATAGAATTTGATGAAGAAGTTAGGGCTTTATTAATTCTGTGCTCTTTACCTGAGAGTTGGAATAGCCTGGTAATGGCGGTAAGTAACTCGGTTCCAGCTAACTCAAAGTTGAAGTTTGAGGATGTTGTAGGGGTGATTCTAAGCGAGGAAATGTGAATAAAAAGCTCTGGGGAATCTTCTAATTCAGAGAATGCTTTGATAGTGGAAACTAGAGGGAGACAGAAGAATAGAGGAAACCGTGGAAAATCAAAAGATCGGGCAAGGTCAAAATCTAAGAACAAGATTGTATGCTGGAATTGTGGAAAGCCTGGGCATGTAAAGAAGGACTGTTGGGAGCTTCAGGATAAGAAGAAACAACAGGAAGAAAACAAGGAGGCAAATGTGGCATCGGATAATATATGTCAGGATGCTTTGATTCTTTCTTTGTATAATATTACTGAATCTTGGGTTTTAGATTCAGGAGCTTCTTTTCATGCTACTCCACATAGGCATTATTTTGTTGATTATGTTCAAGGGGATTTTGGGGATGTTTTTCTTGGTGATGATGAGCCTTGTAGTATAGTTGGAAAAGGTTTTGTTTAGGTTAAGATGCAGAATGGGAAAACATGGCTATTGAAGGATGTCAGACATGTGCCTACATTAAGGAGAAATTTGATATCGGCGGGGCAATTAGGAAGTGATGGTTGTACTGTGATATTTAAAGCTAACTCTTGGAAGGTTACTAAGGGTGCTCTTGTGGTGGCAAGAGGTAAGAAGGTTGGAACCTTGTATTTAACCACTGATAGTACTAATGATTGTAATCTTGTGGCTTCAGATGTAGATACAACATTATGGCACTATAGGCTTAGTCATATGAGCCATAAGGGCATGGACATCATAAAAGAAGAATTTTCCTGGATATACAGAAACAGGTTTGGAGTTCTGTGAGGACTGCATATATGGGAAATAGAAGCGAGTAAGGTTTCTCAAGGTTGGACCTACAAAGAAAGAGAGTAAGTTAGAGCTGGTGCATTCTGATGTGTGGGGGCCAGCTCCGGTATCATCTCTTGGGGGTTCAAGTTATTATGTTACTTTTATTGATGATGCAACAAGGAAAGTTTGGGTTTATTGTATTAGAAACAAATATGATGTATTTGACACTTTTGTTAAATGGAAAGCCTTGGTAGAGAATGAAATAGGTCTTAAGCTAAAATGTCTCAGGTCAGATAATGGAGGGGAGTATTGCAGCAATGAATTTAATGATTACTAGTCTAAGAATGGAATCTGTAGGCAAAAGACAGTTCCAAAAACTCCACAGCAGAATGGAGTATTAGAAAGGATGAACAAAACAATAATGGAACATGCTAGAAGCATGAGATTACATGAAGGACTGCCTCTTTCTTTTTGGGCAGAAGTGGTGAGCACAGCGGTGTACTTGATAAACAGAGGACCCTCAAGTGCCTTGGATGGAGGCATTCCTGAGGAGGCTTGGTATGGTAAGAAAGTTGATTATTCATTTCTTAGAGTCTTTGGATGTGAGGTGTTTGTTCATATAGACAAGGATGACAGGACCAAGCTAGAGGCTAAATCAAAAAAATGTACTTTGATTGGTTATGGTGGTGATGACTTTGGATATAAATGTTGGAGTATTAAGGAAAAGAAAATCATTCGATCTAGGGATGTGGTTTTTAATGATAAAGTCATGTATAAGCAGCAGTTGCAGGAAAATAGGGAAGAATCCAAGAAAGAATATGCAGCGGTAGAGGATCTTTTGGATGGGAAAGTGACACATGAATCAATTTAGGAACCCCCTCAACAGGAACCCCAAAATCCTATATTGAGGAGGTATTCTAGGGTAAGAAGAGAACTTGAACGTTTTTCTCCTTCTCTTTATTATTTATTACTCACTGATAGTGGAGAGCCAGAGAGCTTTGATGAAGCAATGCAGGTAGATGTCAGGAAGAAGTGGGAGCAAGCCATGGATGAGGAGCATCATGCTCTCATAGAGAACTAGACATGGGATTTGGTGAAGCTACCCGAAGACAAAAGATAATTATAGAATAAGTGGGTGTTCAGAGTCAAAGACGAATAAGGGGGAAAGAAAAGATATAAGGCCCGGTTGGTGGTCAAGGGGTTTGCACAGAAACAAGGTATAGATTTTGATGAGATTTTTTCTCCTGTAGTAAAAATGACTTCTATTAGAACTATTCTAGGAATAGTTGCAGTAGAAGACTTGCACTTAGAACAATTTGATGTAAAGACTGCATTTCTCCATGGCAATTTGGAGGAGGAACTATATATGCAGCAACCAGAGGGCTATGAGGTCAAAGGTAAAGAGGAGATGGTTTGTAAACTGAAGAAAAGCTTGTATGGCATGAAACAATGTCCACGTCAACGGTATAAGAAGTTTGATAGCTTCATGATGGAGCAAGGTTATATCAGATGCCATTCTGACCATTGTGTGTATACAAAGAAATTTGAGGATGGAAGTTATATTATCTTGTGTTTGTATGTTGATGACATGTTGGTTGTAGGTAAAAACATGCAGGAAATAAAATTACTCAAGAAACAGCTAAGTGAATCCTTTGCTATGAAGGATTTGGGTGCAGCCAAACAAATCCTTGGTATGAGGATATCTCGGGATAGGAAGGAACAAAAGCTAAATTTATCTCAGGAAGAGTACATTAAGAAGTTCTTGGAGAGGTTTAATATGCAGGATGCTAAACCGGTTGGGACTCCTTTAGCAGGCCACTTCAAGTTATCAAAGGAGCAATGTCCCAAGACAGAGCAGGAAAGAAACCAAATGTCAAAGGTACCTTACTCATCAGCAGTTGGTAGTTTGATGTATGCTATGGTGTGCACTAGGCCTGATATTGCCATGCATTGGGAGCTGTGAGTAGATTTATGAGTGATCCAGGTAAAGAGCATTGGCAAGCAGTAAAGTGGATCCTTCTGTATTTGAGAGGGACCATGGGGACAGTTTTGTGCTATAGTGGATCAGACACCACTTTACATGGCTATGTAGATTCAGACATGGATGGAGATGTAGACAGCAGGAGGAGCACAATAGGTTATATTTAAACTATAGGTGGGACAACAGTGAGCTAGATTTCACGACTACAGAAGTTGGTGGCTTTGTCAACCACAAAGGCTGAGTATGTTGCTGCCACAGAGGCAAGCAAAGAGATGATTTGGCTACAAAAATTACTTGAGGAGTTGGGGCATAAGCAGGAGGAATGTAAGCTATATAGTGATAGTCAGAGTGTTATACACCTAGCTAAGAACTTTGCTTTCCACTCCAGGATGAAGCATATACAGTTGATATATCACTTCATCAGGACAGCTTTGGAGGAAAATAAGTTGAAGTTGGAGAATATTCATACCATTAAGATTCTTGCAAACATGATGACCAAGGTGGTCACAAGGGATAAACTAAAGCTATGTTCAGCTTTGGTTGGCCTTTGCAGATGACAGTGAAGGGTTGAAAAGCTTGCTCAGTGGAAATCAGTCTCCAAGTGGGAGATTGTTATGTTTGTGGAGCCTATTTGCATGTTAAAATGTGGTACACCAGGTTCTATGTGTTACACTCGGATATTTTTACGGTGGTCGCACTCGCCGGTGAGTGGGTCAGGGGGGTTCGGGGGGGTGAAGCCCCCCCGATGGAAGGGGGTTCGGGGCCGAAGCCCCCGAAGTGAATTTTCATGGTTGGTTTATTAACCCATGGGTAATGGGTAACCGTTATGGGCTGTTTTTGGGCCCATGGTTTTTTCAGTCTTTTTCGCATTGTTTTGATACCCATGGTTTTTGCCCTTGGTTTTGATACCCACGGTTTTTGCCCTTGGTTTTGATACCCACGGTTTTGTATCAAACTGCTTAAGCAGTTTTCTATTTATATGGTCTTATGCATATGATAGATGTACAAGTAAATGTATTGCAGATGTGTTTTGAATTTGGGTGTGAATTCTGTAGAGTTTGTTGAGCATAGCTCCAAACGGATCTGGGTATTGTATTGAGAGAGTGGAGGCTTGTAATAAAATATGAGCAAGTGATTCTTGGTGGATGTAGCCCAAACTGGGTGAACCACATTAAATCTTGTCTCTCTGTGTTGTGTTATTTATTCTGCACTTTTATTTGAGATCTATAATATTTTCTGCATATTAGTTTCTATTGTTGCGATTCTATAAGGGATTATTCCACATATTTTATCTCTTATTTCCTAACAAAAGCGAGATGGTGTTTTAGTGTCCTGCCTTTCAGATTTACTTAATTTTTCAACATATTCTTCATCTTCCTTTTTTTATACTACCTCAGGTATTTCTAAGGGCTCTTCTACAAGTTCTTTAGCTTTTTGATTAACGATTTCATTTGCTCTCACATTTGTACTTTCTACTATAGTTTGTAGTCTTTTGTTATAGCATTTGTAGGCTTTGGTTTTAATAGAGTAGTCAAGACAAATTCCTTCATCTTCTCTTGAATTGAATTTTCCCAAGTTCTCTTCATTTATTTTAATAAAGCATCTAGTCCCAAATATTTTGAAATATTTTACAGTAGCTTGTCTTCTTTTCCACAATTCATAAGGATTTTTTCATGATTAACTCTTATTTTCCCTATTTTCAAGATATGAACAACTATATTTACCACTTCACTCCAAAATTTATCTAATAGATTAGATTCATTTAACATGGTTCTAGCCATCTCTTGGAATGTTCGATTCTTTCTTTCTACCACTCCATTTTTTTGTTGATTCCTTGTAGCTGAGTATTATCTTTTGATTTTGTGATCTTCACAATATTCAATGAATTCATTTGAGGTGAACTCACCTCCATGATATGTCCTCAGGCACTTTATTTTCAATCCAGATTCATTTTCTACTAGAGCTTTGAAAGCTTTGAACTTCTCAAATGCTTCTGAAATTTCTTTTAGAAAGGATACCCAAGTCATTCTATTTTAGTCATCAATGACTAAAATGAAATAAATCTCACCTTGTATGCTTTTTGTTCTGATAGGTCCACACAAATCTATATGAATCAGCTCCAGTGGTTTGGTTGTCGAATACTCCTTCATTCTAAACCGTTTTCTGGTTTGCTTTCCATGTTGGCATTGCTTGCATAGAGTAATTGCAAGTTTCGTTACCTTAGGCATATCCCACACAACCTGCTTGTTGTTGATTTTCACAAGATTATCAAAATTTATATGCCCCATCATTCTATTCCATATCCAACTCTCTTCAACCTGACTTAGATAACATTTCTCTCCTTTTACTTCTCTGAGCATGTATAGGTTATTTATGGTTCTATGTTCATATGATACTAACTCTCTCGTGTTTTCCTTCCTTATCTCACACCCTTCATCATAAAACTTAAGTGTGTGTCCTAGATCACACATTTGGCTTACACTTAAGAGATTATGCTTTAATCCTTCAACATACAAAACATTCTCCGTTTTTGTTTTACCATTATCAAGACTCAGCCTACCTTTTCCAATGATATTTGCTTTAGCGTTATCACCAAATTTCACTGTACCTTCATGTACTTTCTTCAATGAGATGAACTTACTTATATATCCAGTCATATGTCTTGATCATCTGATATCAATGTACCACAATTTCCCTTCATCCCGTGCATGGAATGTTGTTTGAACAAGCATATATTTTTCTTTATTTTTCCCATCATCCTCTTTATTCTGTTTCCATAATTTTGTGGCTTCTTTCTTCTTTATTTTTAGAGCATTTACCTTCTAGTTTGATTTGGATGGTTCTACAAAACCACTTGTACAAAATCTTACCATATGTCCATAGTTATTGCAATTATAACAAACAACATCTTCATCAACATAGTTTAATAAAGGAGCAAAGGAGTTGTAATTTCTATTTGAGAATCCATACACACCTTTTTTCTGTATATTTTTGTTTCTCACTTGTATTCTACAATCTATTGTTTTATGACCAAAATGATTACAATATAAGCAATAGCCATAGAATTTTTTTTCAAACCTGGACATGTGAGTATATCTTGGAGGATTTGGTCTTCTAAACTTGTTCTCATCTTTTCTTTCCTTGTAAGAAGTGTAGATCTTCATAAAGCTCTTCTCCCTTTTCAACTCTTCATTCTTCATAGGTTACTTGAGTGCCTTGACATAGGTCTTTGACTTCTCTGCTCTTGTCCCTTTCCATGACTCTATACCTTTTTTGTTAGCAATGTGTTGTTTTTTCTTCTATCCAAGACCAATCTTGTTGGATGTTGATTTCTGTCGGTTCAAAATTTCACTTCGCACCTCGACACTTTTCTCAAGTTTTAGATTACTTATAAATTTGGAATTTTCTTTTTCCATGTCCTTTCTCAAAGCAACGATCTTTGACTTGTGCCTTTTACAATCTTCTTCCTTAGTCCTTAGATGATTTCTTAATTCTTCTTCAACTCACTTTTCTTCTTCAATTTGGGTTTTTAGATTCACAATCATCTTTCCTGATTCTTCAAGATCTTGTGATATCTTAGCTTCAAAGTTACGATCTTCTTTTTCATACTTTAGGAGCTTTAACTTTTATTTCTGATTTTTATTTTCAAGAGCTTTCAACTGTCCCAATGCACAGATAACTTCCTCTTTAAAGTTCACTTCACCTTTTTCTTCCATGTATTCATCTCTTTCTAAGTCATCTTTTATAGCCTTGAATAATATTTCTTCATTATCACTATCTAAGTCACTTATCCCACTTTCTTCGGATGATCTACTACTTCCTTTTAAATATAAGATTTTATTTTTCTTTCCAAATATTTTATTTCCTTTTCTTTACTTGAATTCCCTTTTGAATTTAGGTTTTCTTTCCTCATCATCATTGTTTTCTTTCTCTGGACACTTAGCCACAAAATGACCAATTTTACCTCAGTTAAACATTTAAATGGTAACTTACCTTTGTACTTTCCGGATCCTTTCTTTAAATTTCAAATGAAAAAATATTCTTTCTCATCTTCTTCCTTGCTTGAGTTCTCATTTGACTCAGGTTCTTTGATTTTCTCTTTCTTTGAGACTTTGAATGCAACTTCCTTATTTGATGATCTATTTGACTTGGTCCTCATTTTATATGTAGTCAGTATTCCATATAGTTTTTCCATGCTCATCTTACCAAGATCCTTTATTTATTCAATGGAAGACACCTTAGCATAAAATCTAAGAGATCTTATAATCTTTTGAATGATCATGGATTCTTCAATCTTTTCGCCCAACCCTCTTATGGCATTGACAACCTCATCCACACAAAGACGATAGGTTGCAACATTTTCCTCATCCTTCATTTTCAGGCTCTCAAATTGTCCCCTATGGGTTTGAAGCTCAAACTTCTTAACTTTGTCATCACCTTTGTAGATAGTTTGAAGTTTTTCCCATATCTCCTTCACTGTGTCACATTGCATTACTTTGACAAACTTAGATTTTGACAAGCCATATATGATTGCATTCATTGCCTTGATATTAAACCCTAGTGTCATTAGATATGTTCTCATTCTTATGCTCCAAAATTCATAATTTGGTTTGTCAAACAATGGAGCCTTATCGAAGAAAAACATTCTTATACTTGATGAGTAGTCAAAGATGCTTCTCAGATCTACGTTCCAATTGTTAGATTGCTCCTAAAGACACCCGTGCTGATACTAATTATTAAGCACAAGTAATACTGAGAGGGGGGGGTGAATTAGTATTATGATATTTTTAAATTTAATGCTTAGTCTTAGAATTGCAATCACAATTAATCAGTTTCATAGTGAATATATCAAAGCAATCAATTAATGTGAAGTAAACCAACACAATGTAAATAGACAAAGATTTACGTGGAAACCATTTCAGTAGAAAACCATGGAGAAAATTTTCCTTATTATATTTCTCAAATGTTTTTAGACACCAAATCTACGAGAGACACCAATTCCCAAATTACAATTTTGTAGGTACCAACCAACAGGAGTGCCAACCCCATCGAATTTGTGAGCACCCACTCACGGGAGCACCAACCACTTATAAAAAATTCTTCTTACCACCATGGAATTGTTTCTTATTAAATGAGTTATGGTCTTCTTATTTGGATATGCACTTCACACTTTAATTTTTGGGATCTACTGTAATTTATTACAAAACTGGTGCTCAAAATACTTAATCTAATTATCCCAACACCTTCACATATATAAGTCACTGCAATTTTTCATCTTTACAACTTTGAATTTGCTCTTCTTCTTATTACTCTTCTCTCTTCACTCAAAATATTCAATGTGTATGCTTTCCTAAATCAAATTATTCTATCTCTTTATATATCCTTCTCGCATCCTTTCGAAAAGACACATCATTCCAACCAACACATTCTTTCCATTATTTAACTAACACAACATAATTAAGTGCATTAGTCAGCTAAAACCAAAAGTAATTAGTGCATCCCATAAGAATTATTAAATGCAAATTAAACAATGTAATTAACCCCTTGATAGGAGCGTTGCTTCTATGAGTCTTTTTCCCTAAAAACATGGGCCTCCTTGGGAAAATCATGGCCCTCTATGTTGTTGTGCTTTTCCCACTATTTGCACATTTAATTTGTTGGTGCCCAAATTTGTTCTCCTTTTTAGTCTGAGTAGCATTAGAAATATTGCATGAAGCTTGAAGGTAGATAGATCTTGATATATTTCATTTTGTAGCGGGGGACGTGATCTAACTGGCACTCAGATTTGTGGAGAGATGGATAGCACTTTAAAAGGATTTGATCTGACCCTCGCTATTTTAGGTTGTGCCTTTTAACCAAGGTAAGAGAACGTATATTGTAACCCCCAAATGGTGAAGGAGATGAAGACACCCCTCAATTTATGCAAATAATATGAAAAGGCCTTCGGAAAATATGATCAACACTCCAAATATGACTTTCACAAGTTGTCACTCCCATATTATGGAGATATTTTCAATGCAAGGCAAGGGTTACTGAAGACATTGCATAATCTTGATTTGCCTTGTTTATTTTTGTAGATGGGTTAGATTATTTTTTTGACACACAATGCAATGCAGGGATAGTATGGGTAGGATTAGTTTGTTTGAATGAATTGTTTTGGTGGGGCATTGACAAGAAAAACTTGGATATATCAGACCTTTGACAACCTCTACAATACTTGAACAACTATCAAATAAAATGCTTCAAATAATCAGGATATTCTTTCAACCAGAAGATGCATAAATGGAATCCCAGGTTGCACTCTTCACACAATCTTTGAGAACTCACCACAAAATCTTGAAGTAAAGAACCCAATTAAACACAAAAATCCTTGATCAAATCACACCTAAGGTACCCCCAAATGCTTACAAGCAACCTATGCAATTAAGGAAGGTAAAGTGATTTTAAATTTTTTATCTCTTTATCAGATGAAGGCTCTTCTGAATATGAGATTGCAAATGCGACTAAACTATCAACAAGAAATGGAGAATCTGTGTGATTTCCAAAGGCTTTCAATGCAAGATTCCAACAAGAACAATGAAAACTATTTGCAAGTATTTAAAATGATAACAAACATCATATTGCCCAGAAAAACACAGATTTAACTCAAAAGCTTATTAGATTCATCAGCAGGGGAGAGTTTCATGAACAATATCAGAGCTGTGTGATGGCTATACACTTGTAACCAACTCACATACATGAAGATCCAACATAGAAGAAATTAACCTGGTTCTTTGGTGGGTTTCTAAAAAAATGAGCTTTCTCTCAGAATTTTCTCGTGATTTTCAATTTCCTGACATTTTGGATTTCTCAAAAAATGCATTATATACCTCTTGCCACATTGGAGCCTTATTTCCCAAGCAAAGAATATGCCAAGGGATCAAGTTTGTTACAACAATTTCTCATGATTCACTGAAAATGACATTTAACAAATTTACAACGAGAGTTGTCAGGTGTTTAAAAATACTGAATCATTACAAATATTCGGATCATTATCCTTTGTGGAGGCACGCTTTTCATGCTCGAGGCATGCAAGCCCCTCATCCTCTCATCATTTCATCTTATCCATTCCCAATTTGGTTATGCAACTTTATAATTTGACATTTCATGTTTTACACGGGCATGAGTAAAATTTATATAAAAAAAAACTCAAATCTGCAAATTGAGTCATGAAACCAATTCCAATGATCCTAGAAGGCCAAAACGACATGGAATCACCAAAAATTTGATGAGATTTGATGCAAAATTTGTAATTCCAAGTTTCCTGGAGCAAAAATGGCGGCCAAAAATGAAAATGTACAACTACCCTTGAACTGCCTTTTCACTTTCAATCTGGGCCCTCCACGTGTCAAAATATGATTTAGAATCAATTCAGGCTCAACTTTTTTCTGTTTGACATTTTTGAAAAAATGGAAAAATTTGACCTTTTTCTCTGCCGTTCCACCGTTGAATTTTGGTGATGACACGTGGCACATGGCGGGTCCCATTGGGATCGCACTCCAATTCTGTGCATTTTGACCCATTTTTGAATTTTTGAAAATTTTCACATTTTTCCATGTGGGCCCGCGCCTTCGATTTTCTCCCTTGCCACGTGTCGCTTTCTATATCGCTAAAATCTGCGGGCTCAATTCTTATGTTAACTCCCCTTTTTGGCTAAAGGAAAAATTTTAATTCTCCTTCCGTGGGCCCATGGCTCCTATTTCTCCCTTGTCACTTGTCATTTGATGATTTTCTCAAGGGCCAACACTTCAAATTTCCATAATGAGTCTTTTTGCAAAAAGGGAAAAATTTCCCTTTTGCCTTCGCCACCCCGCCGACCCGCTCTACCTTCACCACGTGTCTATCTCTGATTGGAGTGGAGATGCATCCCATTTTTATCTTTTGAAAATAAAGCTAAAAAATCATTAAGTTTTCCATCGGCCTGCTCCTCCATTTTTACTTTTTATGGACACGTGTCCACCTGTGATCGGCCACGGGGCCGCACTTCAAAATTTCACTTTAGGCCTTTTTGACCAAAAGGAAACAATTTCCATTTTCCTTCTTTGGCCCACACTTCCCTATGACCTTTTTATGGACACGCGTCCACCTGAGATTGGCCCCAGGGCCACGCTTCAAAATTTCACCTTACGCCTTTTCTGCCTCTAAAGGAAAAAACTTCAAACAACCTCCGCCATTTGCATCCCCTCTATGCTTGCCACGTGTCCGCCCCATATTCCATTGCGAACCCATGGGATTTTCTTCCCCTTTTCTCCCCTTCACCAAAAAGGCACAAAATGCTGAAGTTCCTTGTAGGCTTCCCATTCCGTCCTTGCATGCGAGCGTGACACGTGTCCCCTCGCGGAGTTGCGGGGGGAATTTTGAATTTTTTCCCAAAGCCAAAAATGGCTAAGTTTTTTAGAGAAACCCGCCGATCCTTGTCCAATCAGAAGTGGCCACGTAGGAAGAGAATTTTGAGCCTAATTTTGATGGTCAAATGACACTCGTATGACTGTCAAAAAACATAGAGTTTGCCAGTAACCTCTAAAATTGATTTTTTCTTCATCGGTGAAGGATTTTTTGCTCAAAACACAAGGGGAAGTTGATTTTATGCAAGTTTCAGCCATGGGGAAGGGTTTTTGAAGGCATATATGCATGAAATGAACAAATTTGATTTTTCACGATTAGGCAAGCGGGAAATCATGACATAGCTCATAGATTTGGAAAAATTAGGGCACAAACAAGGCATGCATGGGTGTTTCTTCACAAATGGGGCATGTAAAATGATTTTTCAAATGAATTAAGGCATGGGAGCAGAGGCAACAACTTCATTTCACCCATTAAAACTATAGAAAATGTTTCAAGAAGTGCAGAGTGAAAGGAAAATTAGGGCAAAAGCATAGAGAATCAAAATGGACACCAACATAATTGATGGGATATTTGCACATTTAATTGTTGGTTGTTTTTAATTCTTTATTTTCTGATGATATTTCATGAATCATGCTTCCAAATCTAATCATCTTCTTGCATAACTTACTGAATATTTCTATCAACTTTTATGGTCATAATTCCGTTACTTTTTACCAAACATCCATACCACGATAGTTGTTCAAAATCTAATTGTACCATAGTCTTTATTACACTTAATCAATCATATATATCCATTCCAAAATGTATTTTCAAGGCTCTTCATAGTGTTAGTTATTTCCGTTACTTTCTACCATTTCCGTCAACATCTGTCAGTAGTTCCATCAGCTTCCGTTACATGATTATGTTAACCAAATACATCAATGATTAAGCCTTCGTTGTTTGATGGAAGAATGGAAAATCGTAAATTCATTGAGGATTCTCCATCCCGGGGTTTCCAAAGAGCTTCAAGAAGATTGATTTTGCAGATTTTCAACTAAGGTTTGATTGTACAATGGCTTTCAGCCACTCTCCTAGGGGAGCAACCCACCTTATAGAGGATTTATTGGGTTTCAAGGGCACAATGACATCCAACTCAACCATCATTGCGTTCCTTATATTTTTTACTTACAAAATCTATATTTGGACTTCTTTTTTGGGCTTGGAATCATTCATTTCTAGCCACTTTTGTAAGGGTGTTCTCTATTGTTATTTTATTTAATTAAATAATTTCCAGCTAGGGTTTGAAATCATATTTTTTGGTGAATAATTGTGCTAAAATATTTCTAAGTCGCCCTACATGTTTTGGATGATGTGAAAGATACATTTTTTAAGAATTATTGCATTTTCCTTGCTGTTATAAAAATTCAAACTGTTGTACCTTGCTGTCCTAATTTTCAGCTGATTGTCATAAATTTTATTTTACTATCTAGTGGGGTTTGTGCAATTTATCTTGTTTTCAGTTAGATCCCGAAAAGAGACAGTAGATTCTACTTTATAGTAAGGATGTCTGACCCGACTGCATTTGGAATGCACTGGATGCACTACACCGGGACCTGAGGCATCCTAACACATCCGATGTGTTTTCCTTTTATTTCATATCCACCATATGGTAAAACATTAAGAAAACACTGAAGTGGTCAAACAAAAACTCCAAAATCTAGATTTTGTTAAAAACCTTAATGTATATCACCATTCACTTTGCATTGTAGTTGTCTATTACATTTAAAGTTCATGTTCAACTATATTGATGGGATATGCATGTAATAACATAGAACTATTTGTTGAGGATTTTGATCTATATCTAGAAATAAACAGTTTCTGTGTAATATCCCCTTCCTAGTCTAAGACCCTTAGCCTCTTTTGTCTTTTCGTTAGCTATGAATAAAATTAAAAGGGAGACTTAAATTCTAATATCTTGTTATAACGTGCAAAAATTAATAAAATATTATAAAAGAACTTATATTAAAATATTATGGACTTAATAAAAATAGAAAAGTGAACCAAATGATAAAGCACTTAGCGAAAATTATTTATTTCTAGAAAAGTGCAACTTGCACTATGGAGGCAAAAGTAAAATAGAAAAAGGAAAACAATAAAAAGTTATTCCCTCAAGGAAAATGCGACTTACATGAGGGGAGATTTTGGGAGGGAAAGAAGCATTCAATGCAAAGAAAGGTGATTGGCTGCATGGGTGGCTATTTTGGGTCACAAAATCTATTTATGCAAGTCGACTTACCTTTGTAGAGACACTTTTGATCACTCTAATTTCTTATCGTTATTACAGCTTTGTCTGATTTATTTCTAAGGACATAAACCCTAAGCAGAACTCTCTTAGGAACGAAAACCCCAAGAGAATGTGAGGGATCTCTACACAAGGGATTCTATTGTACTTGCAACGATGTTTCAGTTTATTCCAGCAGTGAATAAAGGAGTTTTTGTAGATTTTTGGATCAAAGATTTCAAACAAATTCGTAGTTGTGTTTTCCAGCGTTCTATCATATTGTACGACCCATTTCTGGGATACTTCTTGAGGCATTTAAAGGGGTTTTGATCTGCCCTGGATTGATGTTAATAAATCATGTTTTTATGAATTTTTTTAGACCCAAACCCTAAGGGCGAATTGGTGTTTTGCTTGTTTAGGGAACTTGTGGCCATTGGAGTGAATGGGTAACATCATTGCATTCACCCTATTTTTTTTGAATCAGTGCATAGTTTATTTGTGTGGATTGGATCATTTTTGAGTGAGTTATGAATTTTTTAAGTTGCAATAATTTTCTAGAGACTGGGGTTTCAAAATAAATTAATTTCAACCTTCTTGTGCATCAAAATATGTATGTTTTTTCATATTTTGGATTTATAAAATTGGTAGATCGGATTGGAGAGGAGAAATTATATTTTATTGGCTGATTTGCTTGGTTTCCCAATTTACCCTAATCTCACTTTTCAGATTAAATTCAGATTTGCATGTTAATAAATTGCTGCATCTTCTATAAATTATATTTCGGGGTTTGGAATTGGCCTAAAATCCATTTGGGATCAAAAATGTCCATTTGGGGATAATACATTCCGAACAATTCTTATATTTTATTATGATTAGCTCATAATACATATTGATGCGTGGGTTTATATGATATGCTATACATTATATAAATCAATAATAATGTGATATAGGTATACAATCAATGATGATATAATTTTTGTGTCATATAATACATCTAATTTGATAAGTTTCATGGTAATCTTATATTTCAATTTTCAAGTTCGGTAGGATGCCCATATTTCTAGTAGTATGCACCTTGTGTACCCCCACAACAACGCATCCGCGTACTTACCTTTTTGGAAGCTCGCACTGGCTGCTGCCTACCCACATTTGTGCACTGATGTAACCTTGTTTTATAGTGAAAAAAGTAATCTGCTTAGTAAATTAATTTGTTTTTTCTTGTACTGACAAGTACATAAAATTCATTATGTAACAAGAAGTTTTCTTTGTTAATAATAACGACTGGTTATTGTGTTTTCATTTTTCTTTCTGTTCTTTGTTGTAAACTGAATAATGCTTTTAAACATGATTTTAGGATAAGTATTTGATAGGTTTCTTTGTTTGCATGTAGGGCTGGAATTCTTTAAATACTGCAGCAGCTGCAGAGCAATTGGCACTTACTATCCAATCACTTGGGAACTTAATTGAGACTAAAGAGCTTTTGGAGAGGCAAGGATTTTGTTGTTTGATTTAGCGCACACACATCCTGTTAGGAGTATTTTTCTATTATTTCTAATGAATCAATAAGTATTTCGAATGGTTGTGTGTTTCTTGTTGTCGCTCATACATGCCTCAGTATCCATGTTGTGTTTATTTGCAATCTCAATTTTTTAATTTATTTTTCACACTAAGATCCAAGTTTTGATTTTTGGCTAGGTGTCTTAATGTCAAAAGAAATCTTCTTCCTGAAAATCCTGTTCAGGTTGATCATGTTTTTGTATTTTAATGCCTTGTTCAAACAATGCTCTATGGATTTCCTGGAAAAAAAAACAAAGTTTAATGTCAATTCTTGTTAAGTCAATTATCTGTTCAATTTTTTATTTTACCTTCAGCCATTTTTTGAACATTTTGAAAAATTGGAAATGACTCTTTATCAAGTTGAAATGCATTATTATTGGGAAAAAATGTTAATAATCCAACTTAACGCTGAAATGGTCTCCCTTTAGAACCAAATGAGCCTGCTTCGTGTTTCGTTTTCAACTTAATAATTTGTGATGAAATGCAATAATAAGAATTAAAGGTTTTTATTGGAACCTGTTAACTTATATGTTTACCAAACATACTCCCTTCTTTAACTTATTGACAGTTTTTGTTGGATTGAGCAAAATATTTAGAAAATCAAAGAAAAGAATCATAGACAAATTTGTGCATTGTGTTATGTATTGGTAAACTAGTACTTGTTTAGTTTATGGGTCTAGCAAAAAAAAATCAACTTGTTAATTGTTCGTAAATTTTTGTAGTTTTATGGGGAACTCTTTGGTGAAGATTCAAGAAGTACATTGTACAGTATGGACTTTCTGTTTCCGAATATTAGTGATTGATGAATGTGTAGTGTTCAGAAATATCCCTTTTCTACCTATTCATCTAGTTCTTGTTTATGGCACTTTATTACACTTGGTCTATCAAGTTTAGTGTGGTCAAGGTTCTTCTTGAATATAGTTCGTTTTGCAGAAGACCATTGGACGAGTCTTATCAATAGAATATAAACTATGTTTATGTATACTAGTAATTTTGACATGATAGGATGCCAGATTCAGAAGTGTCCACTTTGAACACTGCAAGTGCATTGGTCAAACCAAAAGGAACCACTGTGAACTCGTAGTATAATCAAACTCATAATCGTTAGTTTGTATGAACCAAATGCTAAATAATTATTAACTTTTGTTACCAAATCGGCAATACTAATTTAGGATGTATTACACTATTTCAGTAAGTTGTTTAGTAGATTCGGCTCCTATAATCAAAACAAGGATCCAAATAGACCCATGCCTCTCATAAATAAATTTAATGTTGAAAGTTAATTTTATTACCTTAATTAATCGTTCTCTTAACTAGCTTAGCCTAACCCCTTGGCGGGGAAATGTAATAACCCTTGTTGAATCAGATTAACGTCAATTGCATGGCTATTGTTGGGGATCAAATTATTGCCCATGTTTTGATCATAGGACCCGAAACCTACTAAACAAGTATTTAAATTTAATGGCCCTTAGCCAACGTCATTTACCCTTTAAAAAATCTACCCTAAATTTACGGGATTAACTAGTTAATTAGATGGTTAACTTGGGTCGAAAAATCACGGGCACAATTTTCACGACCCAAATAACCAGTAAAATTTGGGAAAGTTTTTTTAAATTGTTAATTAAGTATTAAATGATCAAACCACTATTATTCTAAGTTAATTAGCTTTACTAAGTATGTACTGAAATAACTAAAGCAACACATGCGCCTTAAAACCATTGTTCATGTGATTAAGGCTAGTTAAGTTTGTTACGACCTTTGCCACCAAGAGGGTAAAAAAATCACCGTCGAGTTAAATTGTGCAATTAAAGTTAATCAAATTACACATGGCTAGAACTAATCCAAGTACTTGTGCTAAATAAGGTGACTTGAACTTAATTATGTTCATTCTAAATTGATAAACTTAGTTGCGGAGTGTGACCATAATTGTAGTATTATTTTCACAATTTAAGGCTGCTACTTAAATTTCCATCCTTTTATAATGCCAAAATGGGGGAAACTTAGGTTTAGATCGATTGTTAGATCATTGTTTAGTTATATTTAATTATACTAATTAGACTAAATGATCATACATATATGAATGGTTCATTTTAAATGCCAAAAAGAAATGTTGATTCAATGAGGACAACAGAGACATGCAATGATTAAAAGAAAAAAAGAAAAAATAATGTACATGTATTTGCTTTTTTATTTTAATTATTTGATTTTAAGCTCAAATGAAATGCAAAAATATGTACTCCAGAGGTGGAAACCTACGATAGTTACATGGAAACAAAAAGCAAAAAAGAAAGAAAAAATCCTAAAGGCAATATGATTGAGTAATCATGAACAATCCATAGAGATCGATGGCAATTTTCAAGAATAATGGGAAATTCACCTTAATCGCTGGCAATTTAGTAGAATTGTTAATGATTGCTGAGAAAAGAACCCAAGAATGATTATAAGTTAATTTTAATGGAAAAGAAAGGGAGAAGTGTCCCACCGGGCATGGCATGAGTGTATTAGGTAGTTTTTAGGTATTTGCTATAAAATGTAGAAAGTACCTAAAAATCAAAATATGGTAGGGTATAGTGATACATATGCTAACATTCACAATGTCAGGACAATGAGATGTGGACAGTGAATGAGAGCTCCTTCTTTCATCAAATGTAGAGACCTTAAACAAAGACAACTAGATAGGATTTATTAGATGCACATGATGATGAGCTTCTCGGTAAAGGTTGATTCCAGGAATCCAAAGGGAATTCCTTAGAGGATGTTAGATTTTTTCAATACAATTAAATGAGTTGATAACGATAATGTGATAAATAATAATAATGAAAAGGATAGAAGCTAGAACTTGAGGTGAAAAGGAAGATCTTGTTATGCTTTGTAGGTGGCCTAGGCTAAAGTGGTGGCAATCTAGAGGTCCTCAAAGTAGTCATACCAGTAATCCGCAATTGCTTGTTGGATTTTATGGAGGAATTCGATATGTTCCTCAATGTCTTCCGAGCTAGGTGTGAATCTGATTATGCACAGAGTGATATCATGAAGGATATCATACTGCTCCCATAAAGAGGGTTGTTAGACAATCGAGAGATTGTAGATGCTTGTGATTAGATGAAATTAACTTGGAATAATCTTCTACAATAGAGACATGCGTACAATAGATAGATTAAGTCCATAGATACATATAATAACTGATAAAATGTAATGATTTAATACAGGAAACTACTTTGATAGAAATTGTAGGTGATTTAAAGGAATCGCTTGCAATTTAAGGGAATCGTGGGAAATTCTTGTAAAAATAATGATTTCCTTAATAAAAAAGAAATTGATTGAAATCAAATATTAAAATGACTATGCTATGATTATTTTGATGTCTAAAAAATGATTACAGATAGAAAAAATGACTTTGTAATGTGGAGATGGTTGTAGGATTGTCCACAAAGGCTGGTTGAATTGGTGATATTGATTGTTTGATGAATTTGATGAAGAATTATGTGTATAAAATGATATGTTGCATCTTTTTGGAGTGGTACAATCTTTTTGTTGGGTTTGATGATAACTGAGATGACAGAGCTTAGTTGCTAACTTCAAGAAAAATGGAGAGTGAAGATGCACAATCATCCAAAAAGTCCCTGAAACAAGAGTTTGGGCTTCTATTTATAATCAAGAGTAATTTTTTGAAAGAAAAAGTCAGATAGAAGGCATGGCGTGACAGGTACATCAAGGATAAGAAACATGAGGTTGGGAAAATGGTGCTTCTCTATGATTCAAATTTTTTACGCTATCTTGGTAAGCTAAAGGTGCATTGGTTGGGACCGTATGTTATCACTCATATACTTTATTCAAGAACTTTCTAGTTAGGGGCATTGTATGGAACATTGTTTCCCGATTTCTTTAACGGGAGTAGGCTAAAGCCCTACTATAAATAAGTCTTCTTGTTGTTTATAATAAGGCATTATTTCCACTTAGCTTAGGTTTCCCCTAATGCATTTCCTTTATATGTGTTTCCTTGGTCGTTTCTATGCTTTGTCAATTTAGTTCAGTGTTTGTATAATAAGCGCTCTTGCGCGCCAGAAGCTA
The DNA here is from genome assembly GCA_019776745.2 of Taxus chinensis. Classification (NCBI taxonomy): domain Eukaryota; kingdom Viridiplantae; phylum Streptophyta; class Pinopsida; order Cupressales; family Taxaceae; genus Taxus; species Taxus chinensis. Next base: position 35,587,597 of record CM034151.1, read on the forward strand.
AGCACAATTTAAGTGTTTTTATGCATATAGGACTGCACGTACCCTTAGTACGGGGTGGTTATATACATGATTAATTTCCAAGTTGAATATAGTTTACTATCATTTGAAGATGGGTATGCACAAGGAAACTTTAATGAAGGTATGTTTTGGAAGGGTGCAGATAGAAAATTACTCCTGAATGACAACCATAGATGATTAAATGGACACACAATATAACATGTGGTAGGTTGTAGCAGTAAGAACTACATAGAAGAAGGTGTAGTGGTAAAGTACTTTGGTGCATGAGAGCGTGCAAGAGGAGTTTTGTGGCCAAGAAGTAGAAGGCACGCCAGAAGGTTATGATTGTGGTGTTGAGATGTACATCATGGAAAAGTTAGCAAATGACGAATTAATGCAAGGATCGGTGGTAGGTGGAGGAGTAATAAATGTGACAACTTTTTCAAAATATATATAAGGATGTAATATGAGTTCATTTTTACCTTTGCGACTATGAATTTACAAGCAAGCTATTTGTGAATGAGCTAGCAAGACATTATTGAAGTGCGAAGAGATGAGAAACCAGGCGTTTTGATAAAATTTATGCACGGGATTAACTTGTGCTCCCATTAGAGAAGGGTTTGAGTAAAGCAGTGGCGTGGAGGGAGGAGAAATCAAGCACTAGGGTTTGAATTGGAGCTAGGGCACGAAATTATGAGTCACAAAGCTTGACAGAGGTAAAAAGCACACCTTTTTAGTTACGATGGCACCAAGGAGAGTACCTGGAGTGAGGACAAAGGGGAAGAAGAAGATGGAGGTTGAAGTCAAAGTAGAGGATGCCCCCAAAGGTAGGTTTTCATAAATGTAATACCTAGAGGGTGTTATTATGGGGTTTGACTGGGATTCACACATTCTTCACTACAAAGTCAGTGATTACAACCAAAAAACTAAAGAAACGAAGGAGGATTTAGAAAATTTGTTGGTAGTGAAGACGATGAAGAGTACAATAGATGAGATGCCACTTTATGATGATGTAGGTGAGAAATTTTTGGCCAAGGTAGGAGTGTTACAATTTTATGAGCTCCCATACTTTGGCAAACCTAAAAAACTATACCAATGGATCATGATTTGAGTGCATGAATATTTATTTTACTTTAGTGGGCACCAAATGAGGATTACTGCACCATTTATTTCCATCTTGATAGGGTTGAGGAGCTCAGGCGTGGAGATAAATAACAACCTCACTGACAAGGAGGATGGAGAAAAAACAAGGAAGGAGTTGTGTTACACTAAAAGTGGGCACGAGATGGATGTCCCCAAGTTGTAGAGCTACCCAGTCATCTAGGCAGTGGCACTTCTTGTAACAAAGATCAATAATCAAGAGTGTTGGTCTTAAGTTAACAAGGAATGGATTTATGTTGTGAACAAAATGATAGAGGGGGTTGTCTACAACATCTCCAACTTTATTGTTGAGACCATCATGGAGGAGGTGGAGGAAGGTGAAAAGATAAGTTTTGGCGCTATCCTTTTATCCTTATTTTTTGTGGAAGTTGGTGTGCCCGATGGTCAAATGGACAATATATGGATGTTCCCTCCAAAAAATAATTCCTTGACAGAGATATTTTGAGATTGTACACTCATGATTGTTCAATGAGTAGACCCTTCAAACAAAGGGCATAACTATGGTATGAGCGGTTGCACACTACGTTTGAGGAAGAATGGAGGATCCCTAAGGAGTTACCTTCAGTTGTGGGTAAACAGGTGCAACTGGTAGTATACCAGCACTTTTGCATTGGGTGCTTTACAATGAAATATGGAAAATAGAGCCCATGGTGTAAAATTCCTTATGTTTTTACTGCGCGTAATTTCCAAACATCTGTTCACAGATTCTCCGAAACACGTTAGTTGATATTCAACGCAGAAAAGGTAGATTGTGACTACCATACTCTGAGGAAAACCTATGTCTACCTAGGTAAGACTACTTACATTGAGCATTTAATATCATATGACATTAATATGAAGGTTGTGGGCTTTGCCATTAGAAGGTTGGGCACATATATGGTGTATGTGTACTTAAAGCATAAAATACAAAATGGAAAGTACTTGGAAAATGAGTTCAAATTACCTGAACCACCTACAGGGAAGCACAGGATGGGTACCTTAGGGGAGAAATAAAATGTTATGCACACTGTGGCTGAAGAAGAAGAAGGAGAGGATGAGGAAATACATGAAGATAGCAGGGGTCTAAAGTGTAGGGGAAGGAAACATGCCATCATTGGAAATAAAAGGAAGTGTGGACCATCTCCCCCACTGCATGGGCAAGATGAGGAGTCAGGAACGGTGAAGATAGATATAGAGTATACTCCAGAAGAATCCAAGTTCAAAAGGGTGTTTAGGAGGACAAGGGCTCAGAGTGTAGGGATGTCACAACCACTAAGGAGATCACCTAAGAATTCACCACCCAAAGAAAAACCTAAGCAGAAGATAAGTTAAAAGTTGAGAATGAAGGACAAGGAGAAGAATAAGTCTAGTGAAAGTGCACCTACTACACCAGTTAACCCTGAGGATGTAGAGCAGCCTCATGATGAAGGTATGAAGAGTGATGAAGAAGCGTATAAGGATTAGGGTGTAGAATCATCTAAGGGTGAGCCTTCTGATGTGCCCGATGATACATAGAAAGGTAAAGACCCAACCCAGATTCAAGCGCCTGTGTTCCCAAAGGAAAGAGACTGAAGAAGGAAAATTTGGGTGAAGATTGTGTGACTTGTACACTAGGCTGTGTAAATGATACAAGTAAAATAATACGTGCCTGATTTCAGATAACTATGGAGAAAAAAGGTCTATATGGTTGGGAGTTAATGGATGCAGATATGGCCAATGCACACACCAGGAAAAAACTATATTTGTCCATGCAAACTCACATGGACAAGACATATTTTTATGTCTGCAAAGAGTCCTTTGTGTTGCATCAGATGAAAAAGTATCCACATATCCGACACATTAATATTAATACCATGACCATGTTAGATGAGTAGGTGAGAAATTCCTTAGTAAAGGTATCTATAGAAGTTGCGCACATGAATGTAGGTAAATTAACAACCAATAGAGTATTATTCAAAGACATCAAGTTGAAGGAAGAATAAATAGAGCACCTGAAAGGAGAAAAATAATGGGAAGAAGAAAAGAACGAGGCACTAGTCAATATGGATGAGGAAATTGGGGTTGACATTTTGAAGGTAAGACCTCATCTAGAGTCTCAACTCCCTTAGAAATTTCCATCTGTAATGCACTATCTATGCACACTTGTAAAACTAGCCATAGATGAAGAGCCCATATGTATGCTCACACCAAAATATCCTACAGAGGAAGAAACAAGAGCTAAGGCCACCATTTCCAGAAAGATTGCAAGATAGGAGTCTTTGTTATAGGCCTTGAAAGATGAGATGAAAAAGGGAAATCAAGATCTAAACATGCACGCAGTGCCAGATGCAATAATTAGGACACAGACTCTTGAATAATATAATGAAGTCTTGAATACCATGAAGGATGAGACACCGGGGTGTGCAGAAAGAATTTCTCTAGTGAAATAAGAGCAAAAATCCCTTACATTATCTCAAGATCCACACAAGGACATAATAGATGAAATTAAGAAGCTTATCATGCAGAAAATGGATTTCATAGAGGGGATTATGTCAAACATGGGTAACATTTTTAGGGTTTTATAGAATGAAAAAGATATCATGACTTAAGATGAATTGGATCCCATAGTGATAAATATCCTAGATAATATTGGGGACGTGCTGAGTGATTGGAAGAAATTGGAGGCGGAAATAAAGAATGAGTATCCATAATTGATATTTCAAGTTGAGGATGAAAGCACTGAGTTATGTATTATTAGTTTTGTTGAATAAATATTTATTCTTTCATTCATTTTTCTTTTCTTTAGATATATAAGGGGGATATACCATTGTCAGGGACAACAATGCAGTCAGTGTGGGGTAATGTTGAGCAGATGGAATAAGCTCAAGTATGAAAACGTAAAAGGATTGGGCACACAAGAACTAGGTGCGATCATGAACGGAATCAGAGAGGAACATGAGGATGTTAGAATGGTCTGAATTCAGGACTTAGCCACTTTTTGCGGTTCAAGGATATCTTTGGAGATGGAGTGCTGAGAACGTGATAACATGAAGACTTGCACTTCAAATGAAGCTATTTTGAGATGTGCAACAGTTTGAGCGCCAAACATATTTTGGATCTAATAATAGGATTTCTACTTAGAGTTAACTATAGGAAATCTATTATTAGAGTATTTTCATGTATTTTATTCCCTTGTAAAGGCACGTGGCTATTATTCACATATAGTCTATTTTTGGAAAGTGTATAGGTGATTAAGTTAAAGTCCTCGCGCATATATATATATATATATATATATGTATGTATGTATGTATGTATGTATGTATGTATGTATGTATGTATGTATGTATTGACTTGCATAGTTTTGAGAGACATATGATTGTAGAGTTATTCTGTGGATTTTTTAGTGTGCATAGCCATGGAAACTAGATCTTGAATGTATGAATCTTTAATGTTTTACAGTATTTAATACAATGGATCATATTGGCTGGATATTGGTGTTAGATGTGACTGAATCTGGTTCTTGCATAGTAAATCTCATTATAATAATTATTTAGTCAATATTTCATATGGTTTAGATCTAGATTTGGTTTATGCACTATGGTTTAATTGATTATCTGTTATGGATATATATATATATACTTGCAATCATGATAACATACTGGAAAATAAAATCTAAAGAGGGACTTGGTACCCTTATATTCTTTGGGTGAGTGCTTAGTCTAAGTTGAGTGATGTGCCAGTACACCTTGGGTTAATTAGAGTGAATTCAAGGATACATCGATCAATTAGTGTAGGTTGCATCAAGCACACTATGATGAGTGTGTGTATAGAATGGAGATAAATATGACATTTAGAAAGGTGTGCATGGACCCTATAGCCTAATCATATACCACTATTGACTGAATGAAGAATTGATGATTTATCCCTAAGCATATATCACTAGAAGATGAATGAATGGGAGTGGGTCCTATGGAAAGATACGTGTGGATCCTATACCCTAAGCATATACCATGACTTGTTTAATGGATGAGTGATTATTTATCCCTAAGCGTATATCACTACAAGATGGAAGAAGAAGGTGACAATTTATCATATAGTGTATATCACTATGAGATATGGGTGATGAAGGTGTATGAAGCATGGATGATCAGGTGGTGGATAATGGAAGGTGATGATTTTAGCACTAAACATAGACCACTATGTGTGAGTAAGGTAAGGGTGGTGATTTAGCCTAAAGCGTATAACATTAAGTGATGAGTAGGATACATAATGAGGTAATATAATGACGTAGAATATGATAGTAGAATACAGGATTATAGGATGTAAGAGGATAATGATACGTTAAGTAAGGGAGTGGTGATTTAACCTAAGGTGTATACCACTACAAGATGATTGAAGGTGTGATAATGCAATGGAATAATTTGGAATTGCAAAATGTGTAGGATGATATAATAGGATATGATAGAATGATGTAGGATTGATGCAAAAAAGTGGTGATTTAACCTAATGTGTATACCACTATGGTATGTGATGATGAGTGTGAGTGATGATATATCCTAGAGAGTTGGTCACAAGTCTGATGAATGTTGTATGATGACATGTCACATGTAGGTAAGGTCCATTTGATTGGTAAACCCTAGGTAGTCAAGTGTGGAACGAGGAACTAAAGTATGTCATAGGGTTATGAGTAAAATGCATAGAACAATGTAGTGTAGGTGACAAAATGGTGAATAAATCATGTAGATACGTGGTAGAATGTAGAAAGTACGATGATAGGTTTAGATATAATAGGTAGTAGCGATAGGTAAGGCTAGATATGTAGATAATGTGACCTAGCATAGAGATATAATGTATGAATGAAATATAAAACCAACCTCATATATGATGATGACTAGTGTAGTGTGTATGAGAGAGATAATATAGGGATGAGTAGTGGATGAGGTGTGTAGATGAGGAGAGAAGATGTGTGGTGTGTGGGGTTCAATGTAATGGTAATCCCTCAATAGTCCAGTGTGAACCGAAGCAAAAGAGTTTTTCATCAGGTAACGAGGGTGATAATGTGTGTGAGATAGAATTGAAGGTGGATGTAGGATGGTATAAGTATGAGAGAATAGAAAAGGGGAAGGGGTATGATATATAATGTGTTATTCCCTCTGAAGCATGTCAAAAAGGAAGGGTTAACCAATAAGGTTTAGGGAAGGAGACCAAACAATTTTTGATGAGGATGATGACACCTTAGGATGACGGTTGAGAAAAGGTGGTATGTGAGAAAAATGATACGAGGGGGAAGGTAACCGATATGCATGTGACAGGTGCACGTAAGACCAATATGGAGTTGTAGAAAAGTGTGTGGGTGACAGGGGAGTGAGGTTGGATCATGCGTGTAGAAGTAGACAATCCATGTGGAATAAAGTGAGGCAACGATCATCGGTGGGAGGCAGTAGTAGTCCTAGGAATAGGCCTATGGTGGTTTATAGGAATAATATAATGGAGTGGGCACGTAAGGGCTAGTTGAGATGGTGGGACAAGAATAGGATGTAATGTAGGTGGCATTAGAGGAGCTGGGTTAGGGATGTGAGTAAATGTGGAATTAGCGATGGTGTAGAAGATGGAGGAAGGCCATTAATGGAGATAACTCGGTTATCATAGATGAACTTAAGGCACAAGTGGTTGATGGAGACAATAGGTTGAGATTTATGGATCCAATTAAGGCCGAGAAGTAAATTACATACTTTGATAATTTAAATTATAAGGCAAGGGATGAAAAGAGTGAGAGGACCAACTATGATATGTAACTTAAGAAATCCATAAGGCCTCTTGAACGGGTAGTCAATTTGTGATAGAGGGTACCCGATAGAGTGTAAAAAAGATAGAAAACATGTGCTAATAAGAGAATATGGATACACCTTATTTTTGGTGACTACAGTGGAACCAATAGAGGCCTATATATGTAAATGGTCGGATGCTAACGTAGCATGATAGTTAGTGTTAGAGAAAGAAATAACAAATGGGGTCATATCCATGCTAGTAACTAATAAGTTGAGCATGCCCACATCTAGAGGTGGTGTGGCATGGTATGTGTGATTGGAGGAAGATTTTGTGTCCTTTTTTTCATGTTGGTTCTATTCTTTGTTGAAAATTTTAATTTTACCCTTGTCCTTAGTGGGAGGAGGGCTAGCAGGTTATGGGAATTTTATTTGGTCATTTTCAATAAGATCTTGGATGATTATACGAAGTTTCATACAACGGTTAATAGAGTGGCCTACATAGCGATGATAATAAAAATAGGATGTTTTCATTTTAATTTCGTCTATTGAGTTGTGATGGGTCTAATTCAAGTCATGGCGGGAGTGTGATAAGTTTTCTATCAAGGAGTTGTTGTAATATGAGATATGGTGCCATAGGAGGTTGGTGAATGTACGATTAGGCAATTGGGAGGAAACTTCCTTAGAAGGTGTAATAATGTTGACAATGAGTTTTGTGTCGATGGGTTTAGATGTAGAGGGTTTGAATGGTGTCATAGTGGGAAAATGAGTAGAGGAGGAAGGGTAGTCTTGATAGTTGAGTTTTCCAATAGATATAATCTTGGATTCACTGAGATTAAGAGTATGACATAGTTGATCAAAAGAAGAAAAGGTATCAAAGAGAACACTTTCGGAAAGAGGCGGTAGAATAATTTTTATGAATAGTTCTTTTAGTTTAGCATTGGCAAGGAAATTAATAATTTTTGCTAGATTGTTATTATATCTTAAGACATAATTGGAAAATTGCACACTGGATCCTTGATTAAGTTGTGCTAGCTAGACATAGGATATTTTAGAGACGATGTTAATATAAAATTTCGTGAGGAAGGCATTGGCTAAATGGGTGAAAGAAGTGATTGAATGGATAGGTAGATCATAAAACCAACATATGTCATCATCATGGAGGCTACGAGAAAAATGTTTAGATAGGAGGAAATGATCATCAATAAAATTGAGATAATCAACATCAAAGCCACAAAGATGTTCTTGTGGGTCTGTTGGTGAGAAAATTTGTCTAATGGTAAAACTTGTGGATTTCTTGCTAGGGCTCTAGGTATCTAAGTCCCTCTACTTAACTGGTGCATCTGCCATATATGCATGCATAAGAAGATGTGGATTTTTGTGGTGGCCTTTCGACCGGGGATCCAAGAGGGACACTCCACTGACCCTATGGAAAATATTGTAGATACCTGCAAGAGAGGAATTTGTGTGTAGAGAGGGAAAGGGAAGTGAGAAATTAGATAGGAGAACTAATGTTGTAGGTAGAAAATTAGATTCCTTCATACATCAATTAAAAGTTTTATCACATGCATTAAAATTAGGAGGAAATAACTCTACACATAGCAACAAGACCAAATGGAATTTATGATCACAAAATATCAAGAAATCCCTTAGTCAAAGAAAGCTAGAAACTCCTTGTTATATTGATTTCTTAAACCAAGTTGTACATGGTGTGGGAATAGAGTAAAAATAGAGAGTGGGGGAAAGGAAGAATTTAGATATCTCCTTTGTTTTCTCAAGGTAGAATGCACTCTTAAGATTTCAAAATTAATAACCAACAACTTGAGATGGGAATGGCTTTACAATTTATAAAGTAGACTCAACTTCTCATCTTCTTCATGACCCTCTATGTCTTATTTCTAACTTTAGACTATTCATATTCCTAAAAAATAATTAATTCCCTTTTATGAAATCAATGTGACATAATTTACATTATGTTTCTAAAGTCACTTTTAGGTGACTTATAAGCATACCAAAAAGTGTAAACCCTAATAAAAAATTATAACATTTGAAGAGAGAGAAAGTTGGGGAGAGAGAGGAGATAGAAGAGGAGAAGATGTTTCCCCTAATAAAGTTTGATGATCCTCGAATGATGATGGAAAGATCTGATGCGATGAAACTCCTTCAATGTCCTATTGTGCCAAACTTACCCTTTGAGAATAACCTGCTATTTTTAGTAAGTACACCTCGGGAAACTTGCTATTTTTAGTAAGTGTCATAGTTAGATTTTCCCAACCTCTTTCAGCTATGGTAGCTTGAATTATTTTGTCTTAATTTGTCCATCTCACCTTTCAGACCAACCAGCTATTTATAGCAATGGCTTGCAGAACAACTTACTATTTTTAGTAAGTGTCAATTTTGAGCCGAAATGACCTTTTCGATGACTTTTCCTGCGATAAATATCCCTTAATGTTTACTACCTTATTTGTAAACTCTTCAAATGGTGTATTATATAAAGTAAAATACCCCTATGTAAGAAGACATGTTATTATTAGTGAATGCATTGCGAATGTCAAATTGCAACAAAACAAGTCTTGAGATTCTGGGTTGTATTCTTGGGTGCCACACTCTGTGTTTGAGTAACTCCTCCATCTAAATAAGTGGGAAAATGTGATTTTTATGGCATGGGAAGAATACTAAAGAAATACATACCTCTGTATCCCTTAAAAAAGGGGCTTCATGGCGTAAAAACTAGTTGATGCGAAACTATATTTTTCAACAATCATTTCCCCCAATTTTCGGGTAATTTCACCCACGAGAACCCTGAAAAGCAGAGAGGTAGCTCGCTGATTATTTTCCATTACTGTGTCATGATAGCAATTAATGGAGCTCAAAACTTGCAAGTTTCCTTTTCTTCTCCATTTTAAATAAAAAGTATATTTTTGCTATGGGTTTTTTTCTTTTAGTGCTTCACGTAAAATATTACTTCAATCCGACAACTAGTTTGACGGGAAATCCAACTTCTTTCTTTATTGAGCCAGAAAGGAGATTTCTTCATTGTTAATACTTTTTTGCATGAGAGGAGAGTCTCAAAGTATGTTTTTTATGGTCTTGGAAAGAGGAACAAACAACAAAAAATGGCTCGTTTATTCATGCACTGGTTCGCAAGATTTTTGTGAATCTCTATTTTTTGGCTATGGAGATTTTCTATTGTTCTCTTCATTGTTCTTTATTTCTCTTTCTTCATTTTCTAAAGATTTATTCTAAGACCTATATGATTTCATGTATTTAAGGAAATTAATATTGTGATAGGTCTAGTTTGAGGTTCAGTAATGGTGAAGTGATGGCAAGGAGGTTGCAGAGGAAGAATGGAGAAATGTCTGTGCATGGGAGTGGAAGCTGTTAGAAGCAGGGAAACAGGTAAATATTTGAATTTTTAAAAACATGCTGAGAGAGGTTTCGGTGAATTTTATCGTCACTGATGTCTGTCACCTCAAAGGGATGTGAGGGACATCAATTTCCATAGTAAGCAAGGAACTGACATGTGTCCTCGATCCAATGGCAGGGAGTGAGTGCTCAAAAAATAGCTTTAAAGCACTGAGGGGCTGGAAGTAGGTGACATGGGTGACCAAAAATATCTCCTAGAGAATTGGGTGAATTTTGTAATGTCTGAAGTCCCTGACCTACGAGGGACCTAAGGGATATCAAATTCCATGGCAGTCCTGGAGCTGAAATGTGGCATTGATCTGATGACAAGGAATTTGAGCTATAAATTACACCCAAGGGATGAACTGACAATGTTGATCATCGTATGGGGTTCCATAGGTCACATGGGGGATGGGCAGATTTTTCCAATGTTAATGTACTTGACCCTTAAGGACATTAGGGACATAAAATCCCTCTAGGATCCTGGAGCTGACATGTGTCCTCCCAAAATTTGGTCAAGTCCAAAACTTTCTCTAAGAGGAAAACTTATGACGATGATAACTTGAGCTCCCAATGGAATGTGTCAGAAAATTTTATATGATACTGACTAGAAATGGCCTTTTGAATTCAATGGTTTGGATCTCATGTCTTTATTCTTCCATTTGATTCTTGAAAAAGTGTATTTTTGATTTGGTACTTTAGTTGTTCCTGAGAAGAACTTACTACAGACCTGATGCACCAAAGTGTTGTTGAAAATATGATTTAAACATATTATAGGTCTTGGAATTAACTCTCTGGATATTTTTGTTTTTTCTCCTAACTCCATCCGAAGCTCCTAGAATCACCCTTTGAAGCTCCACAACTTATTTTGGCATGTGCACTGCCTAGGCCTGTGAATCCCCAACTTTGATGAAACTGCCACAACTTCTCGAAATATTCCTTGAACCTTCCAAAATCACCATCATGATATTCCTATTCCTTTAAATCACTTCCATGTCCATTTTGGATTTTATTCTATGCTCCATGTATTTTCTCTAGTCCTCAAAAGGCCAGTGATAGCCCTTACCACAACTACCTGTAGCATGCAGCTTTTGATGAACTCATAAAATTACCTAGGGGGGTTGATTTTTTTTTCCTAAATCACCTAGGTAAATGAATTAACATTGATTGGGAGGTTACTAGATTGACTGGGTAGACTTGGGATGTCTTGGAATAATAGGACCTTAAAACCTTGGCATAGGGGTATCATTTTCGTGCTTGGAAATTGTCAATTTTCCTATTGCACATTTGCATGAAAAAAAATTACTCTAGCTTGGGGACATGACATGGATTGGGCCTAGTGAAAACATGGTGTGAAGAATCCCATAATCTCAAATTTAGATCATATAATCCATTGACTAGTTCCTTATTGATTGGGTCCTCCGAAGTTACGTACAACTTACAAGAGAGATAGAGAGAAGGAGGAAACACATACAAAACAAGGAAAAAGGGAAACACACAATGCACGTAGAAAGTAAAGACACATGATAGAAAGGGAATCACACCTAAAAATCACCTATGGTAAAAGGTGAGGGACAACCCACTTTCAGGTAAGTGCATGAAGTTGGGGGGCCAAAAAGCAGACAAGAATCTGAAGAAAGCAAAATACGTATGCATTTTGTTAAAACGTGTTCATGTTTTAATTTTTTTGGCTCAGGAATCATCAAAGCATAATGCATACATGTTATGCTTACTATAAACCAAAAAAACAGGCCTGAGCCTCTATCATTTTACCTCCCTCAAACACGAGTTTCAGAGCTTAACCACGCCCTTGCATTTTTGCATTCAGTTGGATCTCAAGCTCAAAGGATTGTTTCTGGATCACTAGGAAGATCTGAATTGATGATGGCACCATAGAGAAGAGGTAAGCAAAACTCTTTTCTCAAAATTTCATTGAAATATGATAATTATAGACTAAACTTTGAATTGAATACATATTTTTTAATTTTACAATTAGAGGTCAAGGGAATCAACCACAACCAAACCCTGTTATTCCTATCATCCCTCCCGACACTCCCACAGTTTCTCAACATCCCTCAAGTAGTCAAGAATATTTAGCAACCCAAATAGTTGAAAATGAAATTTAAATTGAGGCTTTAATCAAAACAATGAGGGATGTAAAATCTACAAACCCCCACCACGTTGCTCTTGCAAACACATTAGAGGCATTACTTGTTCAAATTGATGTGGAAACGGTGAAAATTGATAATTGGAAAAGTTACAGAGAGGGTTATAGGGTTTATTATTCCAACAAATTGTCATATGTGGATGTAAAGAAAAAATATATTTCAAAAGAACTCATATGCACCTTATTCTCGGACCCCCGCACTAATTTTCCTATTCCATTGACATGTAAACAATTTCCCATCCATTGGTGCAATAATAATTTGATTAAAAATAAGTTTTGGGACCAATGGTGGAAGGTGTTTGATTTTTGACCTTGTAATAACAATGAGGTGCCACTATACTTTATGAGGAAACTCTATTACGAGTTTATCCTCAACGAGTTCCCAAATTATTTTGATTTTTGAGATTTCTAGGGCCGAGGAAAAGGATCTACACAGGATTAACCAGGTGCACAATGTGTACCTATTTAGTAGGGTATATTCCCCACACAGAAGCCCCCTCACACTGAGATTGTCCCTTAAGGAGTGAAGGAGACAGTAGAGATTGATACACTCCCTGCTCTTCGGGGCTATCTGCGACCCTTGTTCGACATACAAGGGAGATTTCTGAGCCAGATACTTGCGGATGTACAAAGAGTATTCCCTTAGGGAGTAGTAACATGAGGCCACATCTTTACTCGTCATGTGGTAGCATATGTTTGGGGCCCAAGGCGGACGATACTTTCATCCGTATTGATTTTGGTGCACCTGGTGCTAGGGGTAAACACGATAATTTCACTATGTCAGATGTCCTTTTGAGTGAGACATTTGGATTACATTCATCAGCATCACCTTCACAGGTAAATTTGTTATGTTTTATTATGAGTGTTATAAAATTTTTGGAGTACCTGATTTACTTATATATGTTAAATTTTTGAAATAAATGTATTTGTACATGTACATGCATTGATATTATAGCACGCGGGAGGCACTTCTTCATCCCGACCATAGGCGGCGAGGACCATGCATACACATACATTCACATAGGTAATTTAGAATGTTATTATGTAAAATTTTCACATACATGTGTGTGTGTGTGTATTTTTGCATGTATATATATATCTTATATATATATATATACATATATATATATATATATATATATATATTAGTTTTGAAGTCAAATATATGTATATTCTTGTATGTCTATCTAACTCACGTGAGATAAATGTTTGATAAAGATGTTGACTTCACTAGACACCCCACCATCTCTACGATAAGTAGATAAAGGTGTAGTCGTTGCGATTTCATTTGCGCAGCAATTCACTGAGGTATTCAAACAACACATAAATTTTGTTAAATTTCTTGTGTAATTCATATTATGTTAAATTACATGTTAGTAATGTATTTCATTGTAGAATTATTAAAGTATTTTAATAATGTCCTTCATTGTGTATATATAGGAGTCACCTACAATAGGTAGCAACCCTGTTCATTTGATTCACAGGCGTGGTGGGGTAAAAACAATAGTTCTATATTGATAAAATTAGTTAAAATATTTTCATTATGTAGATACATGTACTTATCTCTATTTTTGCTAATTCTGATGTTAGATTTTCTGATCTTATGTGTATGTAGGGAACTTCAACCCCCTCCATTTTGACTTTGAGGGCACAAACTCCTCCATCTCATCCTCTTCGTACCCCCGTTCGTACTGTAGGAGCTCCCCGATGACTTATCTGAGTGTGAGATGAAAATTTGGTGTGATCGAGAACTTGCGGTAAGTTTGTGTATTTATGTAAATACTTTCATTCTAGCATGGTTTTAAATACATGTTGAAAACATATATAAATTAAGTTTTGACAAAAAAACATTGTTTTTATTTACAAGCTCATCTATAGGTGAGTATTCAGCGGAAGTGGACTTGAAGCATGGGCTCAGACGATCCAAAGTCATCTCATGGATCTCCATCTTCATCTAAGGGAGGGCCTTCTTCAAGTAAGGCCAACAGAGGGATATATTTTTATGAGTAGGATATAGATATGTCTTACATGACATTGTTTTTGTATGCCTATGTGCATGGCATTGTATGTACGCCTATATGGCATTTGAACTTAATGGTATATGACCTATTTGGGCATTTTTGTATTTATTATGCACATTAAAATACTATTTGGAACTTGATAATTTTGTATGAGACCTTACATTTCTGAGATTATTTTCACATGAATCTAATATGATGTGCACTTGACAATATTTAAGACATTATGGATTATTTTTTCATTTATTGGTGATGTACATGTACTAGCCTTTTCAATGTATAATATGCATCAAAATTTGGAAATCAATATTTATATAATGTATGTATATAAAGAGTTACCTAATCTGAGTAATTATTCATTCAATTTATCAATGTGTATATGTGTATTTACCTTACTTGCGTTTCTTCTTTCTCAAGCTCTCTTTGTACTAGTTCCTATCTTATCATGCACTTACTACATTCTTCTATGCTTCATAGTCTTCTCCCCTATTAAAACACCCGACAGTTGTCACAATTTGATGCCTTTCATCTATTGATATTTTGAGAATGTCTCTCCATATACATTACTCCAATGTTTGAGAATGTCTCCAGATGCAATGACATTCTGATTCAGACACTCAATGATTCTTGATTGTCTAATCCTATCCAATTCGTGTTATTACCTTTAAATATGTAGGCATTTCAATTTATTTGGAAATCACATCACACCCTTCACTATGCTTGATGACTACCCCTATCCTTTTTAAGGAACTTTTGAAAGCATCCATGGGTTTATCATAACATAAATTATCAATGAATGGAAGGTCACTAAGCCATAGGCCAGCTGACTCCCATCCAGAACTAAACAAGAAAGATTTACTAGGTGATTGATAACCCGTGTGTTCTTAGACATACCCCTATCAAATTCATTCTTAAGCCAATCTGGTCATTCAGGGCTCTTAAGGGACTACGTCCAGATGAGGTAGCCCGAAAGCATGGGGAGTGTAGGGAACCAAAAAGAATGCTCCACTAGCATTCAATAGGCCACCCAATGTGTTGGCGTAGTTGGTTTGTTCCCATGAGCTTCCATTTGCAAACTACAACATTTGATAGCCCTACACTAACTCAGACTACACTATTTCACGCGTTTTCAAACAATAGCACAACGAGAGAACCAGATGGAGATGGAGAAAACCACAAAAGGATTTCGTAGAGGACCCCAACATGGAGGTCTTGGATCTTATGAGACGTCTCTAGGTGCCACGGAGTCTGAGAAATCACATGTCAAAGATATGGCGTGTTTGGGCCTCAGGGCTCTTAAGGGACTACGCCTGGACGGGGTAGCCGAAAAGCACGAGGAGCATAAGGAACAAAAAAAAATGCTCCAATAGCATTCACCAGGCTACACCAACGTGTTGGCGTAGTTGATTTGGTCCCACGAGCTTCCGTTTGCAAACTACAGCGTCTGGAAGCCCTACACTAACTTAGACTGCACTATTTCACATGTTTGCAAACAATAGCACATCGAGAGAACTGAAAGGAGATGAAGAAAACCACGAGAGGATTTCATAGAGGTCCCTGACATGGAGGTATTGTATCTGATGAGATGTCTCTAGGTGCCACGGAGTCTGAGAAATCACCCATCAAAGATATGGCATGTTTGGGCCTCAGGGCTCTTAAGGGACTATGCCCAGACGAGGTAGCCCAAAAGCATGGGGAGTGTAGGGAACAAAAAAGAAGCCTCTAGTGTTCAGCAGGGCACCCCAACATGTTGGCGTAGTTGGTTCGGTCCCACGAGCTTCTGTTTGCAAGCTACAACCTCTAGCAGCCCTACATTGACTCAAACTGTAGAATTTCATGCGTTTACAAACAATAACATAGTGAAATAACCAGATGGAGACAGAGAAAACCATGAGATTATTTCATAAAGGTCACTAACATGGAGGTCTTGGATCTGACGAGACATCTCTAGGTGCCATAGAGTCTGAGAAATCACCTGTCAAAGATATGGCGTGTTTGGGCCTCAGGGCTCTTAAGGGACTACGCCCGAATGAGGTAGCCCAAAAGCACGAGGAGCATAGGGAACCAAAAAAAATCCTCTTATAGCATTCACTAGGCCACCCCGATGTTTTGGCGTAGTTGGTCCGGTCCCATGAAGCTTCCGTTTGCAAACTACAGCCTTTGGCAGCCTTACACTGACTCAGACTACACTATTTCACACGTTTACAAACAATAGCATCACAGCGAGAGAACCGGATGCAAATAGAGAAAACCACAAGAGGCTTTCATAGAGGTCCACAATTTGGAGGTATCAGATCTGACGAGATGTCTCTAGGTGGCATGGAGTCTGAGAAATCACCTGTCGAAGATATGACATGTTTGGGCCTCAAGGCTCTTAAGGGACTACGCCCGGATGAGGTAACCCGAAAGCACAGGGAGCATAGGGAACCAAAAAGTATGCTCCACTAGTGTTCACTAGGCCACCTCAACATTTTTCATAGTTGGTTTGGTCCCACAAACTTTCATTTGCAAACTACGGCCTCTAGCAGCCCTACACTAACTCACACTGCACTATTTCGCGCGTTTACAAATAATTACACAACGAGAGAACTAGATGGAGACAAAGAAAACCATGTGAGTATTTTGTATAGGTCTTCGACATGGAGCTCTCAGATCTAATGAGATGTCTCTAGGTGCCACGGAGTTTGATAAATCACCCATCGAAGATATTGCGTGTTTGGGCCTTAGGGCTCTTAAGAGACTACGCCTGGACGGGGTAGTCCGAAAGCACAAGGAGCAGAGGGAACCAAACCGAATCCTCCACTAGCATTCACCATGCCACCCCAACGTGTTGGAATAGTTGGTTTGGTCCCATGAGCTTCCATTTGCAAACAAGAGCCTCTGGCAGCCATAAACTTACTCGAACTGCACTATTTCATGTGTTTACAAACAATAGCACAGCGAGAGAACCAGATGGAGATGGAGAAAACCGCGAGAGGCTTTCATAGAGGGCCCTATATGGAGGTCTTACCTAAATAGAGAGTAATAGTGTAAATTAGTCATTATATTTCTCACATATCGAAATATGAATGTTTACCTCAGGGCAAAAAAGAAACTATGGGTGAATGCTCAATCAAAAAATAAATTAAAAACCTAAACGAGTTTCAGGCTCAATTATCAATACTTCTTTACAGTTTTTCTTCCTATATGTTGCTTTTCCAAACTACCTAGCTGGTTTGTGAAGTTGAACAGCTGGAACTAATAAAAAATAATCACTTGGCATGTTTGCCTTAAGATTATCCATGATTCTATTGATATTAGAGGCCATAGATCTTCCATTACAATTAAGTTGGATCCTTCCACGCTTCCCATTTTTCCTTTTCTAACACTCATATCTTCGGAGTCTAGAAATTCTTCCAAATGTTTTTCAATCAAATTGACCTCCACTTTCAGGAGCCCTCTACGAAATCATAGTGACATCTTCACCTAATTGTTTTTCTCCATCGATGTTCCTTGTCTCTCGTGTTGAAGAATGAATATTTATATGGCCTTCGGCTTCTGTTTGCAAACAACCTTTTGTAATGTCCAAAAATACCTTCAGTTTGAGTTGAAGTGTTCATTGCAAAATGAAAGTTATATTGGTTCTCCCAAACAAAAGCTCATGGGTGGAGAATAGTTACATCATGTGGTGGTGAAGCTCATGGAGGCTTCATTTTGGTTCCCTATGCTCCCCGTGCTTTCGGGCTATCTCGTCTGGGCGTAGTCGTTTAAGAGCCATTGAGGCCCAAACACGCCATATCTTTGATGGGTGATTTCTCAAACTCTATGGCACCTAGAGATGTCTCATCAGATCCAAGACCTTCATGTAGGGGATCTATTCGAAATCCTCTCGCGGTTTTCTCCATCTCCATCCATTTCTCTTGCTATGTTATTGTTTACAAACACACAAAATAGTGTAGTTTGAGTCAGTGTAGGGCTGCAAGACACTGTATTTTGCAAATAGAAGTTCATGGGACCAAACCAACTATGCCAACACATTCAGGTGGCATGTTGAATGCTATTGGAGGATTCTTTTTGGTTCCCTACACTCCCCGTGCTTTCAGGCTACCTCGTCTGGGTGTAGTCCCTTAAGAGCCCTGAGGCCCAAACACGCCATATCTTCAATGGGTGATTTCTCAGACTCTGTGGCACCTAGAGATGTCTCATCATATCTAAGACCTCCATGTTAAGGACCTCTACAAAATCCTCTCGCGGTTTTCTTCATCTCCATCTGGTTCTCTCATTGTGCTATTGTTTGCAAACGCGTGAAATAGTGCAGTTTGAGTCAGTGTAGGGATGCCAGAGGTTGTAGTTTGCAAACGGAAGCTCATGGGACCAAACCAACTACACCAACACATGTCGGGGTGGCCTGGTGAATGCTAGTGGAGGATTTGTTTTTGTTCCCTACGCTCCCCATGCTTTTGGGCTACCCTCATTGAGGCATAGTCCTTAAGAGCCCTGAGGCCCAAACACGCCATATCTTCGAAGGGTGATTTCTCAGACTCCGTGGCACCTAGAGATGTCTCGTCAGATCCGAGACCTCCATGTTGGGGCCCTCTATGAAATTATCTCACGGTTTTCTCCATCTCCATCTGGTTCTCTCGTTGTGTTATTGTTTGTAAACACACGAAATAGTGCAGTCTGAGTCAGTGTAGGGCTGTCAGAGGCTGTAGTTTGCAAACGAAAGCTCGTGGGACCGAACCAACTACGCCAAAAAATTGGGGTGGCTAGGTGAATGCTAGTGGAGGCTTTTTTTGGTTCCCTATGCTCCCCGTGCTTTCGGGCTACCCCGTCTGGGCGTAGTCCCTTAAGAGCCCTGAGGCCCAAACACGCCATATCTTCGAAGAGTGATTTCTCAGACTCTGTGGCACCTAGAGATGTCTTGTCAGATCCGAGACCTCCATGTTAGGGCCCTCTACAAAATCCTCTCACATTTTTATCCATATCCATTCAGTTTGAGTCAGTGTAAGGTTGTCATTTTAAGGTTGAATAATATTGGTTCATACAATATAGGTGGTGAAATGAGAATTTTAATAAGATATGTGGTTCATACAATATAGGTGGTGAAATGAGAATTTATGTTTGTTGTTCCTTTCTAATATTTAATTTCTCTTAGCTTTCACTTGGCTTTGAGAATAATAAATTCTCTACTGACAGTGCCAACCAAGTGAAGGTGGAAGCTTTTTTGGCACCACTAACCTACATAAACATGTTAGTAAGCAATTAAATAGAATTTTAAATCATACAAAATTTAAACAAAATCATTTAAGTAAATATTCAAATTAAATTCATGAAGAACATACCTTTGCAAATTCAATCCAATGAACCACAAGGATCAACTCTATTCTTGACAGTAGCAAGAATTGCTTCATGATCTGATTCATGAACCTTCCACAGATTTTTGTTTGATGGCTGACCTCGATATTTGATCAATTTAATATTTGTTGCAAGGACCAAATGTGAATAGTGAAGTATCTTCCGATGTACTTCATAGTCTTCAAACAACCAAATGTTTGATTTTTTGATAGGATATCATCAAAGCCAAGTTCCTAGTGACTACCACTGATCCAGTGGGATACTCAAGGTCTTCACCATCAATGACTGTGGAAGTCAAAATTTTTTCCCCTCTACACAACGAGATAAGAAGTAGTTTGTTCCCTCTTCGTTAAATTCCTTCACAATAACTGCAAAAATGTGCCCTATGTATCACAAAGTAAAATTGTTCAATCAATTTATAAATACATTAAGAGTTGACCATTTAATAATTTATAAATCTAAAACATGGCATGTACATATATGTATGTACCTTGTTGCACTAAATCAAAGACTTGGTCAAAGTCAGGTGATGTTGTCATTTGATCTGAAGACCCTGTAAGTTGTAATGCTCATGGAACTTGATGTGTGTCGAGTGGAATTAGAGGTCTACAAGTCCATTCATCCACCCACTGTTGTGACTCACATTCATTCCACACAAAATCAATGCATGATATACAAAAACATGTCATGCACCTAGTATAAATAGTCCAAGCATTTGCATCTGAACTACGAAATGAGTGCATATCACTTGATCTTGCAACTGTCATACAATCTTCAAATTTTTCCAGATGTTGTTCCTCTATCAACCAAAAATATCTACGAACCGTTGATCTCTCTTGAGATTCATGGCCCATATTCTTAACACACCAATCAACAATGTTTTTTACATCTGTAAATTTAGCACCATCCTTGAACTTTAACTCTTCTCTTGCAAGTGCTCTTTTCACACATGCTCCTGCACCATCATGCTCTCCTTTTCCATGCCCTGCCTCAGTAAAACTCCAGATATGTTGTACATTTGTTTCTTTGTGCATCTTGCTTAGCCAATAAAATATCTATGCATTCTTGAATTGTGATGTGCAGTTGTCTGACCAAATGTAATGTTGATTCGAAACTAATGTTCCTCTCATTCAAGTTCACATAAAACACCTGGAAACACCCTTGTACATATTCTGTAGAATGTGTCCAATCATCACTGATGTAGAAATGATACTCTCTTAATATTTTTTGATCTTGCTCAGTGCTTTCAGGAGAGTGCATGAATGTTATATGCACGAAAATAGAAACTTGCACTGAGTTATAATATTGAGACTGAACCTCCATTTGTGGCTGCAATGTGTAATTCTCTATGAAGTCAACTACTGAAACAATAGTACCAAGTGGGAATGTGTCCTTTCTTAACTTGAATTGTTCATCCAACCATCGAGCTCTATGTGTGTGCCTTGCATACTCATAAAAAATTTCCTCTCTGAATTTGACCATATATTCTGATACAGGTAATTGTTTTCTAACTAGCTCACACCTCTTAGATTTTTTTCAATCTTTTAATTGATATGCCACCGATTTATATTTGGTGAAATCAACCAATTATTTTCCTATTGAATATGTACTCTCCTCATGGATACAACTTTTGAGATTTGGCAAGCCACCACATACATTGCACGTTCCATCCAAACATGCTTTGTTATAAAAAAATTGTCTTGTTGATTTTTCACAAAATATTGTCAGAATAAATTCCCTTGAAGATTTTTGTGGGACATTTATTCCACACTCCTGCAACATGATGTCAGTATGCAAAACATGACGTATTTGACAAAAAACATCATAATGCATTGAAAATTCAACATGATGCCTGCAACAACAAGTGGTACGTGAGTGATTGATTTTCACATAAAAGGGTTTGCTCATTTCAAAGAATCTTTGGCTAATGTTAATTTGTGGATTTTCATTTTTAAACTTAGAGAACAATTTTGTTTGAGTCATATCTAAGAAATGTTTTGCACACGATTCACGATTACGAGAACCTATTCTTCTTTTTACTGTATCTCTTCTATTCGGTGACACCCTTGTGTTCTCATTCCAAAATTTTACAATTAATTCTTTTAGAATATCAGATGTATTCTTGTCTTTTCATGGAAGTCTACTAGAGAAATCCCAATAGTCAGTGTTATTGACTAACTCAAGATGTTTACGTCTCTCTATTGCTTTCATTAGTATTTTTATGTTTAGCTTCAAAGCATTGCTTGTTTTTCTAATCAAGTGTTTATTAACTATTTTATCACTTACTATACAATTAGTAAATGCACGTCGTGTAGCATTACTATCTTTGGTGCTTCTTTTGCCACCTACAGTTTGGTATGCTTTATGTATGTTTTCAACAATTGACACATTTTGATCAACAACATTAGATGTTCTTAACCCCAGGGTCTTCATTATAGGTCTCATCTTAATTAATTTCATCAATGAAACAAATAATTGACATCTTTGTGTGTCATTTAAATTCTCAAAGTAATTATCCCAAATTCCACTAGCTTTTCTTCTCGCATTTCTTTCAGACATTTTGTTAGGCATTGGTTTTATAATGTTTTCATCAATTTCAATTAAGTGAATTGGTTTTCTTCACAAAATGGAAGGAGGTGTTCTTAGAGGTGAAGATTCGTTTACAAGGTTACTTTCTTCATTCAGTGTTTTCATACAAATTTCAGGGTTAACATTTGGATTCTCAAGTAAGGGTTCAACAATTGGATTCATATCAATTTCTTCATCCATACCAACATTATCATTCAATTCAATATCATTATTCATTGCAAAATCATTATTCTCTACATTTTCATTATGTATTTCATCCCCATTTTCTAATACATTAGCTACATTTGATATAGCGGATGTACCTTGCCCTGCTCGAAGTTTTTGCATTCTCTTCAATTTCTTTATTCTCTTCTCTTCCAATTGCTCTGGTGTCTTATTCTTGACTTTCCTCTTGTCCTTAGCTCGACGTTTATCACCCATGATTAGAAAAAATCAACTAGTGGGGTAGGGGACAAAATAAACTACTAAAAAATCGTGCAAGAATGTAGAGAAAATTGCAGACAAAATAGAATGTTTGTAGAATTCCCATGAAAGAGATGAAAGGGACGTTGGGGGGCCACAATATATATAAAAAATCAAAACACGTACACGTTATGTAATGTGTACGCGTTACATAACGCGTACACGTTTTGAGTTTTCTCTTTTCCCAAGCCATGCCTCAAGGCTTGGGATCCAGTTTGGATCCCCAAGCCTGAGGCATGGACCTGTACAAACACAACAAACAACGTGTTTTTACAAGAAAATGTAAAAATGCCACTTCCTCTATGATAAATCAAAATAAAACAATCGATCCATTTTTAAAAAATTATACCACGACGTAGAGCAGAGTTTCTTCTTTCTAAAAATATAATTTTTCAAATTTTCTGACTAATATAAGGTTTCCATATTATTTATTTTCTAACTATGCCTTTTTATAGCTATTTTTTGAAGTGTAAATATGTCTATCTTTCATTGTGTATCTTTTTTTTTGGGTGATCGAAATTTAAAAAAAAATTATACTAGCCCAAACTAGGCATAATTCTATACATATTAAAAAAAAACTAATTTTTGATATTTTTTGAGGTAGTTAAGGGGGGGCACGGTCGGAGCTCCATTATTTTTCAAAACATAAAATTTCTGTACTAGAAAAATCATAAATAAAAAAATATTCTCTAAAAAAATCTTTAAAAAAATGGAGCCCAAACTAGATGCTCCTAGCTATCTTTCTACCAAAGGGTTTTCAAAAATACTAAATGGTGCTCAAAAAATGGTGGGGGGCACGAAAGTCACTCTATTATGTTTTTTAACAAAAACAGGAGCATCTGTTGGTATTTTAGTTGTTTGACCCACTTAAACTTATACGTTTTCAATAAAATTTAGTAGCTTAGAAACTGGACTCAAAATTCTACGATTCATATTTCTACAACATCTTCCAATTTTGAGTGTAACTATTTTGAAAAACTCGTACAAGTTGAAGATTGTTTTTTTCAGAAAAATGTGTCCACTTAAGACCCCCTTTTGCCCCCCAACTTGGTGCACTTACCCTTTCACTAAAACACTTTTCATTCCTCACGAGTTACCCTTGAGTGGGAAACACTGAGGGATGTTGTCTGCAAAGCCATTGACTGGTTTGAGAATGTAACCTCCTTTCCTTAACTATTTATGAAAGCCAGGTGCTTCCACGATTTTCTTTTTACTTTGTAGGAGAGAGTCCATGTGATCCTCTTGATGCTCGGGTCTTTGCTTGGAAATTCAATTTCCTTCACGTTATTTGAAATCAGTTTCATAATTTTGGTTTCCTTCCGTGTTTATCCATATACCTGATTCTCCATTGATCATCTCATCACTGCCCCAAAGCTGATTTTCATTAAAATTTATTGAATATTCTGAGTTACTTTCTTTCCTAGGTCTATGCTCATTGACATCTTCTCCATAAGAAACATTAGATTCGTCATTTATCTCTACTCCACTATGAGGCATTTGAGTAATGATGGGAGGATCAGAGGCAAACTCATACTTGTCTTGTATTTCCATAGCATGAGTGAAGAGATCAAGAATCAGCTCCAGGTATTCCAAAACTTCTACTGCATCCAAGATTTCTTGCATGGAGTTATGCTTTGATGTTTCCTGCAAGTCATATTTATACGCCTTTGAAGAATGTATCTCAAGGAAACTATCTAGAGGGATTACCTCATCATTTTGGTAATCACTGCACTTTACTGATCCTTCATCAAAAATAGCTTCATCTTCAGAGGTATTGAAACTCCTTGCTTTAATTTCTTTTTCATGGAAAGAGTCTTCATCTTCGAATGGGAAAGAAAATATATCCATTTTTTTATTTCATCCATCAACCATTAGCTCAAGAGTGGCATCATAATTTTCATCTTTCCTTATCTCAATATGGCCAACCTTCAGATTGGTTAAGGCTTATAAATCAGCTTGATGCTTATCTTGCATATTCATGGATTGCATCAGGAGTTCAAGACCAAACTTTGGGTCCTTTGTTTCTTCCATGGATCTCAATAGTTCTTGTACAATGATTTATTTCAAGCCTTTCATAGGCTCATCACAAGCTGATTTTGTCTATCCATAAATGGCCTGACTAAGATCATCTTCATCCCCAAATCAGAATGAGAATAAATCTTCATCTTTGATAAGCATATAAGCTGATTTTTCTTCTTGAAAATCATCAAGAAACATCTCTTCTTCCTCATGGTTTCCATCATCCGGTAATTTGGGGCTGCCCTCTTGTAACTTGAATCTCCTCAAAGCTTCTTGAAAATCCAAATCTCTCTGGGAAGGCATGTTTGGACCTATCAAGATGTGAATATCATTGTCTTACTTGGTTTCCACAAAGTGATTCATCTACCTACTATTTTGGTACAAGATGTTAGCTTTAGGGCTTCAAAAATTTCATACCGTATACCTCATATTATTCTCATGAAGTAATTTCTCCATGTTTCCCTTCACTGGTATGGTTGCGAATGACCAATTCATATGAATTTTCCTTCCCAAGTCTCGGTAAAACATTCTACCTAGCAACATTATGAATGAGGCTAGAAAGTTTTCTATCAAAATCATTGCTGA
The DNA here is from genome assembly GCA_019776745.2 of Taxus chinensis. Classification (NCBI taxonomy): domain Eukaryota; kingdom Viridiplantae; phylum Streptophyta; class Pinopsida; order Cupressales; family Taxaceae; genus Taxus; species Taxus chinensis. Next base: position 35,613,057 of record CM034151.1, read on the forward strand.
AACTTTCTTGTCTGTAAATCTGGTGAGAGCCACCTATGCATGTTTGACATTTTCTAAAAGTGGGACCTATTTTGACTCCAAAGAATAACAAGGGCCACTTGTTGGAGTCAAGGTAAGTTTAAGAGTCTTGGTGACCTTCAAAGGTATCACGTTTTCTAAGACACCAAAATCTATTATGCAATTGTTCAGTACATGTTCTCTAACAAGAAGGGATATGTAGAAAGGATCGACCTTGTTAGTCTTGGATGGGCTTAAGGAAAGCATGTTCTATGAGGGAGGTGTAGGTTGGTTTGGTAATATGCCTTTGGAATTAGAAGTTACAATATTGGGTCTTGGACTACCACTCTTGATATATCGGATGAACCTCTCAAATTGTTCAAGATGAGTTCTCAAATATTCAGTTTCAATAATTGGACTTTGGCTTTGTTCACATATTCTATGAAATCAAAAGGGAAGACATAGATGAAGGTGATGAAGGGAATACTTTTTGATGATTATGATAGGTTTGGAAATAGGAGTAGATTTTTGTGGAATGGAGGGTATTTTGAAAGGTACAGTAGGATATTTCAAAGTACTAAATTTTATAGGGGCAGATTTAGATCTATACTTGGAAGAGGCATTGGAAGACTTACTTGGGATTGTGGGAGCCTTCTTACTTGCTACAGGATTATGATTCAACAATACAAACTACATGGAGGGTAGGAGCAGAGATCCTGGACTGATTATTTTGTTTTAAGGATTCATCATAGGAGGATCATCAGTCTTCTTTTTCTCTACAATAGTGGAAGGAGATGTTCCTTCCTTAGACTGAGAACAAGTGAATACCGCACATGAGAAACTAGGTGCATCTTCTTTGTCTTCTTCATCACCTCCTGAATACTCATAGAATCTGATTTGTGTATCATTCTCAAACTCATCACTTCTTCGAAATCACCACCTTCACTTTTTGGTTCAAGATCATCTTCATTTTCCTTACTCCCACAATTTTCATTGATATGTGGGGCTTCCAAGGCTAGCCTTTGGGGTACTCTTGCAATCTGGTTTGTGTTGCTTTTTAGAGAAGAAACCTGTTTAAATAATTACCTCTTCAATGATGCCATCTCATTTTCCAAATTTTTCAGCGATGGATTGGTTCTCTCATCTCCATGATGTTGGGCCTTTCCCTTTGATGGATTCTTGATCTTTCCAGAGAGGATGAGATGCATCATAAGTTCAATGGCAATCCTGGGTAAAAATTTGTTGGTGCTTCTACAATGTTCCTTGGTTGAACTCTTTGTAGGAGAAATCCTACCTTTAGTGATTTAGAATTTATAAATAATATCTTGATATTGTTATGAAATGACAAATCTTCTTCTGGTATCTTATGAAGCAACCATTCCAAATGAGCCATGAAGTCTCTCATAGTTTCACTCTCTCCTTTCTTCATTTGAGCCAACTACACCAGGAGGTCCTGAAAATATTTGGTTGATTTAAATATCTCTTTGAAGGCATCCTTGATTTCATTCCAACCCGTAATGGACTGGGCACATAAGAGGTAAAACCATTATGCTACTTTTTCTTAGAGAGATTCCACAAACAATCTTAAGGAAATGTTTTCATGTTGAGAAACATTAAAACTCCAATAATCTCCTCGCATGATGTGGTGAAAGAAAGAGATTGTTCTTCAGTATCTATAATGGTTTCCATTCACTTTGTGAACTTTGGAAATTCTTGCGGGAACCTATTGGTAGATCATGAAGATGTGGGTTTCAAGAGAAAACGGGGGCCATATATTTCTTCTTCACGTGGAACAATGGGTTGGGATCTTTTTTTCTAATTTCATCTTCCATTCCTCATTTATGCTTCTATTTCAGATTTGATTTCAAAATTTATTCTACAAATTCTTCTTACGTTTGATTTTCTTATTTTGGGAACCCAATGCTTAAGGGTGATTGAAAAATGAGATAATTTGAAGGAGGGTATCAACAGAAGTTTGGATAGGATTGCAAGGTGAACTGCTTTAAGATCCATTTTTTGGAGAGTTGAGCTAGAGAGAAGAAGTATGGATTAGTCTCTAATTCTTTCTCCTGATTTTTCAAAAGCCTATAAAAATTGGTATTATAAAACACCTCTCAACTTGTTTAAACCTTGGTGTATGTTAGATGTTATTATCCTTTCAACTATCTTTTGGAATTTCATTATTTAAGTGTGGAATATGAAAAGACACTTTGGAGTTATGAAAGGACATTGTAGGAATTGACAATTTTATTCTTTCAAATGAATTTGGTAAATTCGTTTAACTGAATGTGTTTTTTTGTTTTTTCAAAAAAAAAAATTGTATTATGGGACATTGAGGTCATATTTTGGGTGTAGATGCTGCTAAATATACCCCACGGTGGACACCAAAAACTGTTGGCAAGAAAAATTTTCTGGTGGACAAACTTGTGGATTTATTTCCAATGCTCTGGAATCTAAGTCTCTCTACTTAACTAATACAACTTCTGTATATGCATACATGAGAAAATGTGGATTTTTGTGGTGGCCTTTTGCGATTTTGGGGGGGATCCAACAGGGACACTCCAATGTCCCTATTGGAAAACCTTGATAGATACCAATCCAAGAAGAGAAATTTTTCTATAGGAGGAAAGGGGAGTGAGAAATTAAGATAGTAGCAGAACTAATGTTGCTAGGTAAAATTTAGATTCCTACATCTACCATACATCAATTAGAAGTTTATATCACATGCATTAAAATTAGAGAGGAAGCCACTCAACTCTCAAACATTTACATAGCAATAAAACCAATGTTAAATTTATAATCATGAAAAATATCAAGAAATCCCTTAGTCAAAGAAAGCTAAAAATTCCTTCTTCTTGTATTGATTTCTTAAACAAATTTGTACATAGTGTGGGAATAGAGGAAAAATATAGAGTGGGGGAAATGAAGAATCTGGCTATCTCCTTTGTTCTCTCAAGGTAGAATGTACTCTTGAGCTTACAAAATTATGATCAACCAACTGAGATGGGAATGTCCTTTACACTTTTATCAGAATACTCTAGAATCTACTCCTCATGTTCTTCATGACCCTCCATAATGCCTTATTTATAACTTTGTGACTATTAATATTCCTACAAAATATTTAAATCCCTTTGATAAATCAAGGCATGACTTAATTTACATTATTTTGTGGAGACACAGTCACTTTTAGGTCTACTTTGCATACCAAAAAGTGCAAACCCCAAACGAATAATTAGACATTTGCAACGAGAGAGAAAGTTTAGGGAGAGAGAAGAGAGAAAAGAGGAAAATATGTTCCCCATGATAAATTTTGATGATCCTCAAATGATGATGGAAAGCTCTAATGTGATGAAACTCCTTCAATTTCATGTTGTGCCAAACATGCCCTTTGAAAACAACCTACATATTTTTAACGGAGTAACCTCTCGGGCAACTTACTATTTTAGTAAAATTTCCATTTAGTTATATCTTTTTCCCAACCTTCGTCATCTCTCTGGTAGATTGAATTAGTTTTTCTTTTTATTATGTTTTCATATATCACCAGAAATTTTAGACACACACAACTATTTATATAGGAAGCTTTGAAAAGAACCACTTACTAGTTTTAATGTAAGTGTGTCAATTTTGAGCCAAAATGACCTTTTTGATGACTTTTCCTGCGGAGAAACAAATTTTTACCACCTTCTTTGTAGTCTTCAAATGGTGGCTTATCTAAAGTAACATACCCCAATGTAGGAAGACATGCTATTTTTAGTAATTGCACCATGCATATTGTCAATTGCAACAAAACAATCTTGAAATTTTGGGTTTTGCAATTTCGGGGGGTGTCCCACGCACTCGCCGCATTTGAGTAACTCCTCCATCTGGAAAAAGTTTGGAAAATAATATTTTCATGGCATGGGAAGAATACTGAACAACAAACAGGGAAAGCCCTCCATATCCTTAAATCCTAAACTAGGGGCTTCTATGGCCATGCAATAGTTCAGTGTACACGTGAAACTAGATTTTTCAATGATCATTCCCTTCTACTAAGTTTGGGGTGATTTTTGCCCATGGGAACCTTGAAAAGCGGAGAGGTAGCTCGCAAGCGGATTTTTTCCATTAAACTATGTCATGGCAAAAGCCATGAATTGGAGCTCCAAAAACTAATCAAAAAAGCTTCCTTTTTATATTATGCCCATTTTCAAATAAAAAAAATTTTTTGTTATGGTTTTGCTCTTTTGGTGCATTTCACGTGAAAATCTTACATTTACACATCCGACAATTGATTTGAAGGGAAATCCCCCCACTTCTTCTTTTAAAATAATTTTTTCAGTTGAAACACATGTAGCCGGAAAGGAGATTTTTTTGTTGTGAATTCTCTATTGCACTAGAGGATAATTTCAAAGTATGTTTTCTATGGTCTTGGAAAGAGGAAAAAAGATAAAAAAAAATGGTTCGTTGATTCGTGCACTAATTCGCAAGATTTTGTTGAATCTCTATTTTTTGGCTATGGAGATTTTCTATTGTTCTCTTCATTGTTCTTCATTTCTCCTTCTTCATTTTCTAAAGATTCCTTTTGATAAATTTATGCTTTCATGGAGTGAAGGATATTATTTCTATTATAGATCCGGTTCAAGGTTCAACAATGATGCAGTGATGGCAAGGACGTTGCAGAGGAAGAATGGAGAAATGTTTATGCACGGGAGTGGTATCAGTTAGAAACAAAGAAGCAGGTAAATATTTGATTTTTTAAAAACATGATGAGAGAGGTTCAGAGTTTTTATTTTCCCTAATTTCCCTCACCTCAACGGGATATGAGGACATCAATTTCCATGGTAAGAAAGGAGCTGACACATGTCCTCGATCCTATGGCAGGGAGTGAGTACTCAAAATTTAGCTTTAAAGAATTGAGGGGATGAAAGCGGGTCACGTGCGTGACCAAAACTCTCTCCTAGAGGTATGGGCACATTTTTCAAGGTTTGATGTCCCTCACCTATGAAGGAAATGAGGGACATCAAATTACATGGTGCTCCTAGAGCTGACATGTGGCGTTGATCCGACGACAGGAAATTTGAGCTCCATATTGGTCCTAGAGCTTGTAACTTTTGATGAACTCCTAAAATCACCTAGGGGGGTTGATTTGAATTTCCTAAATTTCCTACATCGCCTATGGAATGAATAAATCGAATTGGGAGAATGTTTACTAGACTGACTGGGGGAGACTAGGGTACTTGTTTTTTCCATTTTACAGGCCCTTTTTATAGTTGTTTTGGCTAGATCAAAGAACAACAGAACTAGGTCTTAATGAACGGTTCAACTTCTTAGGACACCCTTTAAGGGTGAAAAGTTTTATAATATAGTTATCATGATGTCTTACGTGTTCTCTAGGTTTTATTTTATGACCCAGACAAATTATATGGTATGAGGCATTTTGAATGCTAACTGTTTTGGTATAGTTTGGTCATTTTGGACACCGTAAAAAGTATAGTTGTTGATTTTGGAAATAATTAGTGTTCAAATATGAGTTTGTAGAGTTTTCCGCTAGATCTAAGGAGTATGTTTAGGGTTTTTGGTTAGTTTTATTTTCTCTTTGAGTGATCCTTTATTTCTTAGGACACTCACTCATAATGTTAAGGGCACCTCATTTAAACCTAACAAAACCTTTTTGATATGGGTGTGAAATAAAGAATTAAAACTTGTGTAGAACAACATAATAAGAGAGAATGGTCTTCCATATATTAAAATTTCATTAATGAAAACTAGAATAATTTTCATTCCTCGTGTATACCTTACTGATTTCAATAACTCTCATTATAATAAAATTTACTAGAACAAACCTATAACCTTGCCTTTCTTTTTGAAAGCGTATATGTAAAATAAGCATACTTCGATGAATTTTTTTTAATGTAAGCTGCTATAACTTGTCTCCAAAAAATTTATGATAAGGGGAAATAATTATTACTGTCTTTTTTATATGATGGCGTTATACGAAATGATATTTCATAGTTATTTTATCTTCTTCTAAGTAAACTAAGTAACCCTTGAACTATTGGAAACTGACTCTAGTTTATACAACTTAAAATCCTTATCAAAGCCCTTATCATAAATTTTGGATTAGCTTTAGTAATGACCCTTCTTGAGCTAGATAGGCTCATTTTCATATTATGACCATTCATTAAATTTTGGTGCAATGTAACTTGGCTAAATTGCTTCACGTTATAAGGTACATTTTTGATAATAAACCTCCTCGAATTGAATAAAATGTTTCTAATTGGTAACGTTTTTGACACTAAGACTTGTGTAGGAATCATGGCATCACCCTATCTTTCTAAATTTATCTTGTGGATCTACAAGAATAATGATTATGCAAAAATAAATAAATAAAATCTCTCATTATTTCTCTCTGGAAAAATAAAATAAAATAAATTAGTGTCGATTGCTCTCTTTGTTGGGCGATATGATATATGAACACTAGTGTTGTCCCATGGGAGTACATGCAATATGGTGTATTAATGGTGAATATAATGTTTCATAATCCAATATATATATATATATATATATATATGGGGGTCCCCCAGTCCTTGTTTCCAAACAATATTATGGTTCGTTATTTTCAAAAATTTAAAATTGTCATGATCACAAGTGATAATTTCAAAAGAAATAACTAAGGTTTACTATTCTTAGTTGTGCAATGTCCACCTAATTTAGTTTACACACTAGATAGTTGGTCTTATGTAAGTAACTTAGGCATTGTGTTTTCATTCCTAAGTTCTAGGTGAGAAAGTAATGTGAATAATCAAAGGTTGTAATGGTGTCACAAATAAAATATGCTTTTGGCTACTTGACTCTTAGGAGACTCTTGTGTAATATTTATTTCACATTAGAAAACTCTCAGTAAATTATTATAAGATAAATGATGTAAACCGTTATTTTAAGGAATAAGAATAATAATTTTCTATTCATTCCACCTACCTTAGGTGAATATTTCTATGGTACAGACACCTATAATTTAGCCCTAACAATTTAAATACTTAAATTGTGCTAATTATACTACTTCCCGCAAATTGACAACATATCATCAATAGAGGATACTTTCTCTTCTATCGTTGTTAGTTAATTACATTACTCTAATTAATTAACCCTTCTATCCAACAAAGATGACAATTAACAGCTTTCCATTAATTAAACCCATTTAGATACTTGAATTTAATTAATTATTCATAATTAATTAAGTTTCCTCTTCTATTAGATAAATATATTGTCATTTATTTAGCCTAAACATTTTTCTATTCCCTAAACCATACTATTTGTTCTTCTAAAAGATTCTATAAAGCTTACTCACCTATTAATTAATCACTTGGGTTAAATGATAAATCCTCTCAAACCCCATGAGTCACTACATGACAAATTAAACTCCCCTAAGGTGGACTCAACCCCCTTTTTAACCATAGTCACCCCCAACTAACTCAACCTAGCTATTATCCCACATGTAAAGGGATGTAGATACTATTTTATCCATTCGGCTATATAAGGAGCCCTCTTACCATTCTAATTACACCAAAATGAGCATAGAGCCTATATTATAGCCATTTTATCACCTTAGAGCATTATTCCATTAGAGGAGCTTGTTATCTTCATTTCTTGCATTCATCCATAGAAGTTTGAAGTCATATGGAGATATGTCAAGTGGTGTTGTAGCCATGGATTGACAAGAATCCATTCTTGAAACCTTGGGATTCAAAAATACAATCAACCCTTTTGATTGCTAAGGATATAAAATAGGTTCATTCCATATATTAGCATTTAATAGAGATAGAGATTAATTGCTTAGTATATTAGTTTGATGTTTATTCATGTTCTAATGCAAATATGTTGGTAGATTAGTCTTGTTTAAGCTCTAAGCATGATGGTGTACATATTTTACTTTAGCATTATATTAAGGCTATTAGGTGTTAGTCTTAATTTTACTTGCATAGCTAACTAATTCTTGCACATATTTGGCACACCGAGTGGGACAAATCCTTAGTCCCTTAGGATGGTAGTTTAAATTTTGTTGTTATTTCAAATTTTTGATAACCCTTGATGTGCACATGTGTGAATTAATGCTGAATTTCTTATGATTTTTTCTAACTTTACATGTGGTGAGTCTTGCTTATAGATATAATTTAGATGGGTTCTTGTCAATTTTGATCTAACTATCCAAAAGTTTGAGATTTTTGAGATCGATTACATCATTTTCTATGTTCTAACATCACTTTCAGGTACAAGCGTACATAAATAAGAAAAAGGTGCGTACACATCCAAATGATAGCATATGCGTTTAGAGTCTAGCGTATACATCATTCTGCTAGATTACATGATATCCTACCCTCTGTGTTTATATTTTTCTTTTTCTTTTGGCACATACACCTGACCCCGAGCTTACACATTGATACTCCAGTGTACCCATATACTAGAGATTATGTTTGATCATTTTTGATTCTATAGGCGTACATGTCCAAAGTCTAGCGTATACATATCACTGTCGGCATACATGAATTTATGTCATCTAAGTTTTCTTGTCTTCTTTTCTGCTAGCGTATGCGTTTAAATCTTTGCGTACATGCCTAGACTCAAGCGTACTTATCTATTAGTGTTGTTTCTTTGATATTTCTATTTGTGGGCGTATACATCCAAATGCTATTGTATAAAAATATCTTGCCGAGTACCCATTAGCTCACTATTATTTTCCATTGAAGGGAGTACACATCCTAAAGTAGGCATACACAACCAGATTTGAGTGTACACATCATAGTTCTGTTTTGAGGTCTGATTGGGAATTTGTAAAAGTTTGTTCTAACTTCTGGCAGTTCTATTTTGAGGCTAGTTTCTATTTTGCAGGGTTTTATTTGCATATGTTTACAGGGTTAAATAAACATTGCATGCTTAATCATGCAATTAGAGTCATGTATGGTCTTCCCTCGCACCTTTTAGGTAATCTTGGGAGCCAGAAATGATTTCTATATCTCTTCCTCGTTTCTAAAAATGCTTGTTGTTAAAAGAATGAATGTCAAATTTGGATAAAATGAACAATTTTCATGTTTGAATCAATTATTTTTCATTTTTTATTTCTTTGTTGGATTCTATGTCATGTATGCTCTTCTCTTAGGTCTTAGGATGATTTTGAGAATCAGAAATGAAATTTTATCCTCTTTTTATCTGTGGAAAACTAATAAATATTTTGTGCATAACCTAAACACTTGTCAAATAAATGAAGGTTCAAGACAAAATGAAACTACTAATACAATTTCAGTGAAGGTTTTCAAATGGTATTCAAGAAAACCACATTAATATTAAAAGATAAAAAACACACCATAATCAAAAGATTGTATTTGCAGGTTCAGATAAGGGTACGCCCCATCTTCTCAACTAGGACATAACCCATTTGGCATAATCATTAAGCTACAACAATAGGGGTGGTCATAGGAACCCCAAATCAGTCCACACAAGAGGGAACCTTGTGGAAAAAATGGGAAAGTGCTCTGTACTACCTAATTGACTAGTGATACATGTGAGATTTAGCATCAAAGTTATCTGTATCGTGACCCTAGTTAGAGGACAAAATGGACACATTTATTTACCATTGTGTTTTAAGGGGGTAAAGTAAAGTCAAGATACTCCTTGGGAAACCTTGAAAAGCCAAGCTCACATTTAGATAACTTGTGACACATAGTTTAGTGAACCACCTAGGAAGCTATCTTGTTTAGGAGCCAACTTTGACCATATCAAAACCTATTTATGTTGAGAACCATCGCAAAGGGAGAACTTTCTCATAATCAAAATCTTGTTTGTGGAATAATAGGATATTCCATTAAAGTTCAAATGGCATGTCATTTATCATGAAGATTGTGAGGCATTACTTTTGTTTAGTTTTTCACTCACCCTAAGGCAAGGCAAAAATATTCCAAAGTGATGCCAAACTCTCTTCAACACCAATTGATCTACTTCCTTCACATTATTTTGACACTTTGTTAATTAGGAGAAGACTGAATACCTTTGTGTTGTTAATTGATTATATTCACCACTTTTGTGTCCATTTACAATCATCCATGTTTATGTCTGAGTTTTTAAATGTCTAAAGTATGTGGAGACGTTTTCATTCATTGGTATCCTTTTTGATCTTGATATCCAAGTCAAGATCATAAATCATATTTAGGTGTGATTCATCATCTTGATTCTCCTTTGAATTGTTATCTTTCTTGTATCGTATCATAACAATTTTAATACTAACATCTTGTTTGAAGAAAACTTTATCTAAGTGTCTAGATTATAATGTTATGCTAGCATTAGTTTGTTTTCAAATATTACCTTGATTTTTAAAAGTGTTGATTGGTACCCTTTTTGTGTGTTATATCAATATCATTTTCATACGAATACCTTAATTTTAAAAAAAAATGAGTTAACACGTCTTAGTGGTGTTTTTGTGTCTCTCACAAGTGTAACTATCACTTTTTGAGATATAGGTCTTGAGTAGATTCAAGATTTCTTTTTGTATACTTTGGTTGGGCATCATATTGAATTTTTTTATTACTTACGCCTTGTTCATTTCTTTGAACTTGACATAAGTGGTGACATTTTGTTAGCCATCTTAAACTCCAACTACCACTTGAGAACAAACATAGGAAGTACAAAATTGTGATTGATTGGTCTAAAAATGATTATTGAGTTATTGTATTTTGTTTGTCACTTTTGAATTATTATTTTAAGGTAATTACTTTGGCACGTCGATCCTTTGACATTCAACATTCTTTTAACCACTGACATCCTTGGACATTTTGAAATTTCCACTAAGGTTTGGACAATAACTTTTGAACAAATTCAAAACACCTTAGTAAAGTTCTCACACATCATGACCACCAAAACAAGATTAGGATCTATAAGACAAGTCATTGAAAAAAAACATGGGAAACATCGAACAAACAAGATTCGAATCCCTTTTTTGGTCATGTTTTAGGACCTCTATTTTCCATAGAAAAGGAAGTAGAAGAGATGATAGATCATAGTGGTGATGAAGCAAGATCACCACGTGCGAAGTTTGAATTTGACCCCTTATTAGATGAATTTATTTTTATAAAAAAAGATAGGGTACTTGCGAGAGTGGTGGAATTAGGTGCTAGAATGCCAACATAACATGAAACTATTACACACAAAAATGAGGCTAATGAGGAATAACCACCTCTCAACAACATGGATGAAATTTTAACACATGGACATGATTCCACATCAAATGTAGAAAACAACAACATGGTGGGTTATAAATTACCATTCATCAAGATGCCACGTAGAGTATGAATAGAACATGAAAATGTGGAAAACCTCCATGTGATGAAGATGATGAAGAACTTCATAAGAAATAAGTCACTATACCATAACAAATTTAGAACCTTAGTCAAAAATTAGCTTTACTAACATCTTATGTACAAAAAGAAACAAACAAAAATGTACATCGAGAGAAACATAAGGACTAAAATAGTGAACTTCACATAGAACAACAAGAGGAAGGAATGTAAAAATCTAGTCGTGTGTATATATCAACTTCCCTCACTAAATAAAAAATTATTTCACAAGAACTACAATCGATAAAATAAACACTCAGAATCCTTCAAGAAAATATTGGGGGAAATAGAAAAATATATCAATACGAAGAGTTATGTCCCCATCCATTTGATAAGGCCATGTTGCTTTGACCCTTTCCTAAGAAATTTTATATGCCCATATTTGAAAAGTATAGAGGGAAAGGTGATCCACATGATCATGTGAAAGACTTTTAGATGGCATGCCAAGAAGTGGCATACAATAAAAACTACCTCATACGGATCTTTCCGAAAAGTCTAGTAGGACAAGCCTTGGAATGGTTTACTCACTTACCTCATGGATCTATCTTCACATGGCCTAAAATAGCAAAGAGTTTTGTGTGAAATTTATCATACAACATGGAAAGTGACATAACCATGACAAACATGTGTAACACTAAACAACTTCCAAATGAAACCTTCACAAGCTTTCTAGAAAGATGGTAGGGGCTAGCTAGCCATGTCCCTTGCTCAATACCTAAAAAGCAACTTGTTAGCATATTTGTACCAAATTTAAATCCAAATATTTCTTTTCATCAACAAATGAATTGTGTTCAGAGATTTGAAGAGGTCATCGAGAAGGGCATACACATAGAAAAATCCCTCATCATAAAAGAAAGAATCAAATAATCTTCTAAGGATAATCAATCTACCAAACCAAGATACAAATAAAAGATCTTTAACAAAAAAAATAATATGGTAGAAAATGGCATCATGGATTCCAAATGTATACAAGAAGTCCAAGTTGGTAAATCTTGTAAACTAACCAAATAGCTGATCCAACCACCAACCAAGTGTAGAAATCTCACTCCTCTTAATGATTATGTTTCCAAAATATTGAAATAATTGGATGCAGTCCACATGATAACTTATCCTATGACACAACGCTTTGATGAAAACGTTCCTAAACCTTCATGGTATAAAGAGAATGAATATTGTGATTTTCATCATGTAAAAGGACACAAGAAAGAAAAATTCCTAAGACTGCGCCACTACATCCAAGATCTTATTGATAATGGAGATATAAAAGTTAATCCACTAGAGAAAAATTAGATGCCAAATGAAAAGATGGGGATATTTAAAGAACCAATCCCTAAGCATGGTAAGACAAATGAGAAGAATCTAGATCAAGTAGATGCATTCCAAAGTTACAAATCCGTAAATTAATTGTATACCAAAAGTGATAACAATCATTGTGAATCACTCATTAGATGTAATTTCTCTTCTAATGAGCATGTGAATACCATTAGGTCAAGGGAAAATATTGGACTATGGTAACAAGACACACTTGTCTCACAATCATAGAACCTCCTCTTTATACCGCTCAATATGGTCAGTACAACATATTATAGCAACTTGAGAAGACATTTGCCAAGATTTTAATCTTAGACCATCTTAAAATATCAAATGTACATAAGGACATCCTGTACAAAACTCTCTAGGATTTAGGAACGCCAACGGATGTAGACCCTTCACATTTACAAGTCGCGGTGGCAAACATTACACCAGATAAAATACATTTAATTTAACCAAAAGGAAATCCCTAATGATGATCACACATATAATCTTCCCCTGTATATAGAGGTATTTGTTACTTGATGGAGGATTAAACATGTGTTTATGGAAAATGGGTCGGGGTTGAACATATGCACATTAAAAATAATCAAACACCTTGGAAACATAGAGGAAGATGTAGAGTCCAACATTATCACCATAACTACTTATGACAATGCAGAGTGGGAGTAAACTGGAACAATAACACTGCCGATGGAAGTAGGTCCTACTTCATACAACACAAAGTTTTGTGTGTTAGATTTTAAACTTCCATATAATATGCTTCTTGGCCACACATGGATTCATGTAATGCAAGCCATACCATCAATATTTCATCAATATATTAAATTGAAACATGAGGGACACATTGTTACCATTCAAGGTGATCCATAACCCTTCTCTCACTACAAATATTTTAACAAATTTGTGCGTATGGGTACACATATATGTCCCTCCACTGATATTTTTATTCCCCTCCAGTTAGAAGCTCTTGAATCACAAGTAGATTCATACTTCTTAAGTTCTTATGCTCATGAGTATTCTACGTCCACTTCTCCCTTTGATTCATGGGAGATGAAAATCCTTCAGTATGGTTGTGGAGAATAAAATTTGCAATAGGCTCTCTTGGTTTCATATATGTCTTTATCACCTAAAATAAGAGGCAGACCCAAATATTTCTTTAAACAACCTAAAGATGAACATACTATAGGGACATTCTTACATGGTGGACTACTTACAAAAGAGAAATTGTTGGACCAACCTACAACTTGGCTCCCTGAGGACACTAAGCCTACCTACTACAAAACCCCAGATATTGCCAAATCTAGTAGAATGATGTATTCCATGGGTTACAAAGGACTCGAATGTGGAAAATTTAAACAAGGAGCATGGGATCTGGTCCCACTTCCACATTTCAAAATAGAACACTATGGTATTGGTATTTGGTCATATGGGTCACATCTCATGGATCAATATGGTACCTGCTCTAAGCATGAGGATAGCTCTGCTTATTTGGATAACAAAACAGATTTCCACTATAGCCAATACAAAGATATTACTTCCACAAACCTTTGTATGGATACCCTTATCCTTACCATAATCCCCACTGACCCTAAAGTTGACTATGTATACCCTACCTGTGTCGATTGGGACCAACAATGTCATATGTTATTGGATATTTTTGATAATAATGAGGCTATTGCAGAATTTATGGGCATACATGATACCATTCCTGTTGAATACCACAAGAAAGATTTCTTCATTGACTTAGATACCTATGCGTACTTTGGCGAGGAATTTGAGATTCGTGGTTGGAAAAATTTAAGAAAAGGTGAGGGCAAAAGTTCTAAAAAAATCCTTGGTAAAAACATCCATCCAAGTAATAGAGTGAGAACCTCTTTGAGGCACTCACTGACCAACAAGTAAACAAATCAATGGAAAAAAGAAGTGACCATGCTGAGGGTGAAAATCTCATAGAGAAACCCTTGGTAGAAGATTCAACCTTCCTCCTAATCCTATGGGTATTGAGGATATGTCAAAAATGCTCGAAGAGGAAATTTTGTTGTGAATATTGGAATAGAAGAAAACCAAAAGATAGTTACGCTGGGAGCTTTGATTTTGGCACAAGAACAAAAGACATTAACCTTGCTTATCAGAGAATTTGTGGATATATTTTTATGGTCTTATAAATACATGTCACGCTTAAATCCAAGCTTGTTGGTGCATAACTTAGTAGTGCATCCAGATGCAAAGCTCTAATGAAAATGCATCCACGAGTGGCCCTTCTAGTTAAAGAGGAGTTAGAAAGACTATTAGCACCAGGGTTCATCAGACCCTTTGACTACTCAAAATGGATATTAAATGTAGTTCCAGTATAAAATAAACCTTTTGGAATAGGAATTTGTACAGACTTTTGAGACATCAATAAGGCATGTCCAAAAGATGATTTTCCTTTTCCTAATATGAACATGATTGTTGATTCAACTACAGGCTATGATATGTTATCTCTTATGGATGGTTTTTCGGGATACAACCAAATCAAGTTAGTAGAATACAATCAACATAAGACAACCTTTGCAACCCCTTGGGGAATATTTTGCTATCAGGTAATGCCCTTTGGCCTTAAAAATGCCAATGCAACCTATCAACGGGTCATGCTAGTAATATTCCATGATATGTTGCATGGCATCATGGAGGACTATGTTGATGATATCCTAAGAAAATACTGGACAATAAAATATGACCCTAATGTTTTGTGATGTATGTTTGAACGTCTACAGGAGTAGAAAGTTAGATTGAATCCAAAGAAATGTGTATTTGGGGTATTATCAGGAAAGCTACTAGGCTTCATTATATCAAGGAGAGGTATTGAGGTGGACTAATCCAAAGTCACAAAAATTACTTAAATGCCTTCTCCCAATAATATTAAGTAGTTGTGTAGCTTACAAGGGAAAATACAATCCATTCACTACTTCATTTCGCAAATTACTTAAAAATGTCATTCATTCACCCATCTTCTTAAGAAAGATGTCGACTTCATTTCAGAACCAGAATAGCAGCAAGCCTTTGCCTTTCTTTAACAATACTTGACCAATCCACCTGTTCTCATGCCTCCAACTCCAGGTGATCCACTTTTACTATACATATTTGCTATCCATTTTTTTATTGGTGCTTTGCTTGCACAACATGACCTAAGCCAAATAGAAAAATAAGTGTACTATCTCCACCATACTTTAATTTCCTATGAGCTCAACTATTGTGAAATTGAAAAAGATTGTATAGCTGTCATTTTTACCTTCCAAAATCTTCACCATTACATATTGAATACAAAAACCAATCTTATATCAAAATTTGACCCACTTAAATACTTGTTGTCAAAAACCATCCTTACGGGTAGAATGGCCAATTGAATCATTTTACTAAGTTAAGTTTACATTGCATACGTATACGAGAGGTCAATTAAAGGACATGTGCTAGGTGAAAAATTAGAAGAAGCACCTTTACGTGGAGCATATCCTATGAGTCTGGATCTACCTGACGCATCGTTAATGTATATTGAAGAATATGTTATGTGGCAATTGAATTTTGATGGATCGTTTACTTTCCATGGTTCACGGGAAGGTTTGGTTATAATCACTCCTTTAGGAGATCCCATACAAAAATATTTCCATCTTGGCTTTTCTTACCCAAATAACATTACAAAGTATGAGGAACTCATCGCTGGAATGAAGCTGGTGATAAGCTGGAGTCAACAATGAGTAAAAGGTCAAGCATGAAAAAATCATCCCATATAGAAAGTTGGTGGAAACTCTGAAAGAATGTTTTATGCGCATCAGCTTTGAATAAATTACAAGGGAACAAAACCGATTTGTAGATGCAATGGAAACAACGGGTTCTATGCCTTAGATTCTACTAGAACCCAATGATAGGCCATTTTTTGTTGAACATATACATCATCCTGCATATGACATGCCAGATTATTTCTTAGCATGCAAAGTTTTAAGTCTCTAATTGTCATGGTATGCCCATATTTTTAATTACCTCGAAATTTCTACCTTTCCTCACAACATTACATATTCTGAAAAACAAATCCTTATCCACCAAATAGCCTATTACACCCTCCTAGGAGGTACATTTTATCATCATTTCTACGATGGAAATTTGTTGCATTATCTAGATGTAGCACAGTCAGTACAAGCGGCTAAGCAAGTACATGAAGGAGTATGTGAGACTCAAATAAATAGAATGGTATTAGAAAAGTTTTTGTTAAAGGTATGCTATTACTGAACTACAATGGATAAAAATTAATGTAACCATGTAAGAAAGTGTGTTCTATATCAAAATTATGTCAATTTTATTCATGCATAGTCATAACCTTTATAGTCAATAACAACACCATGGACATTTTCTAAATGGGGATTAGAATTAATAGGGAAGCTCACCCCTACCTCATCTAATGGTCATACCCACATCATCATGACCACATAATACTTCACTAAGTTGGTAGAGGTCATCCCATTGACATATTTTACAAGGGCTCAGATATCAAAGTTCATCATGAATTACCTTATTTTCTGGTATGGAATCTCGGCCACCATTGTTACTGATAATAGATATTCAATCAAGAATAATATGGTTAAGGATCTTTGTCATCACTTTCAGATAAGAATAAAGTGGTCCACACCATATTACCCACAAGGTAATGGGAAATCAGAAGCCACTAAAAAACACTGGTTTGAATCATGGAGAAGATGGTGAGGAAGATAAGTTGCATTTGGCATTTGCAAATCCACCCATATTTCTAGGCTTATAAGAAATGCATTCACACTCCTACGAATGTGACACCTTACACCATATTGTTCGGAACTGAATCTATCATCCCATTGGAGATTGAGCTCCCTACTTTAATAATATGTGTTACAAATTACCTAGATAAGGATGAGGATTACTGAGTCGCCAGACTCACAGAATTAGAGCTCCGAGATGAAAGACGCATCCATTCCCTCAACTATCTCAAGGTGTATCAAAACAGAGTCTCAAAAAATTACAGAAAAAGTATCACACCTCATACATTTGAGGTTGGAGATTTAGTGATGAAGGAGAACTAGTTCAACACAAGGGAAGAAATGAAAGTTCGAACCTCATTGGTTAGGACCTTATGTCATTGTGGAAAAACATGGGTAAGGAGCATATAATCTTTCTCATCCTGATGGAGTTGAGCTCCATGAACTCATGAATACCATGCACCTAAAGTGGTTCTATGCTTGAGCATGTAGGAGAAATCGTCAAACCAACATAAAAAGAAGAAAAACACTCAAAAATACAAAAAATCAATCAAAAAAGGAGAAAAAGAGAAAATAGGTCATCCAAATGTGAAAACCACACAATTTAGGCACTTTGGATAGGTCCCTTGGTGAAAATAGGTTTCTGGCACCCTAGGAGGATTCGTTGTTCACAAGCATCCTACATCTAGGGGTACTTTTACTTAGCCTAGGGATACTTCAACACCTATATCGAGGATTCTCTTTGAACCTATCCTGTCAAGCCTTGATCTGGTTGATTCTCCTCTTAGTTGTCTGTGAAAGGATTTCCTTTGTATATTTCTCTTCTAATGTTAGGGGCACCTTCACATTTTTACTTTCTTGTATATATCACATGGCAGTTTCCCTTGTATATTCACATCTAATGCTGAGGGCATAAACATTTCTTGGTTTCCTGTACATAGCTTTGGAAAACCTTAGAAAATCCAAAACCATTCAATTTTTTTGAAAACGTAGAAACATTTTAAAAAATTTAGAATCTCCAAAAACATTAACATAACACTTGAAAAACCAACAACAATAGAAAATTAGAAAATATAAAAATAATAGAAAATGTTTTGACAAACTTCCCCAAGCAACGCAAAACACATTAAAAAAAAGTACCACAAAAACAATAGTTTTAGTTTACTTGCTTTGTTTCTTTGTTTTCTTACTTTTTTGGTTTGATTGCATGTACATTGTTTGTATAGTGTTTACTTTCTTATAAATTCATAGTGTCTTTCTTAAAACATACTTACCACTTGAAATTAATATTTTCTTTCTTAGAATATAATTATTTGTATGTGTGCCTATGGAGTGTGTTTTTGTTTGCATGGTTGTACATATTTGCATTAGGTTTATTTAATGTGTATATTTGGTAGATTTGTTAACAGTTGCTTGTGTTTGTTTCTTTCTTAAACATATGTTTTTTACACATCATCAAGTCTCCATGTATATCATCACATCTAACATCATCTATACATCATATATAAATAAAATGCTAAGTTTAAATCATACCTGTACACTAAGCTAATCCTCACATATGGTATCATCAAATGGGGGCAAGAGGGATCATAAATACTAAAATCTATAAATCCCCCCACCAATATTATCATGTGTAAATAAATAATAATAACATTATATGCAATAAAAATTGATAGAATCTAAAAATATATCATGAAATCAATAAACATGTAATACATCATCAACACAAGGTCCATAGTCATCATCATCATAAATATCAATGAAAAAAATTGAAATATACATGTATGTCTCAAAATGTACATCATCTAGATATAAAAATGGCCTTCATAACAAGGCATGAAAAAAATAATACATGTACATTGATAAAAAATAATCCTTCAGAAGAGGCGTACATCAGATACATCATATAAAATACATGATCAATGAGGAAGATTCATCCATGAATCTCTTCATCACCTAGGATGCCTAATCTGGGGAGCAGAGGCATCATATGCTGCTAGTGAGAAGGCCATGCCACTATACTATGATACACAACTAGCTTCTATACTGAGGAAACATATCTAGAACTGGAAGATGCTCCAACAGCGTGATCCTCTGACCATCTAGAACTACCTTGAGGTAAGTTGCCTTGTAATAGGTAGCTTCCCCACTAGCTCTCATGATACTAGATAGCATATCTATCTATCTAACTATTTTGGAAACCTCTATAGCACCATCCATATCTCCTGTAACCCTTCATACATTAACATTTCCTTATGACAATAAGGTAACCTATCTATACATGTCTATAATAATAGTGAGGACCTGACCCTGCGCATGTTGTAGGGTGCTCATAATTTGTGACATCTTGGCCACCATCTATCCTATTTATTGAAACAATGTGGCACAATCACCTCCCTATCCTACATGTGCAATTGCCTCATCTCACTCAGTTATCAATTTATGATCCTATGCCATTTCCTGATCCCACTCGGTCATGAGTGTCTTTACCTAGACCATGGCCTAGTCCATCTCTGGTGTAGCTTACAACTGGAATGTTATGACCTGTTGAAGCTATAACTAAAGAAAAACTTTCAGTCTCCCATCTCCTCCCACCTCTCCATCATATGCTCTATATCATCCCTATTTGGGATAGGAAGTGGCCCCTATTGTGGAACTCCTACAAAAGGACCCTGTGGCACTCTCTATACTAGACCATTATGTAGTTGGACATCTAGTCCTACAACCATGCCCACTCAGGGCATCTCAATATATCGTACCTTGACATGTTATCTCTTTAATTTATTTACGGGTGGAGGACCCTATCCCCCACCCTATCAGCCTCCCTCATCATCCTCCTCCTCCCCACCATCAACATCCTCCAGATCACCCTCTACACATGCCCTAACTGTTGTGGCCCATGCTGCCTGCAGAATAGTAAGAAGATGCGGTAACACTATGACATACCAAAAAGTATACTGAATAGTGGTACAAATGTCTCTAACATGCATCAGTTAAATTGAATACTATGGAATCATCTGACCAAATTTGGCCTTTTCCCTAGTTGGATGAATCTAGGGCACCATGTCAAATCTCTCAATAGCCCTGCGGGCATACCACATGCCTACGCCAAGAACATCCTAAACACGCCTAAACTGGTGGGAACATTGGTCCATGTGATATTAATTCATAATGTAGCCCTTGTTATCTATAAAAAATTCTCTACCATCACAATATTGAGCTCATAATCATCCTCAGCCCACTGATAATAGCGGTAGGACCTCCACACTATAATCTATTATGTAAGCTCATCGAACTACCACCTATAGCAATAGGTGCTACATGTATGTCCTCAAATGTCACCACATGTCAAGACCCATCCCATAATAGATGGCTCCTCTAGATCTTAAGCCTGTAACCCACCTACAGGGCGAGTAATAGCTATATTGTCCGATTGGTGAGAAAAATTTTCAAGTGAAAAAACTTATGGATTTCTTGCCAATGCTCTAGGAATCTAAGTCCCTCTACTTAATCGGCGTAGCTATGGTATATGCATGCACATGAAAAGGTGCATTTCTATGGTGGTATTTCAACCAGGGATCTAACAGGGACACTCCACTGACCTCGTAGAAAAGCTTGTAGATACTTACAAGAGAGGACTTTGTCTGTAGAGAGGGAAAGGAGATTGAGAAGTTAGATAGAACTAATGTTGTAGGTAGAAAATAAGGTTCTTGCATACATCAATTAGAAGTTTTATCACATGCATTAAAATTAGGAGGAAACAACTCTAATCCTAGCAACAAGACCAAATGGAATTTATGATCACAAAGTATCAAGAAATCCCTTAGTCAAAGAGATATAGAAACTTCTTCTTCTTGTATTGATTTCTTAAACCGACTTGTACATAGTTTGGAAATAGAGGGAAAATAGAGAGTGGGGGGAAAGGAGGAATTTTTCTATCTCATTTGTTCTCTCAAGGTAGAATTCACTCTTAAGATTAAAAAATTAATGACCAACCCTTTGAGATGGGAATGACTTTATAATTTACAGAATAGAATTGACTCCTCATCTTCCTAATGACCATCTATATGCCTTATTTCTAACTTTATACTATTCATATTCCTACCAAATCAAGGTGACTAAATTTACACTATGTTTTTAAAGTCACTTTTAGGTGACTTAAAGACATATCAAAAAGTGCAAACCCCAACGAAGAATTAGAACATTTGGAAAGAGAGAAAGTTAGGGATATGTAAAAGAGAGAAGAGTAGAAGATGTTTCCCCTGATGAATTTCGATGATCCTCAAATGATGATGTAAATATCTGTTGTGATGAAAATCCCTTCAATGTCTCAATCAACCATCAAATAATATCAATACCAAGTGGTCAATGACCCACATAACATTGCGTGATGCGCCAAAATTAGCAGGAACTTGACAAGGTCATAACTTCAGCTCCAGGTGTCCATTTGAGTCGGTTTGTTTTTTTTTAAACCACGTGTTTAGATGAGAAAAACATGGCTTCAATCCGTACTATTAGTCAGGGAAAGGTTTCAGCATGTTTTTGGGCCCTAAATCTGCCATCTTAAGGCCAAAAATTAGAATTTAAGTTATAGTTTGATTTTTTCCTACTTTTGGGCATTAGTTAATTTTAGTCTATTAGTTACATTATGAGATAGAAATTTGGAAATTCCTCTAATTTAGGGATGTAGAAGATGCGTGGAAATTTCTATTCCCGTACGAATAAGCATGCAAACTTACTAAGAATAGTAGGTTCTAGTAAATTACTAAAAATAGTAATTTCTTCCACCTCGAGTAGATTTAGTCAGAGTTAGTTAGAGTTTACTATGCAACTCGAGTTGGGAGTTGTTTTCCTATTTAGGAAAAATTGAAATTCATTATTCAATAATGAAGAAGGAGATCTATTTTCTTTTGGAGTTCATATTATTTGTAGTAAATCAAGTTTGGTTCTTAATTTGGCTACATTATCTGGTATTAGAGCAAGGTTCGAAGTATTTTCTTATAAAAAAAATGACAGAAGGAGGAAGAGGAAGAGGAGGTGGTATTGCCCAGATGAATACAAATATGCAAGATCTGCAGAGACAAGTTGCTATGCGATTGTTGTAATGATAAACTTGAGAGGAAATCAAGGTGGAGATGACATAGATGAAGAAGAAGTTTGTGAAGAGGAGGAAACATAAGTGCCACCATTAGCTTTTAAAGAAAGGATGCTTCGTGAATTAGAAGGAAATAATGATGGGATAAGAGTTGATGTTTTAGAGTATGGTGGTAGTCTAAAACAAGAGGAGCTGATAGACTGGTTGACTAGCATGGGGAAATTTTTTTGAGTGGAAGGCTATGTCAAAAAAAAAGAAGGTAAAATTTGCATGCACGAAATTGAAAGGTCATGCTATGTTATGGTGGGATCAGCTATAGAAAGAGATGGTCAAGAAAGGGGAAAGAAAGAATTAGGACGTGGAGTAAGATGGAGAAGAAGCTAAAAGATAAGTTTCTCCCTGTGGATTATTCACAAACCCTTTACAGGAGGTTTTAGAATTTCAAACAGAACCTACAAATAGTGCAAGAATACATAGATGAGTTCTACAAGTTGTCCATTCATATAGCGCATGAAGAAACTGAGGAAAAAATGGCTACAAGGTATGTAAATGGGTTGAAATTTTCTACTCAAGATGAGATAAGTATGCATAGGATTAAGAGCATGGAGGATGCCTATCAATTAGGCTCAAATGACTGAGGAAAAATGAAATCATTCAAAGTTTTAGGAGATCACCTAGAATAAATAGGGGGGCCTCATCTTCCTTTCGGGGATGAGATGGTTTTAGCCAAGGTAGGGGAGAATCATCTCATGGATTGGAAAAGCAAGAAGATACGAGACAAGATTTCCATAATCAACAAAGAGCTAGAGGATTTTCTAGGGACAGAGGATACGTTGGTTATAGAGGATGGGAGGCTCCAAAAAGACCATTTATTTGTTACAGATGTGGTGAAGAGGGGCATTAGAGATTTTGAATGCCCACATTCTTATACACATGAAAAAAGGACAAGGAGATGCACCAAGAGTAAATCTTGTTGAAGCTAAGACAAGTAGCAGATGAACAAGACCTAGAAATTCCACCAGATGTTGGAGAAAATTTGATGATCAAGAGGATGATGATTGCTCCAAGAAAGGATATCAAGGGGGATGCATGACTGCATACAAATATTTTCAAAAAAAGATACACTTCTAGAGGAAAGGTATGTAATGTTATTATTGGTGGTGGTAGTTTTGAGAACATGGTTTCAAATGAGATGGTTGAGAAATTGGGTCTGCATTGTGAGAAGAATCCTAAACCTTACCGTATTGACATGGTTTAAGAAGGGTAATGAAGTTACTATTGATAAGAGATGTTTAATAAGCTTTTCTATTGGGAAAAGTTACAGGGATGAGATTTTGTTTGATGTTATTCCTATGGATGCATGTCATATGCTGCTAGGAAGACCATGGAAATTTGATAGGAAATTTATTCATGACGGGGTAAAGAATACTTATAATTTCTAGAAGGATGGCACAAAAATAGTTTTACTACCTCTTAAGGAAGAGGGGAAGGCTTAAAATATGCTTTCTGTAAAGGAATTTTTTAAGGAGGCTAAAGGCAACCAGTTTTTGTTATGTACTAGTCGCCAAGAAGGATGAACCTACAAGTGAAAAAATACTAGTAGAAACAACAGAATTAATAGAATAATTTTTTGATGTTATTCCTAATGAGCTACAAGATGGATTACCACCCAAAAGAGATATTGAACACTATATTGATTTGATTCTATGGTCTTCACTCCCAAATCAAGTGGCTTATAGGATGATCCTGACATTACATGTTGAGTTGAATAGGTATGTGGTAGAGCTCGTGAAAAAGGGGGTTGTAAGGGAGAGCATGAGTCCGTGTGCAACCCCAACTTTATTAACACCATAGAAGGATCGAACATGGAGAATGTGCATGGATAGCAGAGCAATCAATAAAATTACAATCAAGTATAAGCTCCCAATACCTCGCCTTTATGATATGATAAATGTGCTTGCTGGATCTAGGTATTTCACCAAGATTGATCTTCGAAGTGGTTACCATCAGATTCAGATCAGAGAAGGAGATGCGTGGAAAACAACATTCAAGATAGGAAATGGATTATATGAGTGGTTGGTGATGCCATTCGGGTTATCTAATGCACCTAGTACTTTTATGAGACTGATGAACACCGTGTTGTGGGAGTATAATGGTAAGTTTTTTGTGGTTTATTTTGATGATATCTTGATCTTTAGTAAAACTAAGGAATAACATTTAAGGCATCTAAGGGTGATATTTGAAGTGTTAAGGAAAGATAAACTATATACAAATATGTAGAAGTGCACATTTATGCAAGAGAGTTTGGTATTCTTGGGCTTTATTATTTCAGCAGATGGGGTACAGATGGACTTAGAAAAGATAAAGGAAATTATTGAATGGCATACTCCACGGAGTATAACGGAGGTAAGAAGCTTTCATGGTCTAGAAACATTTTATAGAAATTTTATTAAAAATGTAAGCAGTATTGTAGCACCTATAATAGATTGCACAAAAGGAAGGGATTTTTTGTAGACAAAGGAAGCTGAGGATAGTTTTCAGTTCTTGAAGAAGGTGACAAAGGCACCCATTTTGGCACTACCAGATTTTGATAAAGTGTTTGAGGTTGATTGTGACGCCTCACATGTGGGTATTGGGGCTGTTTTAAGTCAAGGAGGAAAGCCAATAGATTTTTTTAGTGAGAAACTGAATGAGGTAAGAAAGAACTACTCTACTTATGATGTGGAATTTTATGCAATTGTACAAGCATTAAGGCATTGGAGGCATTACTTAGTGCCTAAGGAGTTTGTGTTATTTACAGACCAAATAGCCCTGAAGTATGTGAATACCCAAAAGAAGTTGAATAGTAGGCATGCAAAGTGGGTATCATTTTTGCAGGGATATACTTTTTCTCTAAAACATAAATCTGGAAAACAAAATCAAGTTGCAGATGCATTGAGTAGGCGTGTGACTTTGTTTACCACTATGGAAAATGAGGTGGTGGGTTTTGAATCAATAAAGTGTTTGTATTCTTCTGATTCTGATTTCAAGGATATTATTGAAAGACTAATTAGTCCATTTTCAGACAATGCAGGAGATGTCCTGGATGAGTATATTTTACAGGATGGCTACCTATTCAAGGGACGCCAATTATGTATTCCAGTTGAGTCTATGAGAGAGAATATAGTGAACGAGTTGCATAGTGGAGGGTTGGCTGGGCATTTTGGTAAAGATAAGATGATAGCCTTGGTAGTATAAAAATACTATTGGCCAAAGTTGAAAAGAGATGTGGTAATATATGTGGAAAGATGTCAAATTTACCAAGTCTCAAAAGGCCATGCACATAATACAGGGTTGTACATGCCATTTCCTGTTCCTAAAGGGTCATGGATAGATCTGAGTATGGACTTTGTTTTGGGATTACCAAAAACTCAATGAGGTAATGACTCAAATTTTGTGGTTGTTGATAGGTTTTCTAAGATGGTTCATTTTATTTCCTACAAGAAAACAAGTGATGCAACAGGCGTAGCAATTTTTTTTTTCATAGAAGTTGTTCGTTTGCATGGTGTTCCAAAAACTATTACTTTAGATAAGGACACCAGGTTCTTAAGTCACTTCTGGCAGACGTTATGGAAGAAATTTGGAACTCAACTACAGTTTAGTAGTGCCTATAATCCACAGACTGATGGGAAAACAGAGGTGGTAAATAGGAGTTTGGGAAACCTGTTAAGGTGCTTTGTTGGGGAAAAGCCGAAACAATGGGACTTAGCATTCCACGAGCTGAGTTTGTATATAACAATTCCATAAATAGATCCACTAGAAAGTCTCCATTTTCAAATGTGTATGGGAGTAATCCAAATGGGGTGTTGATTTGGTGCAACTACCAGTTGATGGCAGAGTTAGTGATGATGCAGAAGCATTTGCCGAACATATACAACAATTGCAGGAAGAAGTGCGGAAGAAGCTGCAGAATAGTAATGATAAGTATAAAGAAATAGCAGATGTGCACAAGCGGAGAAAGGTATTTACAATTGGTGAGTTGGTTATGGTATATCTATGGAAGGAAAGGTTTCCAAGAGGAACCTATAACAAGCTGAAGTACAAGAAGATTGGTCCCTGTAAAATCATGAAAAAAATAAATGATAATGCTTATGAGGTAGAATTGCCAGGGAATTTTGATATTTCTCTAGTGTTTAATGTTTTAGATTTGTATTATTTTCATGGGGATGGTGCAGAAGGGGATTCTATTGATGAAGTAGTAGATTGGAGGCAACAGGTTCTGGTGAAGAAGAAAGAAGAAGTGGATCAGATTCTAGATAAGAAAACAATGGACACACAAAATGGGAAATACAACAAATATTTGGTACACTGGAAAGGACTGGAACAAGAGGAAAATACTTGGGTCACAGAGTGGGAGATTAAGAAGTTGGATGCATATAAATGGAAGCATTTTGAAGAAGACAACTTGCAGGAGTTGCGTTTTTTTCAAGCAGGGGAGAATGATGCGCCAGAATTAGTAGGAACTTGACAAGGTCATAACTTGAGTTTCGGGTGTCTGTTTGAGTCCATTATTTTTTTGAAACCATGTGTTTCAATGAGAAGAATGTAGTGGAAACCATCCCTACCAATTGGGGCAAGTTTTCGACACGTTTTCGGGCCCTAAATCCGCCATCTTGAGGCCGAAAATTAGTATTTAAGTTATAGTTTGGTTTTTTCCTATTTTTGAGCATTAGTTAACTTTAGTCTATTAATTGCATTATGAGTTAGAAAGTTGGAAATTCCTCTAATTTAGGGATGTAGAATATGCATTGCAATTTTTGTTCCCGTAGGAATAAGCATGCAAACTTACTAAGAATAGCAGGTTCTAGTAAACTGCTAAAAATAGTAATTTCCGCCACCTAGAGTAGATTTAGTCAGAGTTAGCTAGAGTTTACTTGGTAACTCGAGTTGGGAGTTGTTTTCCTATTTAGGAAACATTGTAATTAATTATTTGATAACAAAGAAGGAGATCTATTTTCATTTGGAGTTCATAATATTTGCAGCATATCCGGTTTGTTCTTAATTTGGCTACATTAACAACATGCTATTTTTAGTAAGTACGCCTCGGGTAACTTACTATTTTTAGTAAGTCTCATAGATATATTTTCCCAACCTATACCGGCTATGGTATCTTGAATTATTTCTTCTTACCATGTTCATCTCACCTTTCGGACTAACCAGCTATTTATAGCAGGGGCTTGCAGAACCACTTAATATTTTTTGTAAGTGTCAATTTCAATCCGAGATGATCTTTTCGATAACTTTTCCTGCAATAATCCCTCTGTGTTCACTTCCTTTTTTGCATCCTCTTAAAATGGTGTATTATGCAAGGTAACATACCCCTACGTGGGAAGGCATGCTATATTTAGTAAGTGTGTTGCGGATGTCAGGTTGCGACAAAACATGTCTTGAAACTTTTGGGTTTTATTCTGGGGTTCCACATTTCACTTTTGAGTAACTCCTTCATCTGAACAAGTGAGAAAATGATATTTTCATGGCGTGGGTAGACTAATGAAAAAAAACATAGATCTCCATATCCCTAAAAAATAGGAGCTTCATGGCGTAAAAATTATTTCATGTAAAACTAGATTTTTCTAACATCATTCCCTCTAACTTTTGCATGATTTCACCCATTGGATCCTTAGAAGTGAAGAGGTATCTCACTGCCTTTTTCATATATGTTATTCATGTGATAAGGAAGTGTAATAAAAAAAAACACAGCCCTTTATATCCCTAAAAATAGGAGTTTCATGGTGAAATAACTAGTTCACTAGAAACTAAAATTTTCCATGATTATTTCCTCCAATTTTCAAGTGATTTCGCCCACCGGAACCTTGAGAAGCGGAGAGGTAGCTCGCTGATTTTTTCCATTACTGTGTCATGGTGGTCATTAATGGAGCTTGAAAATTTTAGTTTTCCTTTCCTTCTCCATTATCAATAAAAATTATATTTTTTCTATGGGTTTTTGCTTCTTGTGCTTCCAGTGAAATTTCACTTCAATCTGGTTGTCGGTTTGACGGGAAATTGTGTTTTTTCCTTCATAGATCTGAAAGTGAAATTTCTTCATTGTGAATTTTTCTTTCTGCAAATAGGATTTTTGAAGGTGATTTTTTAGTGGCCTTTGATATTGAAGAACTCAGCAACATACAGTTCTTTATTTTGTGAACTGACTTCTAATATCTCTTCGATTTGTGGTTTCATGGCAATGAATATTTTCAAACTCCTTCCTCTTCGTTCTTCATTTTTCACTTATTCATTTGATCACTCTTTCTTCTAGGACCTATGTATTATCATTGAGTGAAGAAGTTTTTGGCCATGGTGGAGCTGGTTTAGAACAGCAATTGTGGACTGGGTGTTTGGACAAGTACGAGCAAAGCCATGGCATGGAGAGAAGCTATGAAGGAGAAATGAGGGGGAGAAAACGGCTAAGAGTCGGATTTAAATAATTAAAAAGTGCATGGTGTTGTCCAATCAAAATTCCCCGCTCTGTCAAAAGTAAAAATTTCAAAATTTTGAGTTTAAATGTCTTTTCTGTCGAGCTGGTGGTGTGGAAAAAGTCTTGAAGTCAAAAAAATCTAAGTTCTGGGTCATTCTGTAAGTATTTCGGGGCCTGTCGGACATTTTTGTCCCAACTGTCCCAAGTGCAAACGGGTCTTCTGTTCTCCGATCGGCCGAAACCCTCCGAATTTGTCCCATTTTCGGGCCCGTCGGAAGTTTTTTGTCCCAAGTGTCCCAAAACTTAAATTGCTCTCTGTCCCATTTTCGGCCGAAACCCCCGAGTCGCTTACTTCAGAGCTCTTTGTCCCATTTTTCAAAAGTGCGCCCTGTTTCAATTTCACCCGAACCGGCCAAACCGCGTACTCCGGAACTTTTTGTCCCAAATGTCCCAAGTCCAAACGGGCCTTTTGTTCCATTTTTGGCCAATTCACCCGAACCGCGCTTTCATGTCCCAAATGTCCCAAAGTTTAAAAAGTGCAAGTTGTCCCATTTTCGGCCGAAACTAATTGTCCCAAAATGCATTTGTGCGTCCTCTCCCTGTTTCGCCCGAATCGGCCAAGCCGTGTGTTTCGCGCATTCACGTCTCACTTGTCCCAAGCGAACCAACGGTCATCCATACTTAGTTTTTCCCGCTCTTCCCAAATATGCTGTTTTTCAAAATATGAATTCAAATGTGCATTAATTATCCTTCTCTCTCCTCAACGGCTATGTAACAGGCAAAACTTCCTTTGCAATCCTTACATTGTTTCGAACCCTTGCAATTTGAAAACCCGCGCATGTCCCCTCCCTCTGAAACTCCTTTCCGATCCTGGTTTGCAGCTCTGTTATTATCAATATGAAGATCAAGATCCTGGAGGAGGCTTGGGAGAACTAAAGAAGCAGTTACAAAGGATGAAACTTTCAAGACATTGGTTACATCAGTTTCCAAAGATATTCATTGTCATTCTCAAGATAAAAATTCTGGCATGTCCCTCGTGGCAAGGACATGGCCGAGACGTGGGAAGAAACTCAAGCAGCGGTTTCCAAAGACAGTGGGTCCCCTCTCAGAACTGGCCACCTGTCTCCTTCCCCCTTCCTTCTCTCTTCTCGCCATTCCTTTCGTAATCCATGCAATTAGTTAAGAAATTGCGTTTGGCATTCCTTAACTATTCTCTAGTTAAAAGAAACGATTACGAGGAGTAACCGAATTGTAAGCTATATAATGGCCTTCTTTGCACCATTTTGAAAAGGAGGAAGAACTTGGCATATTTTCTGAAAGTGTAAATAGATCAGAAAGAAATCAATACAAAAGGGCTTTCCGTTCATCGTCTATCTATCTCTGTTATCTCTATGTTTTCATTTAATATTGTGAAGATCATTTTGTCTCTAATTTATTAGTCTCTCTGGTTGCATACTGTTCGGTTTTGCAAATACAGCAATCTTGTATAACCAAGAAGGAACTTTGTGTCCTTGATTAATGAATTTGAAGAAGGTTATTTACAGAATTTTGTGTCTTTAAATTTAATCCTATTCAGCCAATGCAAGTGATCTTGTCTTAAATTCCTTGAAACTTCGCATACATAAAGAATTATTCTGCTATCTATAATTCTGAATGTTGGTATTCTGCTCATCCTCTTATTCCCTTTCCTCAGTCCTTTTGTAACTGATGATCCTTGTGGAAAACACTTTCCTAATATCCAAGTTCAACCATAAAATAATATTTTGTACATTTGTAAATACGTTCGTTTCTGAATAAGGGAACCTCTCCCATTAAAGAGGAGGGACATCTTGTCCCCTGACTGTTGCTCTTCTAAAAAAGTCCTATTTGAAAACCAACAATTGTTGGTGACTCCGCTGGGGAAAATCGCATTCCAGTTCTGCAATTTTTGATCATCCTTTGATCTGGCGACTCCACGTTTCACTCGAGGGAGAAAGACCCTTGGTATTGAAGACTCTCAGTTTCAACTTTTGGAGCAGCAGGGTTTTCCTTTCCCTTCAACAAGAAATAGAAGAACTCGTTCAACGAGCACCCCACCTGTTCAAGATAGAAGTCCTACGGGTAGTATTCCTTCAGAACCTGCTAGTCCCAATCTACGAGCTTTGATCCTCACTGGTGTTAAAGTTCCTCTCCAAGCCATTTTTCCAAGAATGGCGGCACAATTACCATGGGGTCATCGTGTCGGGCCCCTGGCCTTTACTCAGCCTTTGCATGAGTTACCTAGAGGTAACAGGAAGAACTTCCCCAAATTCAAAGGCGATGGCAAAGTGCACCCTGACGAACACATCGCGGCCTTCGTTGTTGCATGTGGAGTTCTGGGAGTCGAATATGAAGACATCTCCGTAAGGTTATTTGTTGAGACGTTACAAGATAATGCTGCTGACTGGTTCTATCACCTTCCGGACGGTTCTATAACCGACTGGGACATAATGAGAACTCAGTTAGAGAACCGTTTCAAGCCGGAAGAAGATGTGCATGCCTTGCTTGCCCAGGTCTCTCAGATAAAGAAAGATTCACAAGAGCCCATGAGGGAATTTGTGGCCTGGTTCAACAGGTTGGTAAATAAAATTCCAACGCCTACCCGACCTGTTGACCAAATTCAAAAGTGTTTCTTCCTAAATGCTCAATCACCCAAAGTTAGTTATGCACTAAGAAGGGCTAATCTCGGAACACTAGCTCTGGATAAAGAATTGGCTGTTAGTATCAAAGATGACTTGATCATGTCAGGGAAGTTGAGAAGAGACCCTCCCAAATCTAAGGCTACTACTTCTTCCTCTTCCACCCCTGGACCTAGTACTGATCCATTAGTCCAGAAACTCACAAATGATCTTGTCGCTATAAAGAAATAGTTGGCTCAGCATGCCCCATATGCAGATGTTCCAAGAAGAAATTTTCAGCCCAGAAATCATTTGGCTGCTCCTCACACAAGACTAGCACTTGAAGGACCTCTTGTTAAGGTTCCTGTGAACGCAACCTGTGAAGTTGAAGAGCCAGATGATGATGAAGCTTTCGAGGAGTTTGTGGAGGAATTTGATGATGAGGCAGAGGAACTTGAGGGATCTCGAGTGAATTTCTTTACCACTGAGGGCATTGATGATTATGATGAAGTGGTAGCAGACTTGAACAGCGAATCTTTTGCTGTCATGACTCGAGAATAGACAAAGCAGAGGGAGAAGGTGACCCAGCCACCTAAGAAATCCAAGGAGCAGTCGGCAACTATCCCTATAATTACAAGAAGAGGATCTCCTATCCCTACTTCGTCTACACAGAAGGTGAGTCCTATCAATCCAGTTACCAAAGTTGCTTCTTCTTTTTCTCCTAAAGTTGATAAGCCTAAAATTCCAAATGATGATGGCCCGTCCACTTCTGGATCCTTTGATATTGTTGATCACCTAAAAAAGACCAAGGTACAAATCTCAGAAGCTGAGTACTATCAAACCCATCCTAAAGCCTTTGCCAAAACGATCCACTTTGTTAATTACAACTCTACGACCACTTCTAAAGGCCTTTTACCTACTCCTCCTTCTGCACCACAACCAAGTCTGGTAGCTGCTGTCACCTCCCCTGGTGACAAAATTAAACCATTTTATGTAACACTTCTCATAGCTGGCCATAGGCTCAGTAATTGTGTCATAGATTCTAGAGCCTCAGATAATGTGATGCCAGCTAAAGTAGCTCATGCTTTAGGCTTGACCCTCACTCGTACTTATGGATCCTGCTACTCCATGGAGAGTAAGGAAGTGCCTTTGGTTGGGAGGATTAAAGATGCACAAGTGGCATTTGCTGCTTTGCCTGAAAAGAAAGTCTTGGCTACCATCCTAGTAGCAGACATTCCTCCTTCTTATGGAATGTTGCTAAGTAGAAACTTCTGTAAAGATGTGGGTGGGGAAATCCAAATGGACTGGTCACACGCAATCATACCTGTCAATGGAAAAATGAAGAAACTGTTGCCTAAGAAACAATCTAAGTATATTGTGCAGAAAACAGATGATCCTAGAGCACAAATACTCTATGAGGATATGGGTCATGGAAATTACATGATTATGTCCCCTGATGAAATCCAACTTCCCAGAATGTCACCTAAAGATCCTAATGGTATTTGGATTTTAGAATTTGATGGAAGTTGTTCCTCGGTTGGTTCTGGAGCTGGTGTCTTGCTAGTGTCACCTAAAGGATGCCTACATCCTTTTTCATTTAAGTTACAGTTTGAAAACACTAATAATACAACAGAGTATGAGGCTCTCATTCTTGGACTGCAAGTGGCCAAAGAATGAGGTGTGAAGAACCTTCTGGCTCGTGGTGATGTAGAGTTGATTGTGAAGCAGGTCAGAAACCTCTTTCAGGTAAAAAATGGGAGGCTGAAGCGTTACCGGAATCAGGTTTGGGATTCCATTGAATTCCTTGATGCTTTCTCTATTGAAGCAATACCTAGAGAAAAGAACAGCAGGGCTGATTCACTGGCTATCTCAGGGTCACTACTGATTCCCCATCCTGAATTCTCTCAGGATAAGTTCACTATTGAAATGGTCCACCGGCCTAGTGTACCTGACAATACCAATAACTGGCAAGTTTTCAACGATGACCAGCATTTTCTTTCCTTCCTGGAACTCAAGGGTAATTTCAAACAACTGTGTTTTGAGGGAAGTGACAACCTGCCTCGTGAGAGTGTGTCCTCTGACCAAGCTGTCACCCAAGGAGAAGAAACAGATCAGGAAGGGTGCATTAAACTGAAAGGGAACAAGATTCCTAAAGGTTTGGTGAGTCTAGAGGAATTGTTTGATAAACATGACAGATATGTGAAATCCAAAGCTTCTACTGGACCTCAACAATCAACTGAGTATGATAAGATTGATATTGGGAGTTCTGCTGACCCTAAGTTCGTGAACATTGGAAAATGTTGCTCAGCCGATGAGAGGAGAAAAGCAATTGATCTTCTAAAAAGGTATAAAGATGTTCTCGCTTACTCTTATGAAGATTTGAAAGCTTTCAAACCAAAAGATATGCAGCACTCTATTCCCCTCAAGCTTGGAATTAAGCCTTTCAAGCAGAAATAGAGACAATACAACCCCAAAGTAGCTGACACCATCTTTCAGGAGATACAGAAGTTGTTGAAAGCTAAAATTATATTTCCTATTCACCATTCAACATGGATTGCAAATATTGTGCCTGTCAGAAAAAAGAATGGTGAGATCCGCATCTGTGTTGATTTCAGAAACCTGAATCAGGCTTCTCTGAAAGATAATTATCCTTTACCCATGATGGATCAAATATTGCAAGCAGTAATAGGCTCTGAAATGTTATCTATGCTTGATGGATTTTCTAGATACAATCAAGTAGAGGTTGATGCTGTAGATCAACATAAAACAACTTTCACTACTCCTTGGGGCACCTTTGCTTACAAGAGAATGCCTTTTGGGCTTATTAATACTGGTGTCACTTTCCAGAGAGCTATGGATCTGGCTTTTGGAAGCTTAAAAGGGAAGTGTATTGTCATCTACCTTGATGACCTGACAGTGTTTTCCAAGACAAGAGCGGATCATTTTGATCACCTAGAGACAGTTCTGCTGAGATGCAGAGAGCATGGGATCTCTCTAAACCCTAAAAAAAATGTCTTTTGTGTCACTGAGGGAAGGTTATTAGGACACATTTTCTCTAAGGATGGTATTAAGATTGACCCTGAATGATTTCAAGCCATCCAGCAAATTCCTCTCCCAACCAGTAAAAAGGGCGTGCACTCCTTCTTCGGTAAGATCAATTTTTTAAGAAGATTCATCCCTGACTTTGCAGAGTTAACTTTGAACATTTCTCAGATGATGAAAGGGAAGAAAAAATTTGGTTGTTATTCTGAAGGAAAGGAATCCTTTGAGGGTATAAAGAAAGCTATCGCTAAAACTCCAGTTCTGGCCTGTCCCGATTTCAGCAAAGATTTCATCATCTATTGCTATGCTACAGATAATACCCTGGCTGCTGTCTTAACCCAAGAAGACTCTGATAAACATGAGCTACCAATTGCGTTCATGAGCTATATTCTGAAAGACCATGAGTTGAAATACGCCATGATGGAGAAGCATGCTTTTGCAGTGGTCAAAGCTGTTAAACAATTTCGTTTCTATATCCTCAACTCTCACTCCATGGTGCTGGTTCCAGATACAACTGTTAAGTTTATTCTTACACAGAAAGAATTCGGATCCAAGAGAGGGAACTGGGTGGCTAAGGTCCAAGAGTATGAAATTGATATCAAACCAACCAAGCTGGTTCGTGGAAAAGGTCTTTGTGAGCTCATTGCTGAGGGGGCCAAACATGAGTTGCTGGAGGAGAAAGCTGACCTTCCTACTGTTCTGTTCCTGAGTTCAGTTGATGAATGGTATGCTGACATCGCCCATTTTCTCACCTATGGGGAATGCCCCTCTCATTTAACTGCCAAATAAAAGAGGACTGTTAAATTGAGGTCAGCACAATGTGTATTATGGGAAAATGCCTTGTTCAAGCGTGGTTTAGATGGGAGATTTTTGAAGTGTGTGGACAAGGAACAACAGAGAAAATTACTCTCAGCTTTTCATGATCAGGCATGTGGAGGGCACTATTCATCAATGGTCACTGCTCACAAGATACTTCGTGGAGGTTACTACTAGCCTTCCTTGTTCAGAGATGCATCCAAGTGGGTGGATAAATGCGAGGCTTGTCAAACTTTTGTGGGAAGACCTAAACTAGCGTCGTTGCCTCTCAAGCCAGTTGTGATTGAGGAACCATTTCAACAGTGGGGTCTAGACTTCATTGGTGCACTCAATCCTGCTTCTAGTGCTGGTCACACTCATGTGCTAACTGCCACTGACTACTTCACCAAATGGGTGGAAGCTATTCCAGTCAAGAGCACTACTTCTGAAGTGGTATGCAATTTCATCAAAGAGAACATCCTGGTGAGGTATGGTGTACCTAATAAGATCATAACTAATAATGCCTCGAATTTCTCTTCAGCTGAGATAATGGACTTCTGCTATGGGTATGGCATTTCTTTGGATCATTCTTCAGATTACTACCCCCAGGGAAATGGTCAAGCAGAATCCACAAACAAAAACCTGGTGACTATCATAAGAAAGTTGGTCAATGAGTCTCAACGAAACTGGCACAAAAAGCTCTATGATGCTCTTTGGGCAGACAGGATTACACCAAAGAGAGCTATTGGAATTTCTCCTTTTCAGGTGGTATATGGAGTAGAAGCTCAATTGCCAGTGACAGTGGAACTACCAGCCTTACACCTAATGAAGGCCATTGAGGATACTAGTTTCAGTGATGCTCTGGATAAGAGGATTATGTACCTGCATAAACTGAATGAGGACAGATTGGAGGTTACTGATTGGATATTTGTTCACCAGCAAAAGATAAAGGTCCTGTTTGATAAGAAAGCTAGGTTCAGAGATTTCCAAGTTGGAGACACTGTGCTGTTATGGGATAAAAGACATGAACCTCGTGGCAGCCATGGAAAGTTTGATTCCCTGTGGCTCGGACCCTTCAAGATCAGACATTTTACTGGTGAGAATTCTTTCTATCTTGATTACATGGATGGTTCTCCTCTCCCACTTCCCTATAGTGGGCAGTATCTCAAGTTGTTCAAATCCTAGGTGACTAGGGAGTCCCTTTGTACATTCTGTACAGTGTTGTTTTGCTTCTCTGCTTTTTATGTGTTTCCCTTCTGTTGCTTTTGTGTGTTGCCCTCTGTGTTGGTCTGTTTTTGACTCCGTTGCCCAAGGGATAAGGCACTGGTCTGCTTCACCAAGTTTGTCTAAGTTCTTGCCTTGTCTCATTCCTTGAATTTATGCCAAGTCATCCCCAGAAGGAGCCAGCTGTTGTCCACTCAAAATTCCCCGCTCTGTCAAAAGTAAAAATTTCAAAATTTTGATTTTAAATGTCTTTTCTGTCGAGCTGGTGGTGTGGAAAAAGTCTTGAAGTCAAAAAAATCTAAGTTCTGGGTCATTCTGTAAGTATTTCGGGCCTGTCGGACATTTTTGTCCCAACTATCCCAAGTGCAAACGGGTCTTCTGTTCTCCGATCGGCCGAAACCTCCGAATTTGTCCCATTTTCTAGCCCGTCGGAAGTTTTTGTCCCAAGTGTCCCAAAACTTAAATTGCTCTCTGTCCCATTTTCGGCCGAAACCCCCGAGTCACGTACTTCAGAGCTCTTTGTCCCATTTTCAAAAGTGCGCCCTGTTTCAATTTCACCCGAACTAGCCAAACCGCGTACTCCAGAACTTTTTGTCCCGAATGTCCCAAGTCCAAACGGGCCTTTTGTTCCATTTTCGGCCGATTCGCCCGAACCGCGCTTTCATGTCCCAAATGTCCCAAAGTTAAAAAAGTGCAAGTTGTCCCATTTTCGGCCGAAACTCCCGAGTCGCGCACTTCGCTCTTTTCCGTCCCAATTTTCCCAAAATGCATTTGTGCGTCCTCTCCCTATGTCACTCGAATCGGACGAGCCGCGTGTTTGACGCATTTGCGTCTCACTTGTCCCAAGCGAACCAACGGTCATCCATACTTAGTTTTTTCCGCTCTTCCCGAATATGCTGTTTTTCAAAATATGAATTCAAATGCGCATTAATTATCCTTCTCTCTCCTCAACGGCTATGTAATGGGCAAAAATTCCTTTGCAATTCTTACATTGTTTCGAACCCTTGCAATTTGAAAACCCGCGCATGTCCCCTCCCTCTGAAACTCCTTTCCGAGCCTAGTTTACAGCTCTGTTATTATCAATATGAAGATCAAGATCCTGGAGGAGGCTTGGGAGAACTAAAGAAGCAGTTACGAAGGACAAAACTTTCAAGACGTCGGTTACATCAGTTTCCAAAGATATTCATTGTCATTCTCAAGATAAAAATTCTGGCGTGTCCCTCGTGGCAAGGACATGGCCGAGACCTGGAAGAAACTCAAGCAGCGGTTTCCAAAGACAGTGGGTCCCTCTCAGAACTGGCCGCCTGTCTCCTTCCCCTTCCTTCTCTCTTCTCGCCATTCCTTTCATATTCCATGCAATTAGTTAAGAAATTGCGTTTGGCATTCCTTAACTATTCTCTAGTTAAAAGAAACGGTTACGAGGAGTAACCGAATTGTAAGCTATATAATGGCCTTCTTTGCGCCATTTTGAAAAGGAGGAAGAACTTGGCATATTTTCTGAAAGTGTACATAGATCAGAAAGAAATCAATAAAAAAGGGCTTTCCGTTCATCGTCTATCTATCTTTGTTATCTCTGTGTTTTCATTTAATATTGTGAAGATCATTTTGTCTCTAATTTATTAGTCTCTCTGGTTGCATACTATCCGGTTTTGCAAATAAAGCGATCTTGTATAACCAAGAAGGAACTTTGTGTCCTTGATTAATGAATTTGAAGAAGGTTATTTACAGAACTTTATGTCTTTAAATTTAATCCTATTCAGCCAATGCAAGTGATCTTGTCTTAAATTCCTTGAAACTTCGCATACATAAAGAATTATTGTGCTATCTATAATTCTGAATGTTGGTATTCTGCTCATCCTCTTATTCCCTTTCCTCAGTCCTTTTGTAACTGATGATCCTTGTGGAAAACACTTTCGTAATATCCAAGTTCAACCATAAAATAATATTTTGTACATTTGTAAATACGTTCGTTTCTGAATAAGGGAACCTCTCCCATTAAAGAGGAGGGACTTCTTGTCCCCTGACTGTTGCTCTTCTAAAAAAGTCCTATTTGAAAACCAACACATGGTAAGGGGATGGGCACATTTTTGTGTCCTTCACGTCCCTTAACTCAAATGGATGTGAGGGACATCAATTTCCACGATGGTCAAGGTGATGCCACATGGTGTAGATCTGACGGCAGGGAATGAAGTCTTGGAAAATACCTGGGGGCTGGAAATTAACTCTTAAAGAGCTCACATGAGTTACTAGGAGTATCTTTAGGGTATGGGAAATTTTTTCCATATTTTATTTCCCTCACCTCAAAGGGATGTGAGGGACATCAATTTTCATGGTGTTCAAGGCGATGACATGTGGCAACGATTAATGGTGAAGGTTGTGAGCTCCTACAAGCACCTGCGGGCTGAACTGGAAATCCTGCAAGTCATATGTGGGTTTAGAGGGATTCAAGGGGTTTGGCTGCATTTTTACAATGTTGATGTCCCTGACGTTGAGGGACGTCAGGAATAAAAAATCTTGTCATGCCCCTGGAGCTGAAAATTTGACTAACTCCCGAACCTTGAGGACAACTTGCGATGGCAATATCTTGAGATCCAGATGGTCATTTTTGATGAAATTGTATATGATTCGAGTTAGAAAAGGAATTTTAAATCATATGGTTGGGGTTTTATATCTTTATTCATCCATTGCATCCCTGAAAAATAGGAATTGTTGTTTGGTACTCCACATGTGCCTGAGAAAATCATCCCGCACCACTAATGTACCAAAGTACTGTGAAAAATATGATTTCAAAATCTTGTGGGTATTGGAATTATATTTCTTGAGATGTTTATTTTTTCTCCTAACTCCATCTAGATCTCCCAAAATAATCTTCCAAAGTGCAACGACTATTTCGGCATGTGCACTGACTAGGACTGTGAACCCTACTTCTGGCGAAACTGCCCCAACTGCTCCAAATCTTCCCTGAACCTTCCAAAATCACCTTCATGATGTTATTATGCCTTTTAATTACTTCCAATTCCATTTTTTGTTTTTTTATCCACTCCATGGAGTTTCTCTAGTCTTAGGAAGGCTAGTGATAACACTTCCTATGACTACCCAAAATTTGCATTTTCAATGAATTCCTAATAAAACCTAGGGAGTAGATTTGACTTTCCTAAAACACCTAGGTGGATGAGATAATGTTGGTGGAGGGGTCACTAGACTTACTAGGTGGCCTTGGTATGCCTGGGAATGACAAAACCTGAAAATATTGGCACAAGGGTATAGTTTTATTGCTTGGAAATTTTCAATTTCCGTGTTGCACATTTGTACGACAACATATCCCATGACCAGATCTGTAACAAAATTATTGGACCCGTGGTATGTAATCAGATGTAGGTCCCAATATAGGTGCATGAACATACACCATCTCCAAAAATATCTTTTACCTTGTAGTATACCTATTATCTCTCCAATGAGGCCAAGCAGAAAGGTAACACCTGTCTTTTCAGGGGAAAAAATGCCACTGGAAAGTGCCATCAGGTATATAGTAATGCGATTAGAATGTTGATATGTGATGAAAGGATTTAAATGAACCATCATCCCTCAGCATGGAGTTCCCAATCAGCTGAACAGCTCAATAAGATACCCTATAATATCCTCATCATCAATGGTATACTCATTTAACTAGCGAATTATGAGAACACAGATTATACGCCAGACATCCTTGAGTGCAACAGTCATCTCCCCTATTGGGATTAAGAAGCACTGAATCTTTGAGTCTAATCTCTTGGCTAAATATTTAAGGAGACTATGGTCTAAAGTGATCATAGGAATTTCTTCCGCATAAGACAATCTAGGCACATCGAACAAGATCTCCAATATCTTTCAATCACATGAATGGAAGCTTGCATCTATGGTAGCTAGTCACTTGTGTCATTCCCTCGTCTAAAGTGATGGTAAACAGAACTGCAAAATGCAATCCACATGTTATAAATTTCTTCTACCTTATTCTTTTTATTTTCTTTTAACTAATTTTTCATCTAACATTTCCTTCTTTTCAGTCACTAATTACTCTTCTGAAAGTCAGTCAGCTTGGGTTTTTCCCATCTTGTCAGTCAGTCACTAATTATTCTTCTGAAATTCAGTCAGTCAGCTTGGGTTTTGTACATGCCATGTGCATTGCATATGTGTGTCTATGCTTGTGTTCATGCGTACCATCCGATACCCATCTACCCTAATGCATATGTTGTTCTTTAATTGTATGCACGCCCTTTGTCACATGTATGCCTAGGCATACACATCTTCCACCCAACCTTGGTTATGCCAAAATTTGGATGCATATGCACATGAATACATGCCACTGACATGTAAGCCTACGTGTATATGTTTCATACACATGTACGACCCCCTTTGGCCACATCCGTGCCCTAGGGCATATGTAGACATCCTAAAATAATTAGTAACAACAAATAAATTCAGAAGTAAATGCTAAAAATCACAAAGCAGGATTAGCGCACTCATGGATGGTCTGCCATCGTCATATTAGGCATACTCCTAGATGGTGTTATATCATTTTTGGAGGCTCTAAACTTTCTCCATCTCACTAATTACTCAATGTATCTAACGGTAAAAATTTGGCAATGGCATGTAACGAATAAAACTAATCACGATGATTTATCCCCCTTAGGAGAGGGATATATCTCTCCCTTTAACACTATCACGATGCCCTAGGGGCATGTTTTGACCATTGTAATTCTGTTAACACTTTTTCTATCCACCGTGATGATTATTTTTATTAAATAATCATTTAAAGCTAATTTTCACTAGGTTGGGGCATATTTTTATTGCCTAGCGTTTATTTCTTATCCTTGGGGAAATTTTATTTCTTCCCATCAATCTGCTACCCTCTAATTTCTTCCACTAAAAATAAAAAGTTTTCCAAAACAAAAAAAATCAAGAAAATAGAAAAAATCCTAAAAATTTAAACATTTTTTTCAAAAATCCTACAAAATCACAAAATTGGCAAAAATTGGTGATAATCCCATTGCTTTTGAAAATCGTATCTTGCGCATGGTATTCATCCCATATATTTTCATTATTTTTATGTGTTCACAAATTTAATGACTCACATACCATCATATCTACAATCATCTACAAAGGTAGCATGTTTTCTTCGTTAATATTCTAGGACACATATTGTTGCCTAATTTTGTTTCGTTGCACACAATGCTTTATCATTGTACCCTACATCCTTCATCATTTCCCCTCGCATGTATCCTTTCTTGGGGCATCATCTTTAACCCTTTTTTTCAATCATAAACATTTGGAAGATTTGGCTTGATACCTAAACATTTGTGAATTTTCCTTGATATGTTGTTTGACTATTTGCATTGTAACTCATTATTTTCCTATTCAATGAGCTTGTTTCCTTCTAAGAACTACATTATTTCTCTATGTTTCCAGATTTAGTGTTTTTTAGAAATGGAAATTTTTTATTATGGCTTTACATTCATTCTACTTTTTACTTTTTTCGTAGGCTTTGATATTTTTTTAATAGGACCGATGATGTAATCCTTACAAAATGATGTAAGAAAGGTTTTTCTAAAATCACTGGACACAAGACTAGTTCTTGC
The DNA here is from genome assembly GCA_019776745.2 of Taxus chinensis. NCBI lineage: Eukaryota > Viridiplantae > Streptophyta > Pinopsida > Cupressales > Taxaceae > Taxus > Taxus chinensis. Next base: position 35,655,346 of record CM034151.1, read on the forward strand.
TGAACTCTTCCTCTTTTCTTCTCGCTCATTCTACTATCAAAAATTATTCTTCTAACTCAGTTGGGGTATCCGTCCTACCCCATTCTTCTATCAATTTCTCTTATATTTTTTATCCTCGATCACATTTTTCATCATGCCATTGACATTTGAGGGGGCATTCTCACTTCTACTAATTTTTCTTCTACCTCATCAACATTTACCTATCTACTATATTTCAAGTGGCATCACTTATGACACCCCAAAGAGGGGAAAATATAGACACCTATAATTTAGCTCCAAAAATTTAAATTACTTAACTTGAGCTTATTATACATTACCTCAAATTGATGACATATGTCCAATATAACATACTTTCTCTTCTATCCTTCTTAACTAATTACATTATGCTAATTATGACCCTTCTATCCAGCAAATGCAATGGAAACAATGGGTTCTATGCCTCGGATTCTACTAGAAACCATGATAGGACATTTTTGTTGAAAATCTACGTCGGCCTACATATGACATGCCAGATCATTTCCTGGCAAATGTAAAATGTTGATGGCTCCACGCTCCACTCCTCATGTTGTGGCCCATATTTTTACTTACCTCAATAATTAGTACTTTTTCCTCACAAACTTACTTTTCTGAAAAACAAATCCTTCTCCACCAAATAGCCTATTACACCCTCCAGGATGATGTTGTATCATCTCGTTGCTACGATGGGAATCTGTTGCCTTGTCTAGATGTAAGCACAATCAGACAAGCAGTTAAAAAGTACATGAAGGAGGTATGTGAACTCATACAAATAGAATGGTATATAAACTTTTTGTTAATGTGTAGGCTATTAACTTTCCTACCAAATGATACAAATTTACGTAACCATGTAAGAAAATTGTGTTCTATTCACAAGTAATGTCCATTTTTTTCATGCATAGTCACCACCTTTTACATCCAGTAACCAAACCATGGACAGTTTTCTAATAGGAGTACCTTAAATATGAAGCTCACCCCTACCTCATCTCATGTCATACCCACATCATCACGCCACATAATACTATCATAAGTTGGTAGAGGTTTTCCCGTTGACATATTTTATAGTTTCTCAGATATCATAAGTTATCATGAATTACCTTATTTTTCGATATGGAACTCCCAACCATTATGCCTATAAAACAGAAAGTCATTCAAGAATAATACGGTTAAGGATTATTTCATCACTCACTTTCGATATATTAAATTCCGTCCATGCCAATATTACCATAAGGGTAATGGGAATTAGCAGCCCACTAAATACATGCCTGGTTTGAATCTGGAGACGATGTAGTAGATAGGTCGCACTGGCATTTACAAATCCACCCATCTCCCTAGGATTTAAGAAATCATTCTCACTCCTATGGATTGTACAACCTCCAACCCATCTATTTCAGAACTAATCTATCATCTCCACTAGAGATTGAGCTCCCTGTTTATAATATGTTGTTACATATTACCTTAGATCAGATGAGATTACTGATCACCAACTCCAAAGAATTAGGCTCCTAGTGAAGACGCATCCGCGCCCTCAACCATCTCAAGTGTATCAAAACACAGTCTCACAGAATACAAAAAAGTATTTTCACCTCATAAGTTTTGAGGTTGGGATTTAAGTGATGAAATAAGAACCATTCAACACAAGGGAAGAACCAAGAATAAGAAGAAAGGAAAGTTTGACCCCATTGGTTAGGACCTTATTCATTGGTGAAAAAATGGGTAAGGAGCATGTAATCTTTCTCATCTGATTGAGTTTTTGACTCCATGAACTCATAAATCCATGAACCTAAGCGGTTCTATGCTTGAGCATGTGTAGAAATCATGAAACCAACATAAAGAAGAAATATTAAAGTACAAAAATCACAAAAAAGGAGAAAGACAAATCATCGAAGGTGAAAACCACACATTTTTGTCCTTTGGATAGTTCCCTTGGGGAAATAGGTTTCGAAGCGCCTATGAGTATTCGTGTTCACAGCATCCTGCATCTGGGGGGTAATTTTAACTTAGGCCTAGTGCTAATTCAACCCTATAGCCAGATTTCGCTTTGAACCTATCGTGTCATGAGGCCTTGATCTGGTTATCTCCTCTTTAGTTGTCTGTGAAGGATTTGCCTTTTTATATTTCTCTTCTAATGTAGGGAACCCTCAATTCACTTCCTATCTATATCACTGGTAGTTATCCTTGTATAGTCACTCGACGCTGAGGGCAATACACGTGTCTCGGTTTCCTATATATATCTTTTGAAAAACCTTAGAAAATCCAAATACATTACCAAAAATTGAAAACACAACATTTAAAACATTTAGAATCTCCCAAAACAATCAACATAACACTTGAAAATCCAAACCTAAAATCAGAAATATAAAAATAATAGAAAATGTTTTTGACAAATTCCGCAAACAACACCAAACGCTTGAAAATAGTACCACAAAAACAGATTTTAGTTTATCTTGCTGTGTTCTCTTTGTTTTCTACTTGTTTGTTCGATTTGCATGTACGTTGTTGATATAGGGTTTACTTTCTTGTAATTCATAGTGTTCTTTCTAAAACATAATACTTACCACTTGAAATTAATATTTTCTTTCTTGAATATATTATGTGTTATGTGTGCCTATGGAGTGTGTTTTGTTTTGCATAGTGTACATATTGTTAAGTTATTTTACTGTGTATATCTGGTAGTTTGTTACATTTGTTTTGTGGTTCTTTCCTTTCTAAACATTTTTTTTAACACATCATCAAGTCTCCCTTTATAATCGTCACATCTAACTCATCTATCATCATCTATGAAAATGCTAAGTTTACACATCATACATAAGCTAATCATCACAACATATGTTATCATCAATGGGGGAGGGACACAAATATCAAAATCTATACTACCCCCCCCCCCCCCCCCCCGCACTACTAAAATTATCTGTTAAATAAATCAAAATAAAATCAATGCAATAATAAATGATATAACTATAATCTATCATGAAATCTAAACCTGTGATTACATCCATCAAACAAAACAGGTACAGAATCATCCATCATCCTCATCACCATCACATAAATATCAATGACAAAATCAAATATACATTAATGTCTCAAAATGTACCATTACTAGATACAAAAATGGCCTTCATCCGACATGACAAATAATACATGTACATTGGAGAAAAAAAAAGCCTTCATAAGAGTCGTAACATCAGATACATCACATATAATACGATCAATGAGGAGAGACATCCATGAATCTCTCTTCACCGGGAATCTTGATCGTGGAGTTGGAGGTGTCATCTACTATTGGTGATAAGACCACTCCACTTACTCTGGTACATAACACCTACTATATGTCGTGAACCTATCTAGAAGAATTGGCAAGATTCTCCAATGTCGGATCATCTGACCATCTAGAAATGCCTTGTGTAGTTACCTTCTATAGGTAAAGCTTCCCCACTATCTCTCTTAAATACTAGATTTCATATCTATTGTCCAAGTCCATGTGGCGCCTCTATATACATCATCTCTCCTGTAACCTGCATGTATCCTTTCTTGGGGCATCATCTTTAACCCTTTTTTTCAATCATAAACATTTGGGAATATTTGGCTTGATAATAAAACATTTGTGAATTTGTCTTGATTATTGTTGGTTTGACTATTTGCATTTGTACTCATTTCCCTATTAAATGAGCTTGTTTCCTTCTCATACTACATTATTGTCTATATGTTCCAATGATTTAGTGTTTTTAGAAATGGAAATTTTTTTATATTATGGCTTTACATGTCATTCTACTTTTTTCGTATGCTTATATTTTTTAATAAGGACCGATGATGTAGATCCTTAACAAAATGATGATAAGAAAGTTGTTCTACACTGGACACAAGACTAGTTCTTGCATGAACTTCTTCCTCTCTTTCTTCTCGCTCATTCTACTATCAAAATTATTCTTCTAACTCAGTTGGGGTATCACGTCCCTACCCATTCTTCTATCAATTTCTCTTATCTTTTTGATCCTCGATCACATTTTTCATCATGCCATTGACATTTGAGGGGGCATTTCTCACTTCTACTAATTTTTCTTCTACCTCATCAAACATTTACCTATCTACTATATTTCAAGTGGCATCACTTATGACACCCCAAAGAGGGGAAAATATAGACACCTATAATTTAGCTCCAAAAATTTAAATACTTAACTTGAGCTTATTATACAATTACCTCAAATTGATGACATATTGTCAATATAACATACTTTCTCTTCTATCCTTCTTAACTAATTACATTATGCTAATTAATTAACCCTTCTATCCAGCAAATGCAATGGAAACAATGGGTTCTATGCCTCGGATTCTACTAGAAACCAATGATAGGACATTTTTGTTGAAAATCTACGTCGGCCTACATATGACATGCCAGATCATTTCCTGGCATGTAAAATTGTTGATCTCCACTCCTCATGGTGTGCCCATATTTTTAATTACCTCAAAATTAGTACTTTTCCTCACAACATTACATGTTCTGAAAAACAAATCCTTATCCACCAAATAGCCTATTACACCCTCCTAGGAGGGATGTTTTATCATCATTGCTACGATGGGAATCTGTTGCATTGTCTAGATGTAGCACAATCAATACAAGCAGTTAAGAAAGTACATGAAGGAGTATGTGACACTCATACAAATAGAATGGTATTAGAAACGTTTTTGTTAAAGGTAGGCTATTACTGGCCTACAAAGGATACAAATTTACGTAACCATGTAAGAAATTGTGTTCTATGTCAAAAGTATGTCAATTTTATTCATGCATAGTCACAACCTTTACAGCCAGTAACAATACCATGGACATTTTCTAAATGAGGATTAGACTTAATAGGGAAGCTCACCCCTACCTCATCTCATGGTCATACCCACATCATCACGACCACATAATACTTCACTAAGTTGGTAGAGGTTTTCCCGTTGACATATTTTATAAGTTCTCAGATATCAAAGTTATCATGAATTACCTTATTTTCTGATATGGAATCTCAGCCACCATTATTACTAATAACAGAAAGTCATTCAAGAATAATACGGTTAAGGATATCTTTCATCACTTTCAGATAATATTAAATTCGTCCATGCCATATTACCCATAGGGTAATGGGAAAGTAGAAGCCACTAAATAAATGCTGGTTTGAATCATGGAGAAGATGGTGAGTAAGATAGGTCGCATCTGGCATTTACAAATCCACCCATCTCCCTAGGATTATAAGAAATGCATTCTCACTCCTATGGATGTGACACCTTACACCATACTATTCAGAACTAAATCTATCATCCCACTAGAGATTGAGCTCCCTGCTTTAATAATATGTGTTACATATTACCTAGATAAGGATGAGGATTACTGAGTCACCAGACTCAAAGAATTAGAGCTCCTAGATGAAAGACGCATCCGCGCCCTCAACCATCTCAAAGTGTATCAAAACACAGTCTCACAGAATTACAAGAAAAGTATTGCACCTCATAAGTTTGAGGTTGGGGATTTAGTGATGAAATAGAACCAGTTCAACACAAGGGAAGAAACAGAGAAGAAAGGAAAGTTTGAACCCCATTGGTTAGGACCTTATGTCATTGTTGAAAAATATGGGTAAGGAGCATGTAATCTTTCTCATCCTGATGGAGTTGAGCTCCATGAACTCATAAATGCCATGAACCTGAAGCGGTTCTATGCTTGAGCATGGTGTAGAAATCATGAAACCAACATAAAAAGAAGAAAATATTAAAAAGTACAAAAAATCAATCAAAAAAGGAGAAAACAAATCATCTGAATGTGAAAACCACACAATTTTTGTCCTTTGGATAGGTCCCTTGGTGAAAATAGGTTTCTAGCGCCCTATGAGGATTCGTTGTTCACAAGCATCCTGCATCTAGGGGGTAATTTTACTTAGCCTAGTGCTAATTCAACACCTATATCCAAGATTCTCTTTGAACCTATCTTGTCAGGCCTTGATCTGGTTGATTCTCCTCTTAGTTGTCTGTGAAAGGATTGCCTTTTTATATTTCTCTTCTAATGTTAGGGGAACCTCACATTTTCACTTTCCTATATATATCACATGGTAGTTATCCTTGTATATTCACATCTAACGCTGAGGGCATACACGTTTCTCGGTTTCCTATATATATCTTTGAAAAACCTTAGAAAATCCAAAAACATTAAAAAAAATTGAAAACACAAACATTTAAAAAAATTTAGAATCTCCGAAAACATTCACATAACACTTGAAAAATCCAAAACAATAGAAAATCAGAAAATATAAAAATAATAGAAAATGTTTTGACAAAATTCCCAAAGCAACACAAAACGCATTGAAAAATAGTACCACAAAAACAATAGTTTTAGTTTACTTGCTTTGTTTCTTTGTTTTCTTACTTTTTTTGTTCGATTGCATGTACGTTGTTTATATAGTGTTTACTTTCTTGTAAATTCATAGTGTCTTTCTTAAAACATACTTACCACTTGAAATTAATATTTTCTTTCTTAGAATATAATTATTTGTATGTGTGCCTATGGAGTGTGTTTTTGTTTGCATGGTTGTACATATTTGCTTTAAGTTTATTTAATGTGTATATCTGGTAGATTTGTTAACATTTGTTTGTGTTTCTTTCTTTCTTAAACATATTTTTTTTACACATCATCAAGTCTCCATGTATATCGTCACATCTAACATCATCTATACATCATATATAAATAAAATGCTAAGTTTACATCATACATGTACACTAAGCTAATCATCACATATGGTATCATCAAATGGGGGAAAGAGGGATCACAAATATCAAAATCTATACCCCCCCCCCGCACTAATATTATCATGTTTAAATAAATCAAAATAAAATCATATGCAATAATAAATGATATAATCTATAAATATATCATGAAATCAATAAACCTGTGATACATCATCAACAAAACAAGGTACATAATCATCATCATCCTCATCAACATCATCATAAATATCAATGACAAAAGTCAAAATATACATGTATGTCTCAAAATGTACATTATCTAGATACAAAAATGGCCTTCATCACGAGGCATGACAAAAATAATACATGTACATTGATAAAAAAAAAGCCTTCATAAGAGGCGTACATCAGATACATCATATAAAATACATGATCAATGAGGAAGAGACATCCATGAATCTCTTCTTCACCTGGGATGCTTGATCTGGGGAGTGGAGGTGTCATCTACTATTGGTGAGAAGACCATGCCACTGTACTCTGGTACATAACTACCTACTATATGTAGTGAACATATCTAGAATTGCAAGATTCTCCAATGGCGTGATCATCTGACCATCTAGAAATGCCTTGAGGTAAGTTACCTTCTAATAGGTAGCTTCCCCACTAGCTCTCATGATACTAGATATCATATCTATCTGTCCAACCATTGTGGCTGCCTCTATATCACCATCCATCTCTCCTGTAACCCTGCCTACATCATCATGTCCTTGTGTCAATAAGGTAACCTATCTATCCATGTCTACTATAATAGTGAGGACCTGACCCTGCACCTGTTATAGGGTGCTTGTAATCTGCGACATCTTGGTTGCCATCTATTGTATTGGTGAAACAATGTCACACCATCACCTCCCTGTCCTACCTAGGAAATTGCCTCATCTAGCTCAGTTGCCAATGTCTGAGTCTATTCCATGGCCTGATCCCGCTTAGTCGTGAATCTATTTGAATGAATCTAGGGTGCCATGTCAAATCTCTCGGTAGCCCTGCAGGCATACCACATGCCTATGCCAAGAACATCCTAAACACCCCTGAACTAGTTGGAACATTGGTCCATGTGATAGTAATCCATAATGTATCCCTTGTTTCTTATAAAAAAGTTCTCTACCATCACTATACTGAACTCATAATCATCATCAGCCGACCGAGAATAGCGGTAGGACCTCCACACTATAATCTATTGTGTAAGCTCATTGAATTACCACCTATAATAGTAGTTGCTACTTGTATGTCCTCGAATTTCATCACATGTCAAGACCCATCCCATAATAGATGGCTCCTCTAGATCTCGAGCATGTAACTCACCTACAGGGTGAGCAATAGCTATATGGTCCTATTGGTGAGAAAATTTGTCAGGTGAAAAAACTTATGGATTTTTTGGTAATGCTCTGGGGATCTAAGTCCATCTATTTAACTGGTGTATCTATCGTATATTCATGTGCATGAAAAGGTGTATTTCTATGGTGGTATTTAGACCGGGGATCCAATAGGGACACTCCACTGACCCCATAGAAAATCTTGTAGATAGCTACAAGAGGGGACTTTGTCTGTAGAGAGGGAAAGGAGATTGAGAAATTAGATAGAACTAATTTTATAGGTAAAAAATAAGATTCTTTCATACATCAATTAGAAGTTTTATTTCATGCATTGAAATTAGGAGGAAAAAACTCTAATCCTAGCAACAAGACCAAATGGAATTTATGATCACAAAGTATCAAGAAATCCCTTAGTCAAGAAAGCTAGAAACTCCTTCCTCTGGTATTGATTTCTTAAACCAACTTGTACATAGTGTGGCAATAGAGGGAAAATAGAGAGTGGGGGGAAAGGAGGAATTTTTCTATCTCGTTTGTTCTCTCAAGGTAGAATTCACTCTTAAGCTTACAAAATTAATGACCAACCCTTTGAGATGGGTATGACTTTATAATTTATAGAATAGAATTGACTCCTCATCTTCTTCATGACCCTCTATATGCCTTATTTCTAACTTTAGACTTTTAATATTCCTACCAAATCAAGGTGACTTAATTTACACTATGTTTTTAAAGTCACTTTTAAGTGACTTAAAGGCTTATTAAAAAGTGCAAACCCCAAAGAAGAATTAGAACATTTGAAAAGAGAGAAAGTTGGGGATATGTAAGAGAGAGAATAGGAGAATATGTTTGCCCTGATGAATTTCGATGATTCTCAAATGATGATGTAAATATCTGATGTGATGAAACTCCCTCAATGTCTTGTTGTGCCAACCTTTCCCTTTGAGAACAACATGTTATTTTTAGTCAGTACACCTCTGGTAACTTACTATTTTTAGTAAGTCTCATAGATAGCTTTTCCCAACCTATACCAGCTATGGTAGCTTGAATTATTTCTTCTTACTATGTTCATATCACCTTTTGAACCAACCAACTATTTATAGCAGGGGCTTGCAAAACCACTTAATATTTTTAGTAAGTGTCAATTTTGAGCCGACATGATCTTTTCGATGAATTTTCTTGCAATATTCCCTCTGTGTTCACTTCCTTTGTTGTATCCTCTTCAAATGGCGTATTACCCAAAGTAACATACCCCTACGTAGGAAGGCATTCTATTTTTAGCAAGTGTGTTGTGGATGTCAGGTTGCGACAAAACATGTCTTCAAACTTTTGGGTTTTATCCTGGGGTTCCACACTCCGTGTTTGAGTAACGCCTTCATCTGAACAAGTGAGAAAATGATATTTTCAAGACATGGGTACAATACTGACCAAAACAATAGACCTCCATATCCCTAAAAATTAGGAGCTTCATTGCGTAAAAATAATTTCATGCAAAACTAGATTTTTCAAAGATCATTCCCTCCAATTTTTGCACAATTTCACCCACTGGATCCTTAGAAGTGAAGAGGTAGCTTGCTAAATTTTTCATATATGTTATTCATCTGATAGGTAAGCATACTCACAAAAAACACAGTCCTTCATATCCATAAAAAGAGGGGTTTCATGGTGTAAGAACTAGTTCATTGGAAACTAGAATTTTCCTCGATTATTTCCTACAATTTTCAGGTGATTTCGCCCACTAGAACCTTGAGAAGTGGAGAGGTAGCTCACTGATTTTTTCCATTACTGTGTCATGGTGGTCATTAATGGAGATTGAAAATTGTAGGTTTCCTTTCCTTTTCCATTATCAATAAAAATTATATATTTTCTTTTTGCTTCTCGTGCTTCCGGTGAAATTTCGCTTCAGTCTGGTTGTCAGTTTGATGGGAAATTGAGTGTTTTCCTTCATAGATCTGGAAGTGAAATTTCTTCATTGTGAATTTTTCTTTCTGCAAATGGGAAGTTTGAAGGTGAGTTTTTAGTGGCCTTTGATATTGAAGAACTTAGCAACATACGGTTCTTATTTCGTGCACCGACTTGCAATATCTCTTAGATTTTTGGTTTCATGGAAATGAAGATTTTCAAACTCCTTCCTCTTCGTTCTTCATTTTTCACTTATTCATTTGATCACTCTTTATTATAGGACCTGTGTATTATCATTGAGTGAAGGATGTTTTGGCCATGTTGAGATAGTTTAGATCAGCAATTATGGACTGGGTGTCTGGACAAGTATGAGAAAAGCCATGGCATGGAGAGAAGCTGTGAAAGAGAAATGAGGGGGAGAAAACGACTGAGTGTCAGATCTAAATATTTAATAATGCATGGCAAGGGGCTGGAAATTTTTTTGTATCCTTGACATTCCTCACCACAAATAGATGTGAGGGATATCAATTTCCATGATGGTTAAGGTGATGCCACGTGGCAGATATCTAACAATAGGGAATGAAGGCTTGACAAATACCTGGGGATAGAAATTCACTCTTGAAGAGGTCAAATGAATTACTAGGAGTATCCTTAGGGTATGGGAAAAATTTTCCATGTTTTCTATCCCTCACCTCAAAGGGGCATGAGGGACATCGATTTACACGGTAGTCAAGGAAACGACATGTGGTAATGATCAATGGTGAAGATTGTGAGCTCCCGCAAGCACCTGGGGGCTGAACTAGAAATCCTGCATGTCATATGTGGGTTTAGAGGGATCCAAGGGGGCTGGGTGCATTTTTAAAACCTTGATGTCCCTGAACCTGAGAGATGTCAGGCACACAAAATCTTGCCATGCCCTTAGAGCTGAAAATTTGAGTAACTTCTGAACCTTGAGGACAACTTGCGATGGCAATATCTTGAGCTTCAAATGGTCATTTTTGATGAAATTGTATATGATTCAAACTAGAAATGAAATTTTTAATCATGTGGTTGGGGTGTTATGTCTTGATTCATCCGTCTATTCCTTGAAAAATAGGAATTTTTGTTTGGTACTCCACATGTGCCTAAGAAAATCTGCCCGCACCCCTAATGCGCCAAAGTGTTGTGAAAAATATGATTTCACAATCTTGTGGGTCTTGGAATTATATTTCTAGAGATGTTTCATTTTTCTCCTAACTCCATCCGAATATCTTGGAATACCTTCCAAAGTGTAATGACTATTTTGACTTGTGCACTGACTAGGTCTGTGAACCCTACTTCTGGTGAAACTACCCCAACTGTTCCAAATATTCCTGAACCTTCCAAATCACCTTCATGATGTTATTATGCATTTTCATTACTTATAATTAAATTTATATTTTTTTATCCACTCCATGGGGTTTCTCCAATCCTAGGAAGGCTAGTGATAGCCCTTCCCGTGATTGCCCAAAATTTGCATTTTCAATGAATTCCTAAAAGCACCTAAGGAACTAATTTGACTTTCCTAAATCACCTAGGAAGATAAGATAATGTTGGTGGAGGGGTCACTGGACTTATTGGGTCACCTTGGTATGCCTGGGAATGAAAAAACATGAAAATCTTGGCACAAGGGTATAGTTTTTGTGCTTTGAAAATGTCAATTTTTGTGTTGCACATTTGCACGACAATAGGTCCCATGACCAGATTTGTAACAAAACTATTGGAACCATGATATTCTGGCCATGGTATGTAATCCGATGCAGGTCCCAATACATGTACACTAACATACACTATCCCTAACAATATCTCTCACCTCGTAGTAAACCTATTATCTATCCAATGAGGCCAAGCAGAAAGGTAACACCTATCTTGTCTGCAAAAAAAATGCCATTGACAAGTGCCATTAGGTATATAGTAATGTGATTAGAATGTTGATATGTGATGTAAGGATTTAAATAAACCATCATCCCTCGGCAGGGTATGCCCAATCAGACAAACACCTCAATAAGATACCTTGTAATATCCTCATCATCAATGGTATACTCATTTAACTAGCCAATTATGGGAACACGGAATATATGCCAAACATCCTCAAGTGTAACTATCATCTCCAATATCGAGATTCAGAAGCACTTACTCTCTGAGTTTCATCTCTCGGCCAAAGCTTTAAGGAGACTATGGTCTAAACTGATTGTAGGAATTTGTGCCACATAAGACAATCTAGTCACATTAAACAAGATATCCAGTATATTTTGGTCACGTGAATGGAAGCTTGCATTTATGGTAGCTAGTTAGTTGTGTCACTCCCTCATCTGAAGCAATGGTAAATGGAACTACAAAAGATAATCCATATGTTACAACTTTCTTCTACCTTATTCTTTTTATTTTCTTCTAAATAATTTTTCATCTAACATTTCCTTCTTTTCGGTCACTAATTATTCTTCTGAAAGTCAGTCAGCTTGGGTTTTTCCCATCTATGGTGCATACACACCCCTTTGAGCATGTACATGCCTCCTCTGGTGTATGCACGTGTTGTTTTATACATGCCATGGGTATTACATAAGTGTGTCTATGCGTGTGTGTGCACATGTACCGTCCCCTACTGATCAGGGGATCATTTTTTGAAAGTTCCCTAAACATCTCTAAATGGTGTCAGTGCAGAAGTTCATCTTGAGAGCTTTCCAATGACTGTGAGAACGCGACAAACGGACATCGAGAGCTCTAGATATGTTCGATCAACGGGAAAGTCAACTCTGGTCAACTAGTCAATATTGGACCAAATCGCATTGTGACACGTGGCTTGCCAATACTCGTCGATTCACTCGACTTGCCTATCGGGAGATGACAAGTGGACTACAGGATTACCAAGTTATTTTATTTCTAGGCCACATTGTATGGGTCGAAATTATAATTACTTGGTAAGGCCACTTTTTCAAATGCCACATATATATATATTAATGTTTAAAACATTAGTATTAAACCATGTTATTGCTAAGCACGTGGGTGGTGAAGCGGTTGTTTGGGAGGCATTAAGCCTTGCCACATGGAAGAAGGAAATTGAACAAGGTGGTAGGGGGCGGTTATGCTGCAAACTTCAAAGTGCGTGGAAAGGCTTAATTAAAGCCTTAAACAATATTCCCCTCTCCGTAGCCGCTCGTATGGGATTTTTTTATCCTATTTAAAATCCTAAGTGGCTAAAATGGGTATTAATCCCATTAAAATAGGAAATGTCGCACCAAATTTGGGATTTAATCCCATTTCAGCAAATGCCGCCCTACATGGTATTTTTAACCCATTTTAAAATGTAATCCGTTTTAATCCCATTACACATGCTACGGGATGAGGCTATTATTAGCCTTAGGATAATTTTTAATGCATTTTTTTAAGGGCCCTATTTTTTGTATAAATAGGGAACCCATTCTATTGTAATGGACGGACACAAACACACACCGGCGCAACGGAGAAGCTCATTGCTCGAGTGCGGAACGGTGGACACACACAACTCAAGCTTATTATTTGTTAAGCTTGTTGTGGGGACACAAAACCTGAGCTTATTATTTTTTAAGCTTATTTTTGGGATGTGTCGACAAGTATTGTCTATTGGCCTATTATTTTAGGCAATATTAGATGGAATATTTATGATTGGGAGTGAAATGTAAACTACCCAATAGGCCCATTGAGCCACACCAATTACTTGCAAATCCTGGATTGTTGACCGGAGTGCTAGATTCGCATTGTTTGCATCGGGAAGGCCGATCATAGCCGAAGGAGATTGTACGCCAGGAAGGTGGAAATCGGGTGCTATTTTTCACCCTTGTCGTCTAAAGGTCTGGAATACTGATAGGCAAGTAAAATTCCATTAGGTTTTCTTGTGAAAGTACTATTGTAACTTACAAGTTTTGACTAGTGGAACGGTTCGATCATGAACCCGGAGACGTAGGCAATTACCGAACTCCGTAATCAATCTGTGTGCAATTGTCTTATTATCTTACATTATTTTAAATTGATTACCTAAAAGGAGTAAATTATCGGCAAATAATCAAATCCTATAAGGGTCCGAGATTAGGTAGTAATAATCTGGTTATTTTCGGATCATGTTTGGTATCAGAGTTGGTTTAGCTCCATATTTGTTATTCAGTAAATCTGATTAACAAAGTGATTGCTTCAAGATTGGTGTAGTTGGTTCAGTTTGTGTGAACAGGGTACAAGTGCACTATGGGCAAGATGTCTAAACAGGCAAAGCTCGAAGAGATTGAAGCTTATAATCACTAGATCCAGGAAGAGAACACTCTCCTGCGATCAATGTATTCCTCCTTGGAAGAGGAGAATGCTCGCTTAAAATCAAAACTGCAAACCAAGGATAAGCTCTTGGCAAGGTTGCAGTGTGGTGATCAGAGGAAGGAAATACCTTCAACTTCAGGTGTAGAGGCCATGGCAGATGATTTCACTATAAGTTGTTCACCACGGAAATATTCTTCTTCCTCCCATTCGGTTTCAGATTCAGGTAATGAAGTCTTTGGTTTGTTTGAAAAGCATACTAGAGGCATTGAATCCAAGTTACTAGATAAAATTGGATTTGATGGAAGAGGCCTTGGTAAAAATGGCCAAGGAATTTCTAACCCAATATAGGTCGAGGATTGTCCTCATTTTGCAGGTTTGGGTTATCCTAGTGTAGGAATGGAAATTGGAGAATGCTCCAAGAACACTGACGGGAGACAAGCTTCCGAAAGCGAAGTGATTACCCCACTAGTCCTGCAAGAAGATTATGAATAGGAAAGTTGTGCTTCGTCGTCACAGGCAGGATGTGGTAAGAGAAATAAACGAAGAGGTAATGAGATTCCACCTCCAGTTTCTTACCATAATCATAAGCACAATAAAACTTCTGATCCACTTTTTCAGCTTAAGAAGTATGGTTATGATTTTCAGAAGATTTGGAATTCCTTTCCATGTACTTTTTGTGGATTGCATAATCATTCAGTGGCTAGATGCTGGAAGAGAAGGACATTGATGAAGAAGTTTATGCCATTCATCAGGAACAAGGAAAATTAGAAATACCTATCTCGTCATGCAGAGTCGAGAAATGGCAGAAAGAGTTCCTCATCCCAGAAGAAGGAGATTAAGAGGAATTTTTGTGCTCATTGCCAGAGGAATGGGCATCGGGTGGAAAATTGCTGGAAACTGCATCCATCTCGCCATTAGAGTAATGGCAAGCCAAAGATGGAATGGAGGCCTATTGCAAAGGTAGAGGAAGTTTCTACTCCACCACTAGTTGACAAGTCAACCCAGGACCAGGTAATACCTGAAAGTGAAAGTCCTTTCAAATGGGTAAGTCAACAATTTTTCAATTATATATTGCATAATTCAGATTGATGGATCGTATGCAGTATTAATTTTGGAGATCAGATTTTGTGAGAAAATGCTGAGAGAAAGGTTTACAATACTCAGTGGATTTTCTTACTTAGAAAAATTGATTAATGCTCCAAACATATCTCCTAATCAGCTTGTGAGTACCTATTACAGCTTGGATACAGGAAATAACTCATATGAAGCTTGGAGATTGATCTGCCATTTGTGCAGACAATAGAGTTCGCAGAGATCAGCTCGGAACTTCATTCTGTGTAGAGGCATTGTGACCGTGCAGCAGAATGGTAGCTGACTCATCATTGGCATTGACTTCGGGTCGGAACTTCATTCTGTGTAGAGGCATTGCGACCATGCAGCAGAATGGTACCTGATATTAGTATGTCAACAAGAAGAGCTCTCAAAAGATCAGCTCAGAACGTCATTCGGTGTCAAGGAATTGCGACCACACATACGAATGGTAGCTGATCAACAGACTTAGCATCATGCATTGGAGGCTTGAGGTCTTGAAAGAGGCTTAGCATCATGCATCAGAGGTGTTGAGGTCTGTAATAGACTTCACATTGTTTGAATCAGAGGTTCGAGGTCTTGAAATAGGCTTAGCATCATTCGGAGGTGTTGAGGTCTACAAAGACTTAGCATCATGCATCGGAAGCTCAAGGTCTTGAAAAAGTCTTAGCATCATGCATCAGAGGTGTTGAGGTCTATAGAGACTTAGCATCATGCATTGGAGGCTTGAGGTCTTGAAAGAGGCTTAGCATCATGCATCGGAGGCGTTGAGGTCTGTAAAGGGACAAGGCATTGTCCATCACTAACATCGGATCAATCAAAGCTCTACGTAACATGGAGTTCCTTCAAACTAGTTCGGATTTTGTGGAATCAACTCGGAGCCAAGAGATGTGTTATAGAGTCAAAGAAGATCCTTGTTGTCAGATATCAAGAATCTTAGCACCGCATAGAAGGAGCGTTGAAGTTTCATTCAGAAACTTAGCACCAAAAAGCAGAGGCGTGGAGATCTTCTTCGGATATCAGAGTGGCGCAGCGGAAGCATCGTGGACCCATAACCCACAGGTCCTAGGATCGAAGCAGAGTTTGTCGAAGTGAGAAGGTTGGAGGAGAAGACCCAAGGGTCTACTACAGCAGCACTATCCGAGGGTGGCAGCAGATTTTTTCAAATTCAGGACAGTATGGAAGCTTTTTGGGACAAAAAGCTTTTCTCAGTGGGGAGGTGTGATCAGGGGATCATTTTTGAAAGTTCCCTAAACATATCTAAATGGTGTTAGTGTAGAAGATCATCTCGAGAGCTTTCCAACGACTGTGAGAACGTGACAAACAAACATTGGGAGCTCTAGATATGTTCGGTCAAAGTTCAGACAGCGGGAAACTAAACTCTGGTCACCTAGTCAATATTGGACCGAATCGCACTGTGACACGTGGCTTGCCAACACTCATCGAATTCACTCGATTTGCCTATCGGGAGATGACAAGTGGACTACAGGATTACCGAGTTAATTATTCCTATGCCACATTGTATGGGTTGAAATAATATTATTTTGGTAAGGCCACTTTCCAAATGCCACATATATATATATATATATATATATATATATATTAATGTTTAAAACATTAGTATGAACCACCAAATCAAATGCAAATGCTTTGACCACGTGGAAGGTGGTGAAGCGGTTGTTTGGGAGGCATTAAGCCTTGCGTGGATGTTTCCACGTGGCGAACAAGGTGGTAGGCGGGGCGGTTATGCTCCAATTGTGGTCTTTAACCACTTTATATGTGCGTGGAAAGGCTTAATAAAGCCTAAAATTTTATTCCACCGATCCTTATGGGATTTTAATCCATTTAAATATGTATGCCGCGCCAAACATGGGATGTTAACCCATTTAAAATTACATCCGCCCAATTTGGGATTTAATCCCAATTTCTATGTACGGGTGAGGCTAAAATAGCCTAAGGATAATATGGCAATGCATTATTTTTGGGCCCTAAAAATGTATAAATAGGGTACCTAGTTCATTGTAACACACACATTACACACACCGACACAACGGAGAAGCTCATTGCTAGAGTGCCGAACGGTGGACACACACAACTCGAGCTTATTATTTGTTAAGCTTATTTGCGGGATGTGTCGACAAGTATTGTCTATTGGCCTATTATTTTAGGAAATATTAGATGGAATATTTGTGATTGGGAGTGAAATGTAAACTACCCAATAGGCCCATTGAGCCACACCAATTACTTGCAAATCCTGGATTGTCGACTGGAGTGCTAGCTTCGCATTGTTTGCGTC
This sequence comes from Taxus chinensis, assembly GCA_019776745.2. Taxonomy (NCBI): domain Eukaryota; kingdom Viridiplantae; phylum Streptophyta; class Pinopsida; order Cupressales; family Taxaceae; genus Taxus; species Taxus chinensis. Next base: position 35,673,022 of record CM034151.1, read on the forward strand.
GGGAAGGCCGATCACAGCCAAAGGAGATTGTGCATCAAGAAGGTGGAAGTCGGGTGCTATTTTTCACCCTTATCGTCCGAAGGTTTGGTGTACTGATAGGCAAGTAAAATTCCATTAGGTTTTCTTGTGAAAGTACTATTGTAACTTACAAGTTTTGACTAGTGGAACGGTTCGATCACGAACCCGGAGACGTAGGCAATTGTCGAACTCCGTAATCAATCCGTGTGCAATTGTCGTTATTGTATTGCATTATTTTAAATTGATTACTTAAAAGGAGTAAATTATCGGCAAATAATCGAAGCCTATAAGGGTCCGAGATCAGGTCGTAATAATCTGATTATTTTCGGATCAAGTTTGTCCACCGTTCCGCGCTCTAGCAATGAGCTTCTCCGTTGCACCGGTGTGTGTAATGTGTGTGTTACAATGAACTAGGTACCCTATTTATACATTTTTAGGGCCCAAAAATAATGCATTGCCATATTATCCTTAGGCTATTTTAGCCTCACCCATACATAGAAATGGGATTAAATCCCAAATTGGGCGGATGTAATTTTAAATGGGTTAACATCCCATGTTTGGCATGGCATACATATTTAAATGGATTAAAATCCCATAAGGATCAGTGGAATAAAAGTTTAGGCTTTATTAAGCCTTTCCACGCGCATATAAAGTGGTCAAAGACCACGTTGGAGCATAACTGCCCCGCCTACCACCTTGTTCGCCACGTGGAAACATCCACGCAAGGCTTAATGCCTCCCAAACAACTGCTTCACCACCTTCCACGTGGTCAAAGCATTTGCATTTGATTTGGCGGTTCATACTAATGTTTTAAACATTAATATATATATGTGGCATTTGGAAAGTGGCCTTACCAAAATAATATTATTTCGACCCATACAATGTGGCATAGAAATAATTAACTCGGTAATCCTGTAGTCCACTTGTCATCTCCCGATAGGCAAATCAAGCGAATTTGACGAGTGTTGGCAAGCCATGTGTCACAGTGCGATTCCGTCCAATATTGACCAGTTGACCAGAGTTGACTTTCCCGTTGTCTGAACTTTGACCAAACATATCTAGAGCTCCCGATGTTCGTTTGTCATGTTCTCACAATCGTTGGAAATCTCTCGAGATGATCTTCTGCACTGACATCATTTAGAGATGTTTAGGGAACTTTCAAAAATGATCCCCTGATCAATCAGATTCATTTATATCACCTTCTATAGTGGACCAGTGTGGGCTAGTGATGACTACGCAACCAGATAGGTGGCAGGTTGAGTTGGCCTCTGGGGCCAAACTCATAGTGGATGCCTATGTGTTTTGAGAACTTTATACTTGACTTGGGAGTATTCTCCACTACCTTGGACCTTCTAGTGTTACCTTTAGGTTCCTACGAGGTTGTTTTGGGCATGGATAGGCTTGAGTCTTATCGGGCCAATGTAGACTATAGAGGGAAGATCATTGAGTGTTAGGAGGACCTTGGGAACTTAGTTGCTATCTTCAGGATCCAGAGGTCTTTCTCCTTGCGTATGATATTGGATAAGCAACTCAAGCGAAGAATGCACAAGGGTTATCATTTGTTTGCGATTACGATTAGTGATCGATTAGAGAGTACTTCAAAGAATTCACCTCTTTATAAGCATGAAGTATTGGGGAAGTATGAAAATGTGTTTCCGCGTGAGCTTCCTATATTACTAAATCATAGTGAGGTGGATTTCACCATAGAATTAGTACCAAGAGTAGTACCAGTTTCTAGGGAACCTTATCGGATGACAACTCCAAAGCTTCACGAGCTCAAGATTCAGCTAGAGGATTTGTTGGAGAACGGCCTTATCTCCCTAGTGTGTGCACATGGGGGTGCTAATTATTTTTGTGAAAAAGAAGGATGGTTCTCTAGGGATTTGTGTGGAATTCAAACAACTTAATAAGGTCACAATTAAGAACTGTTATCATCTGTTACACATTGCAGATGCAGATATTCACAACACAATTTTTCACACTCGATATGGGAATTATGTGATCATCATTATACCTTTTGGCTTGACCAATGCCCCAACTGTCTTCATGAGCCTCATGAATGGAGTTTTCAGGACCTTCTTGGACCACTTCGTCTTGGTTTTTCTAGATGATACATTGATATATTCTTATTCTGAGGAGGAACACGATGAGCATTTGAGACAGGTTCTACAGGTTTTGAGAGATCAAAAGATTTTTGGGAACCTAGACAATTACAGTTTCTTTCAATTAGAGATTTAGTACTTGGGTCACATCATTTTAGGAGAGGGTTCAATTAGAGATTTAGTACTTGGGTCACATCATTTTAGGAGAGGGTATCTTAGTAGATCCCTCTAATATAAAATCCATTCTTGATTGGATAGTACCAAAATTAGTGACAGAGATGAGGAATTCCATGGGATTAGCAGGGTATTGCCGCATGTTTGTACATGAATTTTCTAGGATTACAAATTCTATTACTTCTCTTCAGCGGAAAGGGAAGAAATTTGACTTGTCAGAGAAGTGTGAACAAGATTTTTAGTCTTAAGGAGAGATTGACCACAACACCTATCTTAGCATTTGTGGATCCGACAGAGGAGTTTTTAGTTTTCACTGATGCTTCATTAGAGGTTCTGGGAATAGTTCTTATGTAAAAGCATCAGGTTATTTATTTTGAGTCACGTAAACTCAAAGATTATGAGATTAATTATCCTAGCCACGACTTAGAGATTGCAGCAATTTTTCACGCTCTAATGCATTGGCATCAATTTCTTTTAGGTAGGCCATTAATTTTGAGGACAAATCATTGCAATCTTCAGCATTTTTCTCACATCTAAACCTCAATACTTGTCAATGGCGTTGGATGGAGTTATTATGTGAGTATGACATGGATGTCCAGTACATCAAAGGAAATGATAATGTCGTTGTAGATGCCCTTACTGGACGATGACATGTGTTTACTTCCATGACACTACAACCAGATCTCCGAGGTAGGATTCTTCAACGTCTTGCTGAGGAGAGTTTTTGTGAGGGTGCTAGGTAATTTTTTGAGTCACAGGGTTCCTTAGAGGGCATATATTCAAGGTGTATTTTAGAGAAAAATGGCTTACTTAGATTTCAAAGGCGCATTTATGTTCCCAAGGAAGGTGATCTTCGCAACTTCGTTCTTTTAGTGGTTTATCAAGCCTAATATGCAGCACACCTAGAAGTGAAGAAGATGCACACTAATTTGAGAGAGTTATATTATTGGCCTGGCCTTTAATGGGATATAACATATTTTGTAGTTCCTTGCCTTGAGTGTCAGAAGGTCAAGGCAGAACATTCTCACCCGCAGGAGGACTTTTATATCCTCACGATATTCTCAAGTGGAAATGGGACATCATCTCCATGGATTTCATTGTCGGAGTTCCTATGTCTTCTTATCATCATGATGCCATTATGGTCACTATGGATAAGTTGACCAAGGTTGCACACTTTTCGATAACCAAGTTCACTTATAATGCACTTACCATATCTAAAGTATTTATGGAGGATATTGTAAAATTTTATGGGATTTCAAAGACCACCATGAATGACAAGGACACCATTTACACTTCTAATTTCTGGACTTCCTTTCAAGATGCCCTGGTAACGTAGATTAGTTTCAGTTCATCATATCGCCCAGAGAAAAATGGGAAGACAAAGAGGGTTAATCAGGTACTTGAGGAAAGGTTTAAGATGTATGTGATGGACCAACGAAAGAAATGGGAGGGTTATCTACACCTAGTTGAGTTTGCATACAACAACAACTTTATCACAATTCTATCGGTATGGCTCCCTATCAAGATTTGTATGGGTGACCTTTCATTACACCTTTGAGTTGGGACAAGCTAGATGAAAGGGTAGTACTTGGGAAAGCTTACTTACAGGATTTAGAGCAACAAGTTATATTGAATGGGCAACGTCTTGAGTATGCTAGAGCATGCAAAAAGGCATATGTAGACACCAAGAGGACCTATCTTCACTTTTCAATGGGTGACAAAGTCTTCTTGAAGGTTCGTCCACATAAGAGCCCAATCCGATGTGGAAAGGGTTCTAAGCTTTAACCTCATTTTGTGGGTCCATTTGAGATCTTGGAGGTCATAGGTCCAGTTACCTAACACTTATCTTTTCCACCACACCTTTAACAGGCCCACGATGTGTTTCATGTTTCAATATTACGTAGTTATGTGTCTGATATTTCTCATGTATTGGATTGGGTGACATTACAGGTGGAGGATGAAGGAAAGTGGAGACTAGATTTTGTGTGCATCCTAAAGCACATGAGAATGGCCCATCTGGGGTGAGACTTGGACCAAGTTAGAGTGCAATGAGACATATATGATGAGACAATAGCTACATGGGAGGAGGCTACACCATTGAGGGCTCAATATCCTTATCTCTTCTAGTGACTTCCAGGAGGAAGTCTAATTTTAGGAGAGGGGTATGTAGTTCCCACCTCTTCCTACCATAGTTCTTTTTTTGACTCATTACTTTTACTTGATGATGGACATGGACTATGACATCATTTGATTACTATATGTTCTTATTATGGTTTTGTTGATGACACTTGTGGTGATTTGTGTGCATAGTGCTGAGCTAGTATTATGGACCATTATCTTAGCTTTTGCATTATATGGTTTTTGTTATCAACATGTTATGATACATTTAGTTTCATTTCAAATGTGATGGATTTACGTATGGTTTTTTCATACACTTGTTGATAATTTGATTTGTAATGTCTAATTGGATGTAGTCATGTAATGCTTAGATGGATAGTATAACTTAAGTTAATATGGATGTATATGATTAGCTTGTTGCCATTTCATACTGAAATTTATTGTGGTATAGTTAGTGTGATTTATCCATGCTTGATTTATTGATATTATTTAATTAATATATTTTATAGAGAAAGTATGTTTAATGTTTCCATTGAGTGTGCATATTATAAGGCATAAAGGAGAACGTGAGTTTTAGGGTAGCAACACCTCGATCTGTATAAGCGGTCGACTGGGCCAAGTCCTAGCCATGAATGATTGTATGTATCCTTCTATGTCTGTGCATGTTCAATTTTTGGACACCATGAGTGTTTCATTATTGTAATTATGTTATTGTGATTTGTTTAGTCTTGTGATAAACTATTTTACGTACCTAATGGTCCCCACATGTGTTAGAAGTGAATTAGGATTAATTAAATTTTTTATTAGGAGGTTGGGAGCACATAATCACCCTTTGGGTGGGTCACACCACCTCAAACCTTGTGTCATTTATCCCAATCTCTAATTTGGGCTAAATCTGGTAATTTTGGGGACCTCTTTTCACTTTAGGGGTCCCCGTTTCATGGAAACAAGCCCCTTTGACTGTACCTATGGGTCGGGGGTATATTTTCATGGTAAAATGGGATTTTACCTCCCATTGGACCCATCACATGCCACCATCTTATGAGGATGGTTGCTTGTTGTGTTTTCTCAAAAGTTGTAGGGTATTGGATTTATTTATATTTTAGGGAATTGGTGAGACTACCTCCAAAACATGGTTTGTTTTATGCTCTTTATAATTTTGGGAATATATTGTAGGGAGATGAGATGGATGACATATGTTAAACTCTCATTTGGGAGAATTGTAAATTTTTTATTATTTTATAATCCCTCATGGAGAGGGGTTGGGGAAATTTTGGTCATTCTTCCATTTTGGAGTTGGAGATTTTGGAAAGATCTTGTGGAGCTTGGAGCTTGGGAATGTGTTGGATTGCTTTGAGTTTGTGGTAGTTTGTTGATGTAGGCCTCCATGTCTTTCTTTAATTTTTACTTGTGATAATATCATGTGATTTTGAAATATTTAAATGGTGTCAAATGTGTTGTTGTTTGTATGTTTGTATGGCAATGTTTGTGAATTTGGATTTCCTTTCCTTGTCTCTGTCCATCATGCTTTTGTGATGGATTTTTGGATTTGTTGGGGAAGAGGGAGGAAGAACCTATTACACCACATGGCTTGATGGGCAAGCCATGTTGGTCTTATTTATTCCTCCCCTCATATGATGTTATGTGGAGAAGGATTTTCATATGGTTTCAACTTCCTTATCCATCCTTTGCAAGGAAACCACAACTGGTTTGAAAAGCCTTCAAAGGAGGAGGCTTGGTGCTTGGGTTGGAGAGATAAAGAGGGAATTTTATAATGGAGAGATAAAGAGGGTACTTTTGAGATTATTATTGTGTTCCTATGGTTGGTTCACACTTTGGATTCTTATGGGATTATTTCCATTGTTCTCCTTTTGGGGAAAACATGGAGTTTTCCTCATGTGTTTGTATTGTTTCTTTGATTATTGTGTGTGTTGTAAAATTCATCTTGTGTTTTTGTCACCCTTGTTCCCCTTTACTTGTGCATTCTTGAGCCTTTCTACTCTCTCTCTTTCCCATGGGGTTAGAGGGAGGCTAGCATATCCTCCAACTTGTTTGAGATGACATGTAATGATGCCATATGGGTGGGAGGTAACTAGGCCCTTTCTTTTTGTGCTACGAAGACCATTTTGAAGTTGAAAACTTGCATATTTAGCTGGAACTTTGGAGAAGAAAAGTTGAAGAATTTCAAATGTTGTTCCCCATTTTGGGGAGGCTTATCCACTTTTATTTTATTTTTATCTTGTAAATATGTTGTAACTCTTGTTTAGTAGTCTCCCATCTTGGGACGAATCTTATATGTTGCTCCTAAATTTGTTGTATCTAATGTTAAGATTTCTCCTTCCTACATAAGGATCTTGAATGGTTGTATTTGATAGGTTTAGTCTTTTATCCTCTCCTTGAGAAAGAATGTTATCATATTGAAATCTATATTATTTCATGTTGAATTAAACGTCTATTCTTTCCTTTGTGTATGGTTGTCAACATTGTGTAATGGAAAATATGGGTATGTTTGTAATCTTCAAAAGACATATTTTATGGATTGGCTATGAGATGGAAATATTTTATTATCATGTGTTGAAATGGACACTTGAAGAAATGAATGAATGCTAAGCACAATAATTTGGCTATCCTTGTATTATTTCCTTTTCTTATTTTGTTAAATAAAAATAGAGGTTCTCATATATTACTCGTTTTACTTATAAAAGGGTGATCTACTTGTATGTGTTAAGGAAGTAAAGATTACAAATTTGGTTGTTGTATTTATTGGTATATAATGAAAGGAGATAGTGAAGTTTTAGTCTGGTCTTTAGCTCTTATGTAATCCTTTAAATTTCAATAATTTACCTCCTTATGTTAAGCTTGGAAAAAGGAATATAGTGGGCTTGTTTTGTCCTCATAGGAAACCCATATTTCTCTGCAATGTGATGCATATTGTAAACTTGTTTGTGGGAAGTTCAATTTCATTTGCATTTTGAAAGAGAAGTAAATAAATTAAATGAATTGTATTATAAAAAGGAATGGATAATGCAATTGGGGTTGGAAATGTATGTGCAATTTGTATCATCTTTGGATGAAAATAAATATTGAATAATTATAGTTTCAAGAATTCTTTTTATTTATGGAATAGAAAGTAATTTTACGAGGGAAAAGTGAACTATTTATTGTGATTTCTAAATTGTATTTGGAAGGGAAAATAATAAATGAGTTCTCAATAAATTTTCTTTACATGGTGCTTCCTTCCTCCTTAGACATGTAATATTTTCAATCCATAAAATAAGTTTTAACATATTATATAAACACACACGCACGCGCGCGCGCGCACGCGCACACACACACACACACACACACACACGTCCTATATATATATTTTCTGAAACCCTTGATTTTTTTAAATGTCCTATTAGATATATATATATTATCTAGTATATATATATTATGTATGTAAGTATGTATATGTTAATGTCTTATGTTTATATATAAATATATCTGTACAATTTATATATATGTATTGTCCACACACACACACACAAGATATTATATATATATATATATCTCTATATTATATATATATATATTACAGATATATATAATATATATTCATACATCACACACACACCACATATGGTATGTATGTTGTATGAATGTATGTATGTAGTATGTATATATTTGTATGACACATTATATATATATATATATTTACATATATATAGATACAATACTATATACATATAATATAATATATATATATGGATGTATGTATGTATGTATGTATGTATGTATGTGTATATAGATATATCTGTAACACTTTGATATATTTATATGTACACACACACACACCAGATATATATAGATATATATTATATAAATATATAGATATGGGATATATGTACATATATATTATATATATTATACATACATACACACACACACCACACATATGTATATGTATGTATGTATGTATGTATGTATGTTATATATATGTGTTGTACACCATATAATATGTATATTATTAATATATACATATATATATATACATACATATTACATATATATATATATATAATATTACAGATATATATACATACAACACACACACACACACACACACACACACAACACACACACACACACATATCTGTGTGTGTGGTGTGTGTGTTTGTGTGTGTGTGTGTGTGTGTGTGTGTGTGTTATTATATCTCAAAAACAAACACAGAATTCATATAACCTAACGATTTACCACAAGGTTTTCTATTATTGAAAACATATTATAACAAAAAATGGAGAAGAAAATTTGTGTTTGGGGGTGTTTGAATCCCCCCCTCTGCCATTTCTTTATTTGCATAAAGTGGTTGGTCGGGGGGGAACTACTCAAACCCTCACGTTTACCCCCCTGCGTGGGTAACACCCCCCCCCCCCCCCCCCCTCTGCCATTAGCCATGCAGGGGGGTAAACGTGAGGGTTTGAGTAGTTTCCCCCCGACCACAACACTTTATGCAAATAAACAATGGCAGAGGGGGGGGATTCAAACACCCCCCAAACAAAAATTTTCTTCTCCATTTTTTGTTTATAATATGTTTTCAATAATAGAAAAACCTTGTGGTAAATCGTTAGGTTATATGAATTCTTGTGTTTGTTTTTGAGATATAATAACACACACACACACACACACACACACACACACACACACACACACACACACACACACACACACACACACACACACACACACACACACACACACACGCAAACACAAGAATTCATATCTCAAAAACAAACACAAGAATTCATATAACCTAACGATTTACCACAAGGTTTTTCTATTATTGAAAACATATTATAAACAAAAAATGGAGAAGAAAATTTGTGTTTGGGGGGTGTTTGAATCCCCCCCCCTACCATTTTTTATTTGCATTAAGTGGTGTGGTTGGGGGGAAACTACTCAAACCCTCACGTTTACCCCCCTGCATGGCTAAAGTTACACAACTGCCACACTATTTTAAAACATGTGATTTTTGACTTTCTGCCATGGCCAATATTTAAGGTTATATATATGTATAGATATATACCCACAAGTATACTATCTTATACACATCCATACATATGGATAACCAGATAATCTCTAGGTTTTTGTAAAAAAAAAAGAACAAAAGAGGATTTTGAAACCCTAGTAGAAGTAAAACCAGAAATGAGGAGGATTCCTTATTTCCCTTGAAAATGTAAATCAAAATGAAATTGATCTAAAATGTATAACTCATACAAAAATATCTCCATAGCCACCCTTCCTCCTCCATCCTTATCCCTGGACTTACCCTGTAAAATGGGAGGCAAAATAAAACAAATCAATAATAATAAGGAAACTCAAAAGATGAGGATTAGGGTTTTCAAGTTTACCTAAGATTCAGGTTGTGCATTAAAAGAATCCAAGGGCTTAAAATAAAGCCTACAATTTTAAGTTATGGGATGGATGATTTAAGTGGGAGTCAGATAAATTTAATTAAATGGGATGCATAAGGTATTAATATATGGGTCATGGTAGGAAATAAATCTAATAAAGGTGACCTTTTCTTATTAGGGAAAACTAATAAACGTTATAACATGTTTGGGTTGTTTTAACTATTTAAGAGGGGTGATAAAAAATTAGATGGGACTTCAATAAATCAAATAGATTAAATGTAAACTAGGGGTGAACTATTACATGGAAATACTTGTGAAAAATAAAATTGCATTAATTAATATAACATGTCAAAAAAAATTCCAACGGGATTTTAGTGGTTTTGGTTGAGTTTGGATGTGCCAAATATGGGGCATTACACACACCTTCAATATGTTCTCTTCAACAGTTCACTTAACATTTTATCGACTGGTATAAGATGTATATTGAATACTTGATGCTTGTGTGTGAATTAAATCAAAACTGTACCTTGAAAAATATTTTGGGGGAATAAAATGTTCAATACTATAATTTAAAGGAAAATATGATAGAAATGATTTAACACCTTGATTAAAACATAATAGACGAATCAAATAAGTACAAGTAGGTACTGTTAGAAGAAAGTGAGTCATCAACCAAGAACATGTCAGTTGGCATAACCAACTAAGTTGGTTTTCCAATAAAATAATGTATTAACTTGTTTTTTCAACATTACCCCATTAATGAATTTCTTATACAAACATCATATTTCCATATTGTGGACCCTCCCTTATTGCAAAAACAGTAAAAATTTTATTACACTATTCATGTAGCCTGCTAACCTTTCAAGTTGTATGTCATATTTATCACTTCTTGGTCTTGGTGACACTTAGGTTTTCCCCTATAGAATTACCACAAACCTAGAGGTGACGTGAGTACATATCTATGAGAACACCTTCAGTGGGTTTTGGTTTCCCTAGATTATCGCGAACCCTTATGGTTTTCCTACTACAGGTTCACCATGAACTTAGAGGTGATTGGAGATATCAAGTGTACACTTCAGTGGTTTCTCATATTTCCACAAACCCTTTACACAAGAACCAAGTATTATTTTAGTACTTTTTCTCCTCTCAATGTTCTTCATTTTGGAGGTACCAAACTGGAAAATGCACTACATTTATTATTAAAAACACACTGCACACAACCCAACACATTGCACATAACAAAAACAAACAATAAAAAAATGTCACCAAAGCAATGATGTGACCCCATCATAGGTGACTGACAATAGGATTCCAATTGTCCTCTAACCTCAGTGTATCCTCTAGCCTCCAGTAAGTTGCTACTTTGTTAGGAGATATAGATTTTAGGCTCATTATGATTCAAGCAATCTCTATACATCTTATGTACATTCACTTCATAATATATTTGTAATCTCCACCCTTTTATTCTCCTCAACGTATGTATTGGTTACATTACAAAGTATTTGAACGTTTTGGGAATCAAGTCATAAAGGCTAATCACGCTAACCATGGAAAATTGAGCAAACTCTAATGCTTCTTACATTACCTTGCCTCTGAGTTTGCAAATTTTGAGTCTATCCTCAAAACTGAAAGCACCAACAAACACAAGTGTTGTATACTCTCCTAGGCTTAGCCTACATGTCACATAAATTGAATCAATAATATATTGTCTTCCATCATGAGCACACAATACCTAAACTGCAGCCAAGCTTCTCACATATAACATAGACTGGCTTATAATTGTTGAATCAAATTTTTCCTTAGATCCATTAAAACACAACTCCATAATATCATACCCTAATATCTTGTTTTCTCTTGTAAATAAATCATCATCAGCTGGCACACTTTTTCATTCTTGCTAGGAAGGAGGAAAGCTGAAGTGGGTTTGTAATAAGTAAAATGGGCATCCTAATAAGTTTCTTCACACCCACAACTAAGCTCATATACACCTTTACACAAAATTTCCTCTCCACCCATCTAGAACTACTCCTTTGACCATTTCCTAAACTCAATAAGCTTATGCTCATGTTCAATAAACGGGTAGTGACAATTTTATTACAAGGAAGTAAAGATGAAGAAATTGAAGAGGAAAATGCTACAAAATGCAGTCTAGTGGGAGTGAAAACACCTTAAAATGATAAAGAAATTTTGAACATTAACGTTCTCAATCCATTGTAATTTTGGTGAAGTTACATGTTCTTCCAATCAGGTCTACGTAAAACAACTCCACGCCAAAACAAAGAAATTGCTTCTATGTCAATGTCAGGTCTAAGATCTTCATGCAAATATCTTGAGGTTGCCACTGCAGAGAAAAACAAAAATCCAAATTCTACATAGATAAGAGTTCAAACATAAAGCATATGATTTCCATGCATGCCGAGATGTGACATGCTCTTTTACCAATGAAGGAAACTATGAAAAAAATGATTCAATTCCTTGATTAAAACATCGTGGAGGAAGTAAATAAATACAAGCAGGGATGATTATAAGAAAGGGAACATTCAACCAAGAACATGCTAGTCGGAATAACTGACTAAGTCAGTTTTCTAATAAAATAATGTATTAACCTATTTTGCTAAAATCCTTTTCTAATGAACATAACATTGTTACCTTCTCTATGGGTAACAGTGCTACCTTTTCCATCGTTTTGTTCAAAATTCCAACTTGTTATGTAAATTCCTCCATTTCATAGTATGGGAACAACTATGAAAGAAATAATTGATAGGAGGGGGCGAAGGAAGCATTTGGAATATCGCTCATCTATGTGCCAATTGATTTAACTTGTGCATTGGTATTGGTTTTCCTTGTTCATTCTCATACGTTCCCTCATCTCTGTGTAGCTTGTTTCTTTTCATTTTTGTTATTCTCTACTCGAATAATTTTATGTTACGTGGAAGTAACCTTTGGTGGCCCATACACATGTAGGAAATATAGGGGAATGTTTTATATTTTGGTCAGATCACATGTTGCCTAGGGTCCTCCATCAATTTTATCGAAATATTTTGTGATATTCCAAATAGGAGAAGGACAAGGAACTGCTCAAAATATCACTTGTCTTTGGCCCGAGTGGTTGTGCTTGGTACTACATTCCCTTGTAACTTTTCATATGTGCCCTCCTCTCCGTGTACATTGTTTCGATTCATTTTTATGGTTGTCTCCTTGAAGCATTTTATGTTGCACAGAAGTAACTTCTGATGGGCATTATGCATGTAGGAAATAGAGTGGAATTTTTCACATTTTGATCCTATCACATGTTACCTATGGTCCTCCATTGATGTTATGGAATTAATTTTTAATATTCTAGAGAGGAGAGGGCCAAGGAAGAACTCGTAATATTTCTCATCTTAGGGCTGATTGGTCGTGCCAATGCATATGGATTGGTTATCTTTGTTACTTCTCAGATGTTCCCTTATCTCGTTGTATCTTGTTTCTTTTTGTTTTGGATTGTAAAGAGTGTAAGGGCTTGCTAGGTTTTCAAATTCCTAACCTTGCGCTATGGTTAGCAGAATTACAACCTTTGTACACACCTGATAATAATAGAGATATGTATTATGCCATGCCTAACATTCTTGAAGATTCCTTCAAAACAAGTAGAATTGGCCTCTCAATTTCTTATGTAGTGAGCTTGTATGTATTTCATATGGTAAATAACAAAACTTCTAAGATGGGGGCCACCCCTAAATAAGTAATACGAAGAGAAAAAGACATAGATTGGACTTTGAAAAACATGGGATCCTTTACATGTAGCCTACCTAGAGGTGGCCTTTAAAGACATGTTTGGAGGATTCCATGGGCTGAATTTACTATGGCATTGTAGTCATAAAATCACACACTTCCTATTACATTTAAACCACAAAGTATGTTGTTTTATATATGGATCTCACGTAAGAAATTTATTCACTAATGACATATTCCTTAGTCATATCGCCAGTTACTTTGTCATCGTAATCATTTGTCTTACACATTCTTTAATTATTTACACAGTTTTGATCATCTCTCAGGGAGTCTCATGTGTTATTATTTAATCATTGGTCATCTCTAGTCTTTGACTAGGGCAGCTAGGGTAGTACTGGGGTGCCCATGGGCACCATTTTCCTTAATTTTAGGCACCCTTGTCCTGAAAGCACTTACATCTAATTTAGATTTTTGAGTTTGGTCTTTACACTTCTCCCTCTCATCACCCTAGGTACTATTTGGCATGTGGGGTCATTAGTGTAGAAATTTGAGCAAGATATCCCTATATAAATAAAACATTCACACTATTGCAAGGGTGGACTATCTAATATCAAGGGATATCTATCTACTAAGGAAAGGGAGTGTATTTGGGCTTCATTTCATTACTCAGACTGCATAGGAAGCCATTTATTCATTTTATTCCATCCATCATTTTCATTTTTAGATCTAGTTATTTCCCTCTATCTCTACATCATTAGCACTAGGGAACCCTAGGCACATAATTGCACACACAAACACACAACTACATTGGGTTTGGAATGTAGTAGAATGTTTAGTTTTAATTCCACCATTATTCCAACTAAGGTCAGTGTGACCCCTTCATATGCATATTTCTTTTTTTATGGATTTGATGCTTTATATGGGTTTTTGCAGGTAGATCTTCATCACATGCTTATGACAATATAAGTGAAGTTGCTCTGACAATCACATGACATGAATCAAGTCATTGTTACTATCTAATGACACTTCAAAATTTAGGTCCTGATCTTTTTGTATACCAGAGATCCCATACTATAGACTAGGGTGCTCATAGGCACCCCAATCCTCCTCTAGGCATCCCATTCGGTGTAAATATTCATCTGCTACAATTTTCTAGGTCATGTCATCACACTTTGTTGCATCCAAACCTCATCTTGTTCAATCATAGCACACAATGAGGTAAGTCATTTTTAGGTTAGTAACATATCACTCTTATATCAATTATTTTATTTCATTTAAATGTCAAAAAAAAATATTTAGCATTTACATTTTAGTTTATATCAGTTATTATATTAATTTTTTAAGTTTATATTAACTTAGAATATAGATGACATATTTCATATTTTAGTTAATTATTTTGGTGAACCCGTACTTTAGAATATTTTTCCCTAGGATTCACTTGAAACCCTAATGGCTAAGGATATTTCATCTTGTTCACCCATCATGTCTCAGTTTAGTGTTAACCCTATCTAGGATGAGTTTGGCATTGCTGAGCTCATGGATGTTTATAGTAATCCTACTCCTATTCCATCTTATATCCAACTGCAGCTTCTAGATGGTCAGCAATATGTACCTATTCATTTTGAAAATTCTCCTATTGGTATTAGTATTGTTTAGGATCCAATAACCTTTAATAATTTTAAACCATGTTATATGGATACTAGTGATCCCCATTCTGATCTTTCTAAGGAAATTTTAGATGATTCTCTCATTGATTACATGATTGGTATTGATCATCACTCACATATGCACAATGATTCTTTTCCTAGTCAGGCCATTGTTATAGTTTTGTTTAATGATACTAGCTTGGATACTCCTTCACATTATGTTGATGATCCTATTGATAGTATCCTTAGCATCATTATCATTTTTGAGTCTCTATCTCATACTAATGAGGATGTTGTGTTCGTGCTCAATTTAATCTCGCTCTATTTTTTCAAAAACTTTCTCAGTCCACTTGGTTTGAAAGTATTTTTGTCTCCCTATATGGATGCATGAAAAATTTCTCCTTCATTTGTATGTCATTGTTAATCCTTCTCTATGGTCATGGATCACGTTTAGCCATGTATTATTTGTAGTTTCTCTGTCCATGGGGAACATTTTGAATTATGGATTGGTGAAGTTTACCCTACATTTTTTTTTCCCACAGTCGTGTTTTCCCTATCAAATTTTCTGTCAATGTCTGTAGATACGTGTTCATCTATAATTGGACAAGGCATAACAGGGTTATTTGGTGAACTTGTCACTTTTTTCACTTTTGCAAAAAATGTCAAATTGGCCCTGCGGCTTTGTCGATTTCTAATTGGCTAGTGAAAATTATGAAGTGATGGAGAAAATTTCTTATTTTTGCCCCAAACGTGTACACATGTCATAAGTTGAGTAGTTATGGGAAAGTGGGCCTTTTGTGTTTTAAGGTGTTATGGAAAAAAAAGAGTAAAAAGGTAAAAGAAATGCCTAAGGCCCGTCAGAAGACACGTGGTAACTTTTAAGTCAAAAGCGGGAAGGTGGGCTATCAAAGCACTTTGAAGTTTTTTGGATTTGTTTTACGAAAAGGATTAAAGTTATAAAATGATCCGTGAATCTATGGGGGACCAATTAATGTCACATGTTTGAGTTAGCATTGAAAATTCAAAGAAGGGAGGTGGATTGCCAGAGGTTTTCGTAAATTTTAGCTTTGTTATGAAAAAATAATAAAATATAAAAGTGAAGTGCGTCCCAGCTAATGCCCAAGTAAATCCACGTGTTGAGTCTACATCAAAAGTGGGGAGGTGGGTCGCCGGAGCACTTTGGAATTTTTAAGCTCTGTTTTGAAATGAAGTAAAAGTATAAAAGTGAGCCATGACTCTATTGGGGCCCACATTAAAAGTTAAAAAAAGAGAGGTGGGTCCCTGGGGCATTTTGAGATTCTCATCTTTGTTATGAAAAAGAATAAAATTCATAAACTAAGCCATAGCCTCGTCGACGCCCAGGAAACCCATGTGTAGGGCCTATATTAAAAGCGGATAGGCTGGCCAAATTGTCTTAAAGTGCTCATTTTCTTTAAGTGATACAAAATATGAAAAGCACCCCAAGACCCACTTTAAATCAAATATTTTCCACGTGGACAACTCAAATTTGAAATTGTGAAAGACATAGTTAACAGTTGTGATATAATACATCTAGTTTTTCCGCCATTATTACTCCTGTTGGTATCCAAATTGATTCTCCCTTGGAAACCGAGAAACATCACAACCTTAGCAAGACACTGAGATAGACAGATCATATTATGAGTGATTTTGTAGCCAGGGATGAGATTCATCTGGCTCTTTGTCACTTGGGCATCAGAGAAATGGATAACATCTTCATTAAGGATTTGATCTATCCTCACTGCTTTAGGCTATGCCTTTCAACCAGGGTGAGAGGACCCATTTTGTAACCTCTATTGGGTAAAGGAGAATAAAGATATCCTTCTTTGCACAAAGTTGAAAGGAGAGCCCTAAGAAAATATGATGAATGCACCACAATTTAACTCTCACGAGTTGTCACTTCTAAACAATGGTGATATTTTCTAAACATGGTTTAAGGTTACTAGAAGACATTATGGAATCCTAATTGGTTTCTACATATTTTGGCAGTAGAATTTATTCATTTGTGGACATACAGGGAAAACAGGGGTAGTTCAAGAAGGATTCATTATTTTATGAATAAATTTTGGTAGGAGATTAAGGAGGATAAACTTAATTTTTTCTAGATATTTGAGGACCTTCACAACAATTAGAAAAATAAATGACAGAATGCTTCATAAGAACTAAAATATTCCTTCTACCAGAAGGTGTGCATCAATGGAGGCCCAAATTTGCACGGTTTCACACAATCTCACAAGAATTTAACACGAAGCCTTGAGCTAAATACTCAATTAAATATTAAAGACCCCTGGTTCCTCACACCTAAGATACACTCAAAGGCTTATAGAAAATCTGTAACAACGAAATGACAATGAAGGGATTATAAATTGTTTATCTCATTATATGATGAAGGATCTCTTCTCGTAATGAAATTACAAATGCCACTAAACTAACACAGGGATGATATCCTCTGTGATTTAGATGGACTTTAACATAATATTGCAATAGGAGCTAGAAAAGACTACTTGATAGACATTCTGAAATAAAGAAGACACAAATTAGACCAAAGATTGACATAGATTAATTTGAAGTTGATTAGATTCATCAGTAGGGGAAAGTTTCTTTGAACAATATCATAGCTTGTCAATAAATGTACACTTGCAACCAACTTGACATGATTGAAATATAAAACACAAGAGATTAATAGGTTTCTCATATGGTATCTTAGGAATATGGCCTCTCTCAAATTTTCTCTGTAAAAATTTAACCCTCAACCCTTTGCAAAAGTATCCTCATTGCATTTATACAATTCATTCGCTCACTCATCTAAAATTTTCTCCCCAAAAAGAAGAATATTCAAGCAATCCTTTGCTTATTACCAATTTATCTCAGAAAGTGATGTTCAAAAAATTCATACACCAAAATTTTCCAGGTCGACAAATAATGAATTGATAACATGTTTCTCAGACCCTTGACTAATGACTGGGATGTCCATGCCACAACATTCTCACAGTCCTTCTAATCATTCTATTATTTTTTCATGTGAAAAATCCCCGTTTTAAACATTTTTCGGTGGCTCTTGTATAGCTGGATCTGAAATGCAATCCATTTTCATCCCTCGAGGCAACACATTTTTCATCTTTTACACCTTTAATCTCCATCATTTCATCCTTTTCACATTCTTTCCTCTACAACTTTGCTCCGCATCCAGCTTCTCTAGTAATTCATGTTTTTGCAAGTTCTTGAGTAATTTCAAATTTAGAATATCAAACTTTACAATCCTTGGACTCATAAATTAAACTATAAATCCATTCAATTGCACTTTACAGACAAAAACGACAAGCAATTTCATCAAAAAACAATGAAAAACAATGCGTATTCGCATCTCTAGGAGTCTCGGAGAAAAAAATGGCGGCATAAAATCAGATGCAATGCACAACAACCATCGATTATCCCCTTTCTCAACTTTGGATTCAGAGCCATCTACATGTGTTTCTCTTGGCACAACTTTAAAGGGGAGGTACAGAGGTAAGTTTCCAAACAAGCGTACGGGCCTTCCATGTGCTCTGGTCCCAAGAAAAACACCTTTTGACCTTTGAAAATTATCAGTATAAAATGAGCCAGCGGAAGCCTCCACATGTCTCATTGGTGCTCTTTTGATATGGTGCCCAAAAGTCAGAGACCCTAAAAAAGCGCAGGCTGACCACGTGTCTCAGTCCGAAAGATTTGTTGAAAAGGTGTAAGGACCAGCAGAAGGCGCCATGTGTCTAGGGACCGAGACAATTTTCCTTGGCCGTTGAAAAGATCTAAGCAAGGGAAGTGTGAGCAGAAAACTTCCATGTGTCTTCATGGCACTATTTCAAAAATAAAATTTAGGGGTAGGTCCTGAAATAGGCGTACGGGCCCTCCACGTGTCCTAGGCCTTAGAAAGTTGCTTGAAAAGTTTTAAGTATAGAGAGGAGTTGGCGGAAGCCTCCACGTGTCTCCTTAGTGCAACTACTAAGTTAATATCTAGAGGTGGATCCTCAAATAACCATTGGTCCTTTACATGTCCATGGTCCATCAAAGACCCTAAACAAGCATGGGCTCACCACGTAGTCTCCTTGGCTCCCTAGCAACTGCTAAGGTAGGACCCAGAGGTAGATCCTTCAAATGATCTCACACGCCCTCAACATGTTCCATGACTCTGAAAAATATGACAGTAGGCCTTACATTAAAAAAATGTCTCTGTCTAGGCAAGGCCAGCGAGAAACCTCCATGTGTCGACCCTAGTGCACAACTCAAAAGGTCAAACCAAGAGGTCAAAGTTTCAGATGTAGCATAGGCCCTCCACGAGAACAAGAATTGATCTTGAAGTGAAAAGGCCTTATAGTTTCAAAATTCCTCACCAAGCCACATCCAATTAGAAAGGACCACATTTCCATAGATGTTGAGATATAAATTGGCGGGAAAAACACACCTGTCAAATTGTAAAATGTAGGGAAATCACCATTTATGCCCAAGTTAAATGAATCTTTCTTTAAGGAAAGAGGAATTTGGAAATGATATAAGGCCCAAATGTGATCCTTGACCATGGATAAGGATATTTTAACAACATAACCAAATGAAGGACAAAAATTTCACGCATCCATTCGGGGAAATAGAAAATATGACAGAGCCCACAGATTGAAGAATTTCAAGGACAAACGGGTGAGATCAAATTGAGCACCAACATTGGCTCTGACTCGAGATGGGCACTCCCTGCAGTGAGTGCCATAAGAATAAATAGCTAAGACCAAGTTCCAAAAATAAACCATTGGGCAATGTAGTCATGAGCCAACCCTCCAGGAACAAACTAAGAAACCAACAAAAATGGCCGCTAAGGACCAGGACGAACCAAAATAGAAAAACACAAAAGCAAAAAGAAATACCAAAAGACTATACACTGTATAATGGTGCATTCCTTGATTTTGAGAAATCAGTCAAGGAAATGTTTCAAATGGCTTCCATTAACAGGTAATTCAAGCAACTCCCCATCTAGGTCTTTTAAGAAAAAGGTATGTTCACTAATTTGAATGTCAATTGAATAAGGGCCCATCCACAATGCATCAAAATTTCCATGTTTTCCCTTATCCTCGTGAATGCTATCCCACAATAGCACAAGATCTCCCATAGTGAAATCTCTTGGATTCACCTTCTTATCAAACAACTTCTTCAATTTCTCTCTGAATTTTACATGCCTCTGATGGGATGCCCTTCTTTCTTCATCTAACTCAACAATCTGATTGATGTGAGCATCATAGGGACTAACCTCTTGATCTTCCAGTTGTTGAAGAAATTGAAATGAAGATAATTGCATATGCAGGGGCAGTCAGTGGCTTGAGTTCCATACACCAACTCAAATGGGATTTTTCCAGTAGCTCGTTTAATAGTGATTCGAGAAGCCCAAATAGAAAACTTCAAATACTCACCCCACTTCCTTTTGTTCAACTCCAAAGTTCTTCTAATTATCTTCAACAAATTTTTATTACTAGACTCTACTTGTCCATTTCCTTGGGGATTATAATTGGAAGCATATGTCAAATTGATCCCATATTCGTGACACATAGCCACCAAAGGTTTAGCTCGAAAGCTCATGGCATTATCAACAACTATTTTGGCAGGTACCCCAAATTTGAAAATGATATAATTCAGGACAAAATCCATGAAAATTTGGTGAGTTTCCTTCTTGGTGGGGATTTCCTCCACCCACTTGGTGAAGTAATTTGTGGCCACTAATATCCACTTATAGCCTGCACTTGAAGGATCAAAAATCTCCCCAACGAAGTCCATCCCCCATTGCCTAAATGGGGCTTCAATTGATATAGGATGCAAAGGAAGGGATCCTAAAGCTTTAAGTCTTCTAGAAAAGCGTTGGAAACTTTCACATTTTCTTACCAACAGAGTTGTATCTTTGAAAAGAGTTTCCCACCAATAACCAGCCCTTAATATTTTATGAGTTGTGACTCTTCCAGTAAAATGTCCCCCACAAACTCCTCCATGGAGATCAACAATTATTTTAGGGGCTTCATCTTCAGTAATGCATCTTAAGAGAACTCCCTCAGGGTTCTTCCAAGCTAACCCAAAATCAGTAATGACATATTTTTGGGAAGCTAACTTAAGTGCTCTTTTCTTATTCTTGCTCAAATGTTCAGGGCACTGTAGATGTTTGAGATAAAAAATGATGTCCTTGTACCATTCAGAATTTATCAGTTTTTCAAGGACATTCAACCTTTCTTCTTCAAATTCATTTACCTTAATTGTCTGCAGATTGCTCTCTGCCATAAGTTTTGCCAGGCCCAAACCTCTAACCAATTTTTTTGTTTAGATATCCATATCATACTCTTGCAATTTTTTTACCCATCAGCATATTTTGCTTGAAACCTCCATTTCTGATAGGATATCTTTCACCATGGTGTGGGGAACATAAGCAATGACTTTGGAACTCATAATATATGGCTTGAAGACCTTTTTTTCTTTTACCAAAGTAAATTATTCTTACTTCTCCATGATAGTATACTTTAGCTCAGCTCCTTGTAATGCCTTACTAAAAAAGGCAATATGTCTTTCAGCTCCCTCATCATCCTTCTGCAACAACACATATGAAATAGTACTTTCTGAAGCAAAAGAAAACATTTGGAAAGCCTTCTTATAATCTGGAGCTACTAAAATAGGGGCATTCTTTAATGCTTCTTTGATCCTAGCAAAATCTTGAATATATCTGCTTCTTCCCATTTGATACTTTGGTCTTTCTTCAGCATGCTAGTGATTGGGATAGTTAGTTCAACAAAGTTGGAGATAAATCTCCTAATAAAATTAATCTTCCCAAAAAAGGATTGAATTCCCTTCTTGGTTCTTGGAATAGGGACTTTGCTGATGGCTTCTACCCTCTTAGGATCAATCATGACCCCTTCCTTTGACACAATGTGTCCAAGAAACTTTTCTTTCTGAAATCTAAAGTGGCACTTCTTGGCATTTAGTGAAATACCATACTCCCTACATCTTAACAACATTTTTCTAAGTGTTGCAGGTGGTCACTCATTTTTCTAGAGAAAACAGTCACATCATCTTGATATACAACAATGAAATCATTAATATAGCTAGAGAAAGCTACATCCATTGCTCTTTGGAAAGTGGCTCCAGCATTCATTAGACCAAAAGGCATTCTGACATATACATATGTTCCCCAAGGAGTGGTAAAGGTAGTCTTGATTCACTCTGATTCCTTCACAACTACCTGGTTATATCTAGAAAAACCATCCAAGGTGAATAAAAATTCTGAACCAGTAACCAATTGTAACATATTGTCCATATTTGGCAGAGGGTAGTTATCCTTCATTGATGCTTTATTCAAGTTTCTAAAGTACACACACAACCTTATATCTTTGTTCTTCTTTCTGACAGGTACCAAGTTTGCAACCCATGAAGAGTACCTTGTGGGCTATATGATTTCTCCATCCCTAAAATTTTTCAATTCTTCTTGCATCTTCAAGGGAAAGGAGTGGATTGATTGGCCTTTATTTCTACCTAAATGGCTTGGAAGAAGCTTCCAAGGGAATTTCGTGCTGGAAAATATCCTGCTCTGTATGCTTTCAGTTTAGAATAAGACCATGCTAAGCAGTCCTAGTATTTCTTCAACAATTGGACACACGACTACTTTTCTTCCTTGCTCAGATTGCTACCTAGCTAGATCTTACATGGTTTATCCTTTGTGCCCAGGTCATGCTCTTCAACATCCCTCGAGGCTGACTTTTTTTTGTTGAAAATGCAATCAAGATTATCAAAGTTTGATTCAAGTACTACCAAACCTATGGGAATAGTATTATTCTTCAACTGAATGATGTCTTTGCCAAATAAAGTCTTATTTCCATCAGCCACACAAACCATTGGCTCCCAATCTATACATTGATCAGCAAATTCTCCTTGGTTCTACAAAAACCTTTGCACCTGGGCGTCATCTTCGAACACTTGCCAGTGTTTAACATTGTCAGGAACAGATGGCCTAGTCAATATCTCAATATTATACTCACAATAGGGGGATACATTACAATTTTCAAATTTAGACCCCAATACGGCCAATTTTTCTGCTAGAGTATTGTACTTCCTATCGTGATGTATTATGTTGAAGGATTCAAACATCTCAATGAAATCCTAGACTGCATGCTTATACTGCTTCATTCTCTAATTTTTTGTTACATACATTTTTCTAACCTGCTTGACAATTAGCTCTGAATCTCCTTTAACAATGATGTCTCTAATACCATATTTCCATGTAATCCTTAGACCTAATAACAGTGTCTTCATATTCTACAATATTGTTAGTGCACTCAAAGTTGAGTTTAAAAGAAAAAATAAACTCTTCCTATCCTAGAGATATCAAAACAATACCAACACCATTTCCAAATTTAGAGCAAGCTCCATCAAACAAAAAAGTCCAAGAAGAACCTACTTGATTAAGAGACTTACATTGATCAATTTTGTGCTCTTTACCATCAGAAAATCCAACAAAGTTATCAGCATCAATGTCAGTGTATAACACTTCATAGGAAGCATTATTGGGATCCTCAATGAGATGTAGCATCTTCTTTTCACCATACAACTTTACAAGGCTGCCCTCAATAGGTATAGTGGAAAAATACATATCCATTTGCACACTCCCACACACACTAGCAGCCCATTTTCTTGATAACAAAATTCCCCATTTGGCAAGGCAATCAACAATAACAACATCTAGTTTTAAGTTCTTGCTTGGGTAGGCTGCAAGTTGCACTATCAAACCCTTGACACATCCAACCACTGGAACCTCTCTGGAATCCATGGCAGTTCACTTCCCATAAGCTATTGTCACTTTGATATCTAATTCATTCATGACCTCAAGAGGCATAACATTGCATGATGCTCTAGAATAAAACATACAGTTGTGTAACATCCTGTCCCTAATAATCAGAGTAGTGAAAAATGGATCTACATTCAGCTGGGACTCAACCAAGGATGTTCCCAAATATACTTTAGGTGGCTCACCTAGTTCTTCTAGCACTTGGGGTTTTTCCAACTCTGCAATGGTAGGAGGAGTCTCAACATTGTTTACATTTCTACCTTGGGTAATCTTTTCTTCTTTCAATCCCAAATACTCAAAGGCCCTTTTCTTGTGCTCAAGAATCCTAAGTAGCTCAACAATTGGAACAGAAATCTTGATTTGACTCAAGACTTGGGAAATGTCATAAGGAACGTATTTGGGCAAGGCAACATTTGGAGGAAGACTGACAAAACTCATCTGATAGCAAAGGATTTTTCATGGTCTGAGCATGGGCAGGGATACCATTTCTGTTTGGGGAAACAAGGCCTTTGCCAAATGTATCTTTCTTAGGAGTTTATTTTTAGATATTGGTGAGAACTGGAGTTTTTGGTTTGGCCTGAGGCCTTGCCCCTTTGACAAATTTTATGCTAGTGTTATATTCTTTTTCTTGGGAAACCACAACATTCATTAACAACTACCTATCATCCTCAGAAGGGATTCCTTTATCATATTTTTTAATCATTAATGCCCTTAAGTATTCAAAATCATTATTAGGTAATTAAAAATCATTGTAGCACTATTTATTTCAAAATCATGAGAGGGAGGAAGGGGTAATACCTAGTGGATGCAATCCCCAAAATCTGTAGCATTTATGGCACTAATTATTTTAGTAGAAGTTTCTCCTTTCCATGAGCTTGTAGAGCACCCCATCATGCACACATCATCATCAATGTCATCATCAACTTCCTCAATTTTTTTTCTTCATCACATGGGGCATGTGGCAAGAAACATCTGTCACACCACTCAATTTCATTGGCTTCTTCCACAGCAATAACTCTGGCAACTAAAGGATCAGGCACCAATTTGTTTTCCCTGGGTTGGGGCTATCTATTTCTTGATCCCACAAGTCCTTTTCCTCTGTCATCAGATCTATGATCACCCCTAGGATGATTTACAAATCTTTCTTGACCTTGTGCTTTATGCTGACCTTGGGAACTTTTTCCAATCCCCTTCTCAGCCCTGGCCAGTTTATATGATATTTCCTTGACAACTCCATGGCCAATGTTTTCACAACCTCTTCTAGATCCATAGACTTACTTGACTGAGGCTTCTCTAGATTGATCAGCTTGATACCTTCCCTCTTAGGAGGCTTACCAACTACTTTGATATTGTTTTCAATCTGCAAAGCCATGGTGAAGGCCTCCCTCAATGTTTCTTGGTTCTTATCCCTCAAACAATAGGCAACCTTCTTATCAAAATCATCAGAGTATTTTATTAAACAAGAAACATCACTTCACCTCAGGGTTACATGTAGCCTATTAAGGGTCTTATTGAACCTTGTATTGAAGTCATGAATAGATTCATTAGGATTCTTTTTAATATTTTCAAATTCTAATAAAAGAAACCTACGGTCTATTTTATCTCCATACTGCAATCTAAAAGCATTCTTCATTATGTCCATGAATCAATGGAGTTGTCTGGAAAATATTTATACCAGTCCCGTGCATCCTCCTCTAGAGTATCGAATAAACAACTTTATGTACACATCCTCAAATTAAATCTCAAATTCTTCCATCATATTGAAAAAAATCTTTAAGTGTTGATCACCAGTAATAGCATTATTTCCTTAAAATTTAGGCAATCTATTTCTAACATCTTGGGGCACAACATTTGGATATCTAGCCATACCTCTGAAATCTATAGGACCAAAAGTGTTCACAAAAAATAGAGGTCTAGGTGGGGGCTAGGCCATATTGTTTTGGGGAGGTGATCTTACAGGAAAAAAAAATGATGAGGAGTGAGGGGTCTATGGGGCACAATGAATGTAATTCTCAAAATGAATGTTCTCTAAAAACTCTATTTCTTAGAAGATCCTATCAACTTTGGAGAACACAGGGACAAAATGAGACTCAAATTTTTCAAATACAAAAGAAGGCCCCTCTCTAGATGGAGAATTCAGATCTAAAAAAAGACTACCTAATCCAGAAGCACTTGAGGAAGTATGGCAATCTTCAATGACAGGCTGATCAGTTTCCACAATTGATAACTCCTTTCTTGATTTCTAATCTCCAACAACTTTCTAGATTCTTTATCCCTCAGAATTTATCTTTCCCAATTCCCATAAACAACCTTCTAGCAGGGTCTTCAAATGAAGAGAGATCTTCTTCCTTCCAAATTTGCAGATATTAGTGATAAATTTCAATTGACAGAGGTTAAGACACTGGCATTTATCAAAAGTTAATTCAAAACGGAGTCACCACTAAGGATTTTCACCTTAGTTGTGAAAATGCACTAAAATTGGTCTGTCAAATGTCTTGTCAACACTAAATTCATGTAAATATTCACATATCTGGCCTTCCTTTACCTGTATTTAACATTGGTGATGTAAACTTAGTGTAAAAACCAATAGAAGTAAAAACCAACAGAAACTAGAAATATTCACATAGCAGGACTTGTAACTTTGCACTTGATTCTTAAAAATCATGGACATATGTGATGATGTTTCAACAACCTGTATTTGCACTTTAAATCTGGTGTTGTTTCCGCACAAATAAATGTTGGAGCTTAAATAAGAAACGCAATTTACCAGTAATGGCACCAATCTTGTTTTATATCCACACAAATAAATCTTGGAGCTCAAATAATCCTCATAAACACAAATCAAGTGCTAGAAACAAACTAATCTGGTGTTGTTGTCACACAAATAAATTTCCGAGCTCAAATAATCCCCAACAATGTGATCAGGTCCCCGGTAATGTGCCATTCTGGTGTTGGTATCCAAATTGATTCTCCCTTAGAAATCAAGTAGCATCACAGATTTAGAAAGACATTGAGAGATAGAAAGATCATAGTATGAGTTTTTTTTATAGTTGGGGAGGGGATTCATCAAACTCTTTGTCACTCAGGCATTGGAGAAATGGATAGCACCTTCATTAAGGATTTGATCTATCCTCACTACTTTAGGCCATGCCTTTCGACTAGGGTGAGAGGACCCATTTTGTAACCTATGTTGGTGAAGGAGAATGAATATATCCTTCTTTACACAAATTTGAAAGGAGACCCTGAGAAAATATGATCAATGCACCACAATTTAACTCTCACGAGTTGTCACTTCTAAAGAATGGTGATATTTTCTAAACAGGGTTAAGGTTACTAGAAGACATTATGGAATCCTGATTGCTTCTACATATTTTTGGCAGTAGAATTTATTCATTTGTGGACATACATGGAAAACAGGGGTAGTTTAGGTAGGATTAATTTTTTTTGAATAAATTTTGGTGGGAGATTAAGGAGGATAAACTTGATTTTTCACGATCTTTGAGAAGCTTCACAACAATAGGAAAACTAAATGACAGAATGCTTCAGAACAACTAAAATATTCCTTCAAATAGAAGGTGTGCATCAATGGAGGCTCATATTTTCATGGTTTCACACAATCTCCAAGAATTTAACATGAAGGCTTGAGCTAAAGACTCAATTAAACATTAAAGACCCCTAGTTCCTCACGCCTATGATACACTGAAAGCCTTATAAACAATCTTTATCAAAAAAATGACAATAAAGTGATTTTAAATTGTTTATCTCATTAGAGGATGAAGGCTCTTCTTGTAATGAAATTGAAAATGCCTAATAAACTATCACAGGGATGAGATCCTATGTGATTCGGATGAGATTTTAACACAAGATTGTAATAGGAACAAGAAAAACTACTTACATGACATTCTAAAATAAAGCAGACACAAATTGGCCCAAGATTAACACAGATTAATTTTGAAGTTGATTAGATTCATCAGCAGGGGAAAGTTTCTTTAAAAAATATCGGAGCTTTTCAATGGTTGTACACTTGCAACCAACTTGACATGAATCAAATCTGAAACATAAGAAATCAACAGGTCTCTCAGATGGTCTATCAGGGAGATGGGATTTCTCAAATTTTCTCTTAAAAATTCAAGCCTCTGACCCTTTGAAAGAGTATCTTCATTACATTTATACAATTTACTCACTCACTCATCCCAAATTTTCCCCCCAAAAAGAAGAATATTCGAGGAATACTTTGCTTGTTACCAATTTGTCTCAGAAAGTAATGTTTAAAAAATTTAGACCCGCAGCTACCAGGTGGATAAATCATGAATTAATCACATTTCTCAGACCCTCAACTAATGACTGGGATGCCATGCCACAATTTTTTTTGAAAGTCCTTATAATAATTCTTTTATTCTATCATGCGATAAATCCCCGTTTTAATCATTTTCCGGTGGCTCTGTATAGTTGGATCTGATAGGAAATCCTTTTCACCCTCAAGACAACACCTTTTTCATCCCTTTACACTTGTAACCTCCATCATTTCACCCTTTTCCCATTCCTCTAGAACTCTGCTATGCATCTAGCTTCTCTGGAAATTCACTTTTTTTCAAGTTCCTGAGCAATTCCAACTTTAAAATATCAAGCTTTACCATCCTTGGACTACAAAATTAAGCTTTAAATCTATTCAATTGCACCTTGCTGATGAAAAAAACAAGGAATTTCATTAAAAAATGATGAATTACAATGCGTATTCACATTTAAAGGAGTCTTGGAGGTAAAATGGCAGCAAAATCAGATGCAATGCAAGACAACCATCGATTCTCCCGTTTCTCAACTTTAGATTAGAGTCGTCCACATTTTTCATTAGCGCAACTACAAAAGTGAGGTACAGAGGCAATTTTCACAACAAAAAAAATCCTTCCACATGCCCTGGGCCCAAGAAAACTACCTTTTGGCCTTTGAAAATTGTCAGTATAAAAGGAGCCACCAAAAGCCTCCACGTGTCTCAATGGCGCACTTTTGATATGGTTCCCAAAAGTAGAGACCCCAAACAAGCGCGAGCTCACCATGTGTCTCAGTCTGGTAGAATAGTTGAAAAATTTTAAGGGTCAGTGGAAGGTGCCATGTGTCTAGGGTCTGAGAAAGTTTCATCTGCCATTAAAAATTCTAAGCAAAGGCAGAGTGAGAGGAAACTTCCACGTGTCTCTATGACACTCTTTCAAAAATAAAATTTAGGGGCAAGTTCCCAAATAGGCATGGGCTATCCATGTTTCCTAGGCCTTAGAAAGTTGCTTAAAAAGATTAAGTATAGAGAGGATCCAATGGAAGCCTCTATGTATCTCCTTGGCACAACTTTGAGATGGTACCCAAAAGTAGAGACCATAAACAAGTGCGGGCTTAGCACGTATCTCCTTGGCACAACTGCTAAGGTAGGACCTAGAGGCAGATCCTCAAATGAACACTGGCCCTCCACATGTCCATGGTCCGACAAAATTGCATTGGCCACATAAAAAAAATTCTAAGTCTAGGCAGGGCAAGGGGAAACCTCCACGTGTCTCCCTAGCGCAACTCCAAAGGTCAAATCAAGAGGCAAATTTTTAGATGAGCGCAAGACGTCCACGTGGAAAGGAATTGAGTTGAAGTGGGCCATAGAGTTTTAAAATTCCCTACTGAACAACATCCAATCATAAAGAACCATGTTTTCATAGATGTTGAGATATAAATTGATGGGGAAAACACACCCGTCAAAATGTAAAATGCAGGGAAATCACCATTTGTGCCTGGAAATGAATCTTTCTTTAAGGAAAGAGAATTTGGAAATGATATAAGGCCCAAATGTGATCCAAAACCATGGAGAAGGATCTTTCAACAACATACAAATGAAGAAAAATTTTCATGCATCCATTCGGGGAAACATAAAATATGACAAAGCCCGTAGATTGAAGACTTGTTAGAGAAAACGGGGCAAGATCAAATTAAGCACCAATAACTCCTACACAAACTAGGGACCTTAAGGGATTTAATTGCTTTCATCCTTTTTTGGTTAATTCCATGGTCTCTCATCATTTTATCGTCATTTTTTTTCAGGGAAGTGCAATCGAATTGATTTTGGAGCTCGATTTGTAAATATGAGAAGTGCAAAAGTTGAAGTTTTGAAACAGAGTTACTTGAGCACCTACAGAAAAAAAATTATCAGTAGAGCAAGATGCAGTGGAAATTGATGTGGAAAAGGAAGCTACAGGCTCAAAAGAGGATGGACATGCTACCAGATGAGATGTCCAGATGCCCCAGTTAAAACAACCAGTGGAAATAATTGAAAAATCTTATATTTTTACCCCTGGCAACTTTTAGGTGTAAATTTGTTAAACATCACTTTCTGGAAAAAATCTGTAATAGTTAAAGTATTCCTCAAATATTATTTTTTGGGGTGAGAAAAATGGGATAAGTGAGTGAGTGAAATTGTATAAATACAATGAGAATACTCTTGCATAAGGGGTTTAATTTTTCTGAGAATTTTTGAGAAAAACCATTGTTTCCTGAGAGATCGTCTAAGAAACCAATTTATTTTCTTGTGTTTTTGGATTTAATCATGCAAGATGGTTGCAAGTGTACAGCCATTGAAAAGCTCTAAGATTTTTGAGGAAATTTTCCCGTGCTGATGAATCTAATGAACCTTGAATAAATCTATGTTAATCATGAGAATAATTGTGTTTTCTTTTATTTAAGAATGTTTTCAAATACTTTTTATTGTTCCTATTGCAATCTTATGTTAAAATCTCTCTCAGTCACACAAGATCTTGTCTGTGTGTTAGTATTGTGGAATTTATCATTTTCATTATGAAAGA